>JADLZK010000913.1:0-164402 GCA_015847255.1 Hyparrhenia diplandra | reverse complement strand
ATGGGCTCTAAGGTGCGGATCGGACCCTCCCTCACGACCAAATTCGGCCCCCTCTTGGCTACATTGCGTGGTGGCGGCCCGAGCCGTGGGCGATACCGATGGTGACGGGAGGGCGGAGTTGGCGGCGGACAATGGGGGTGCGGCGCCGGGGGCGGGGTGGAGGCACAACGGTGCGGAGTTGCGGGCGCGCCGGTGTCTCCTCTTCCGGGCGTGGTTGCGGTCCGAGTGCCACCGGTTGGGTGGGCGGCGTTGTGGCGGCAGCGGCGGCTCGGGGCATGGCAGGGATGGCCTAGCGTTGGTTGTGGTGCGTTTTCCGCCCGGCCCGTGGGCAGCCCTATGCACATGCGGATGGTGGTGGTGGCGTGGAAACGATGGTGGGGATGGTGATGTCGATGGCCGCTAGCAACACTTGGCATCTACGACAATCGGGTCCATGCAAGGGGTGAGGGCCTTGGCGAAAGCATTGCCCTTCGAGCTGAGGATGGTGACGCCTCCGAGCGTCGTTCACTTCCTTGGAAGCACCCTTCAATCTGCCATCTTCCCCTATGTGGCACCTTCTTCCTAGGTGTAAAACCATAACCTTTTGGTCACGAGCGGCTGCGGTGCTTGAGGCGTCACTCCCCTCGTTGGAGGCATCTCTAGGAAACTTGTGCTATGCCATCCTGTGGTTGTTGTCGACAAGGTGGACGCCTACTTGAGGATTCGAGGTTAGTGTCAAATGGCGTCTGAAGGTGGCTAGAAGGGCGACATTCGCACAGCGGTTGGAGGGCTTGGCATATGCTTAGTGGAGGGCGACGGTCATGGAGGGACCATTCGCTAGTTGAGCCCACGAAGATGGCAAGGAGGGTGGCGTGGGAGTTAGTGGCTAGCAGTGTGTTGCCAAGGTGACCTGCGTGGATTTGGTGTGGGGTGGTCCGGCTCTGCGACAGCCATTTCGGCATAAGTAAGTTCCCTGCCTGGCTGGTGGAGGATCCATGAAGCACTTCAATCTTCAATATGGCAGCATGGCTGCTGGAAGCTGCAGTGTACGCGCCTGGATAGCGGTGGACGAGATCGGATTGGTGAGCGCCAGGGGCAACTTCTCACGTGTTGGTTAGTCCGGTGTGGTAGATCACCGGTGGCATAAGTGGATCCGATGGCAGGAGGCCTATGCGGCTTGCAGCGATCCACGCTAGTTGTGCTTGGCAGCAGACTAGCTTGGTGTGAGTCATCGTCGTTGATGACGATGTGAGTAGTGATGATTGCGTTTTCACCATGACATCCTTTTCTCCCTGTTTTTAGGTAGTGCAGTGTGGTGAACGGTTTATTACAGGTTCGAGTGGTGGTGGTTTTCTTTTTTCTAAGTTGTGCTTTGACTTGGTGTGGTCCATGTCGTTGTCTCAATCCGACCGACCGGAGTTCTTTTTTATTTTTCCTTTTGTTGAGTTATTTGTTGGTCATTGTTGTGCATCTTTTGGGCTTTCTTGTTTTAAATCGGCAGCTCTCCTGCTTGGTCTATTTCAAAAAACAAAAAAAAATTAGAATTAGAACTTCATGGAAACGTCGTCGGAGCTGCAAAGATATATCATCTTTCCGGTAGCTATTAGCTGCTGTCTCAAGTCAGAGGACATGGACGTACTGTTTACCATTGCATTATTATGGCCGAGAAATATTGACCATTATTGCATCTGAACTATCGTTATTACTCTTCTTCCGATCCGTATTGAAAGCTGAGTACCTTGCAGTATACAACTGTGACTAGTCAGTAGTCTCCTCCATTGACGACAAGGTTATTGCCCGATGGGTATGGTATATAGACAGGGCTATAAGGGGCTGTTTGCTTGAGGACTTTTTAGTTCTAGGCACTTTTTTAAGAATCCCTCCAGAGATATTTTTACACACTAATAGAGAAAAAGTCTCTTCCTATTTAGTTTCTAGGTACTTTTTAAGTCTCACAGACTAAAAAGTCTCTGAACCAAAACAGAACCTAATTCTAGATATACTCAGTACTACACACAGTCACTATAGAAACCGCTTAATTTTTTTCTAGGGGTGGCTGGCTCACCAGGCGCCTATATACAGTGGCCTTTTTAGCTCGCTGGAGACCATCTTCCACTTCGGGATACTCACTCTAACTCGCAAAAAAAAAAGTAGGAAGGCCTTGGGCTCCTCCTAAAAATTGCTCTACTAAGGGGGAGGTCTTGATCTCAAATCTTTTGGTGAGCAGCTTCTAAAAGTTAAAAAAAATGCTATTCCTACCCTTTAATTGGACAAAGAAGAGTGTATATTGGTCAAGCTAGCTCTTATCTTTGTGGCAAGATCACTTCATTTTCAATCTTTTCGTACGTAGTTTTTAAGGCTTGGTGTCCTGGTAATTGATTCATGTCATTGGTTCGATGTCAAAGAGAAAGTCCATATGGAAAATTGCATTGATTAGTATGTACCTTATTTTGTGACAAATAAAATTAATTTGTTTCTTGTCTTTGTTCCTAACTCTGGAGCCAACATAGACCATTTTAGAAACACACACTTAAATTTCACTAATAACGTACAAAGTGATAGGTCCTGTGTTAATTGGTGCGTATAATTTTCCACGCACTTTAAGGAACAGTAACTGAGGTACATAAGGGCATGTACAACGAGTGACGGGGGGTCGTCCCTTAGAGACTGCAATCAGGCATAGAGGCGAATGAAAAGACGGGTCATACAACGCATACACAATGGGTCATCTATAAGAAGTTTAATGTTGTCTCTATGACTAAGATCAATTATGAATATCAAATACCAAGGAGTTGCCGGCGAGTGCCGGGGGGTCCTTGCACGTGGCGGGAGGTCGCCAACCCGCCCGGAGGCACCGTCGCGGGCATCGACTAAGCGCTGCCGTCTACCTACGCAGCGACTACTTGCGGCAGTGGTGCGAGCTCTGTCTGCGCGGTGCGTCAAAGTGTGTGAGCCCGTCGAGTGCTACGGCTGTGGAGCGGCCCGTGTACCGCGTTGCCCAAGTGCACGTCACGCGGGAGTTGGTGGCGCCGCGAGGAGGCGGGTGAGCGCCGCCGGCGGCGGCGTGGCGGGAGCCGCAAAAGCTCCTCCTCCGGCTGCCGCTAGTGGCGCCAACTACTCTGCCGCATGTGCCAAATCTCAAGCCCGTGCGTACACCGGGATCCGCGGGTCGTCGAGACGGGGTGACGGAGAACGGAACGGCCCGACGCCTCGCGGCGGCGGCTGCCCCATCTTCAGCCGCCAAGGGAGTTTTTGAAAGAAAAAAAAAACAGCGGAGTGGTGGGGCGAAGCGCCCCAATGTACATACCCTAAGGTGAGATATATATGGACTTTTTTTTTTTTTGACAAGGAAACACATTCATTAATTAACAACAAATTGCTGTTAAGGGGATGGTACAAGCTGAAGCTTACATGCTTTAAAAAGCTTGGAAAAGTGGGCAGCATACGAATGTTCTCTATTAGAACAAGAAATGGAGAACATCCCCGAGCTATGTGACGAGATTTAATAGCACGCTGAGCTAGGAAATGAGCCATGACATTTTGGCTTCTATCCAATTTGGAAACCCTCAGAACTTGAGGATGCTAATGCATGCCCGAAAGCTTCAAAAAGGCTTGATGCGCCCGATGGAGGGTCTTGTTGATATTTTTTGTTCGGGTAATTGGCAAGCACCTCGTTATCGATTAGAAAGTAGCTGCTTGGTAGCCCATCTTGCTTGTGATTTCTGAAGCAAGAGCTGCGGCCACCGCCTTCCGCCATAAGGACGAGGAGCAACCTTGGATCTGTGCTTGAAACCTCGGTTTCATTTTCTTGAGGTCATCAGCTATGTAGACGCCGAGTCCTGCATTCCCTCGATGTGGGGAGTGTATCCATCGAGCCACCCAAAAGACATCGAGTAGCATCCGACCGGCAAAGGTAAGTTCCTCATCACAACTCGTACTTGAGCTCGTTACCCGCAACAAAGGAAGAAGGAGCAGCACATGGTGTGATGCTTTGAGGATTGCTAGATTTGGTGCCACCTATCGACCTGAGAATGCATATTAAGAACCGCATGCTCAAAGGTTTTTAATTCACTTTGAGCAAAGCTATGAACCCGCAAAGACACTCCATCTTGTCTTATTGAACCGTAAATCATTGCGAGCTTTCCAAATGAACCACGGGGGTGGCTATTACCCTACACATGATCTCATCAGAAGTGGAGTTGTTAATGATGAGAGCTATGGATTCCTGGACACCATCTGGCTCTTGTGGTGGAAAGGACGATTTGAGGGGAGGGTTGGTAGAGAACCAGACCGCTCTCGAGAAATCACAATGGAAGAACAGATGGGAATCTATTTCCATCCGGCCACACCTGAGCACTTACGGTCTATATGATCGGATAAATTACCGCCGTTGTCCCGTTGTGATGGCATTCCTTACCAATCTACACATAAAAGTTTTATAGTTGGGGGGGATGGATTTGTTTTTCCAAACCCTTTTGAGAACCTGCAAAGCTTTTGGAGTTATACTCCTCGGGCCATTTGTAGGGAGGGTGACCTGTGATTGATTGTTAAGAAATCTGAAAGCCTCTTTTGTGGTGCAGATGCCTTTTGTAGATGGAACCCATCTTAGGGTGTCATTTTCTTCGGAAGGCACAATTGGAGTGTTTTTTATAGCATCAGCTGCACCCCTATCAAAAATCAGGTTAATCAAGTTGACATCCCAAGAGTGAGTGTTAGGATCCCGTAGATCAGAGACTGTACTGGGCAGACTCTGTACAACTACAGGTAGATTTAGGTGTGAGTGAATTTCTTTCCAAATAGAGCACCAGGGAGAAGACCAAACACTGGAATTTCCTTTATGGATCTGGATAATGCAATTGTTAATTAGAAGGTCCTTAACACTAATAATAGAAGACCAAAAAGCCGACTTGCAAGTAGTATTAGAGGCTTTCCAGAAACTGGTACCTGGGTGGTATTTGGACTTTAAGATTTTCAATAGAAAATCATGCTTACCAGTAGCTATTTTCCAGGCAGCATTTAGAAGCGTGCTTACGTTAACCGATTGGAGATCCCTAATTCCAAGCCCTCCTTCTTTCTTAGGCCCGCAAATGTCCTTCCATTTCCTAAAATTGAAACTAGAGGATGAATTCTCGTCCTGAACACCTTTCCACCAGAAGTTTTTAATAATGGAAGTGATTTTCGCAATGAACTTCTTAGAAAACAGGATAGTGGTCATGTAATAAATGGGAATAGAGGAGAGGACAGAGTTAATATAGGTTAACCTACCAGCATGATTAAGTTTAGAAGCTTTAAGGCTATTAAGCTTAGCTCTGAATTTGTTTAGAATGAAATGATAAGCTCTATTCCTATCACTATGATTAAAAATGAGAGGGTGGCCTAAGTAAATAGAATTTGCTTGCATTCCGAAAACGGGAAAATGCTTCTCACCTCCGCTTTCGAGCAGTCATCTACCCCTTTACTTGAAAAGGATGGAGGATTTGTTCAAGTTAGGGGTCTGACCTGAGACATTGCAGAATCTCTGTAGGGCATCATTGATTTTAGCAGCCTCTTCCCTGGTTGCCTGGCCACATATAATAAGATCATCTGCAAAAAGAAGGGAGTGTATCTTGGGACAGTTTGGTCCCAATGTTATACCTTGAATATTCCCACTGTCCGCAATCTGCTGTAATTTGATAGATAGCTCATTAACGGCCAAAATAAACAAGTAAGAAGATAAAGGACACCCTTGACGAATTCCTCTTTGGGGATAGAAAACAGGTGTGGGGGTGCCGTTGATAACAACCGACATGGCAGTGGTAGAAATGCACGCATAAACAAGATTAATGAAGTGACTACTAAAGCCTTGCCTAGTAAGAGCATGAACAATGAAATTCCACTCAATTCTATCAAAAGCTTTAGCAAGATCCACTTTTAAGAAAAAAGCTTTTTGTTTCCAACTTTTTAAGTTGAAGCTATGAATGATCTCCTGAGCAATAATAATATTGGAAGCAATATGTCTACCTTTAATGAAAGCGGCCTGAGAAGGATGAATAATATGGGGCAAGTGATGCTTGATCCTATCAGCAAGAGATTTTGCAATTACCTTGTAGGAGACATTACATAAGTTGATGGGTCTGTAATCTTTAGGGGACTGGGGAGAATTAACTTTAGGAATGAGAGTAATGTGAGTTAAGTTAATCTCAGGAATCATGATAGCATTAGTGTAAAAACTTTTAACTAGATCAGTGAGATCTTTACCTGTCAAATTCCATGATGTTTTATAAAACCCTGCAGGTAAGCCATCAGGCCCCGGGGCTGCATTGTTCCTCATGTTCCTTATTATAGCTTGCATCTCATGCTCATCAGGGGTAGAATTGGTGAAATTGCCCTCATCCTCTTCAAGCTGATTCCCTGTTCCTTCTTCAAATAAAAAGTTGTCTTCATTGTTTCTGCAATTACTAGTAAAAAGATCAGTAAAATAATTTATAGCAGAATTAGCAAGCTGATCATTGGTAGTGGCAATGGAACCATCAGGATTGAAGAAATGAGTAATGGTATTCCTTCTGGCTCTTTTGATAATAGACCTGTGGAAGAACCTGGTGTTTCTGTCACCTTCAATAGACCAGTTCTTTTTAAAGCGCTGCCTATGGTATGCTTCTTCTCTGGCAAGCACCTTCTCATGTTGGTCAATAAGATGTTTTACGAAGGCTATAATTTTGCTTTGATGAGGTGGAAGCATCACGTAGGGGCGATAATTTGCTCCTCAATTGATTTAAGCGAGGAGAGCATTGTTAGGCTTAGTGCGCTGCCATTTTTGAAGATCTCTGGCCGAAAGGAAACTTTTTGATGAAAGGACCTGTTCTTAGACACGCACCAGCTAGCCCTAGCAACTTGATCATAATCATCGGTGAGCATCCACCGGTCTTGGACTAACTTTTTATGTGATTATTCCACGAGTGCCGACTAAAGTTACCTTAAAGAAATTGTGGTAACCGAAGCGTTCACTCTTTGCCCGATAAAAAAGTGGCAATATGAATTAATTATTATTATCTCCATATATATTGCAAATCTCAAGAAACACCTTGGCAATCGAAAAGTTATTTCAGAGTTATCTTTGGATTGTCGGATTGATTGTCATCCACCCACATCTGCGCATGATTTTTTTTCTTTCTGTGAAGAGCTCTCATCTACAACTTTATTTGGTCCCTCTTGTAACATTTTGACCACCAGCTGCGCTTTGAAACGGATCATATCAAAGTTAACGGGTAGGAGTACTACTAATAATATCTTTGCGGGAGTAAATATAAAAGCACAAGGACCACGAGTTATCATGTGGAGTTAAACTGGAACTTCCTGGAAACGTCGTCTGCAATATGTCTCATTCAGGTAGCTGGAGTATATTCAGTACTGCTGTCTCAAGTCAGAGGACATGGACTGTTTACCATTGCATTGAACTATTCTGGCCGACAAATGTTGACCATTATTACACTTCACTGTCGTTATTTGAAGCACTACTTTTTTTTTGAAGGATTCAGTGGGGAAAATTCCCCACTTAATCTTTTTTCATTAAAAATATAATAGAGGGTTCAGTACAAAAGCACAAGGAGTGCTTAAATAAAACTTTGGAGCACCACAAGCTCAAAATTAAAAAGGAAATACATTAAGGTATATTCTCCAACCAGGATTTTAATGGATCAACAAGTCCGCTTGGCTTTGATACAAATCAAACCAATTTGCTCCTTGAAATGATTCCACCATCTAGCATAAGTGCGGGGTTTCCCATCAAAAATCAGTTAGTTCCTCATGCACCGGATAGACCAACAGTCTGTTATAAAAATCTCTCTGAAGAACACCTTATCAAAATCCATTCTGGCTTGAATAACCATGTCAAGGGGTGGTAAGGAAAGCTCTCAGTTTATGCCAATAACAATCCAGCAAGCTTGACTAAAGGGACAATCAAGGAATAGATGTTCAATTGTTTCATCCCCAGTTGAGTTGCAGATAGCACAGGAGTAGCTAGGTAAAAACATATTTTTTCTCTTAAGCATTCCTCTAGTGTTCATTCTATCTTTGAGCAAAAGCCAGAAGAAGAATTTGTGCTTACCCAAATTAGAACCTGCCTACATCCATTTAAAGATAGGAGAAGCTTCCTCTTGACCCATCAGAATGCAATAAGCCTTTTTGGAGGAATAAGAATTGGAGTTCCAAGCTGTACCACCACCGATCTTTACCAACGGGGATCATAATCAAGGGAGTCAATTAAGTCATTCAACTTCCAGCTCTTCTAGGGCCTGACTAGACATAGGCAGGAAGAAATTTCTATCCAGTTCATTATTGACAAAGAAGCTGAATGAGCAATTTTTCCTTTTAGCAAAGGAGTACAGCCTTGGAAATTTATCCTTGACAAGAGAGTCACACCATAAATCTGACCAAAATAAAAATGAGATGCCCGAGGCCGGTTTGCAGGTGGTAATTCTTCTAAATTCATGACATAATTTGAGAATGTCTTTCCACCAGAAAGAACCCACAACCCTTCTTGCATGAGGAGGAGTGTTATGGTTGCCATAGAGTTTGCACCAAGTCAGACTAACCCAAGGGATGTCGGCATGGTTAAAAAATTTATCAAGAAACTTCATAAGCAAAGCTTTGTTTTGAGTTTCAAGTTCAATGATACCCAACCCACCTTCTTCTTTTTGTTACGCGGCGGGGATCCAAGCCGCAAGGCACTTACCTTTCCTGTTAATGTCACCATCACTCCAAAGCCCATGTTTTCTGTATCTATCCACTTGGGTTATGACAGGAGGAGGAAGAGCAAGAGTACACATGTAAAAAGTGGGGATTGCAGACAACACTGAATTCACCAATATCAGTTTTCCAGGATAAGATAACATCTTGCTGAAACCCAGAGTTCTAGCTTCAATTCTCTGAATGATTGGAGCAAAGTCTTCAGCAGAGGGTTTGCAGGTACACAGAGGGAGACCCAGGTAAGTGAAGGGCATGGATTCAGTGGTACAACCAAAAGTTCTTGATAGATGGATCAATTTTTCTTCACTGACATTAATTGGCACCATGAAGGACTTTTTGAAATTGACATGCAAACCAGTTGAATCAGAAAAGGGTCTCAACAGACATTTTAAGGTGAACAAGGTATTTGTGTCAGCAGGAAGGACCAGCAGAGTATCATCAGCATACTGAATTATTGGGTAATCAAATCCAAAATTATCATCAATGGGATGCTTAATCAGGCCCATCCTCCAGGCTTTGTTAATGATGGATTGGAGGAGATCAGTAGCTAAAGCAAAAAGTAAAGGAGACAGTGGATCTCCTTGTCTCAACCCTCTAAGACATTTGAACAATTTACCTGGAACACCATTCAGAAGGACAGAGGATGTACCTGAGTTAAGAATTCTTTTCATCCACTGAATCCACTTATCAGGAAAACCCTTTTGTTTCATAATGCTCAATATACATTGATGCTCCACTTTATCAAAGGCTTTCTCAAAATCCAATTTTAGGATAATTATTTCTTTCTTTGAGTGATGACAAATATGCAAAAACTGATAAGCCCAAGCTAAACAGTCCTGGATGGTTCTCCCCTTATGAAACCATACTTGATTGACATGAACCGTAGAGGTAATCACATTACGAAGCCTTGCGAGATAGAATTTTAGTCGACATTTTAGGGAGTAATTGAGCAAGGAAATTGGCCTATAATCATCGATCCCCGCGAGGATTGGATTTCTTTGGAATCGAGTAATGAAGGAATCATTTAGACATTCAATGTCCATGTCTGTAGTGCAGAAATCCTTAAGGAATCTAACAAAATCAACTTTAATGATGGGCCAACATTTTTTGATAAAGAGACCATTGAAGCCATCTGGTCCAGGAGCATGACTGATAGGTAAAGCTTTGATTACTGCCTCAATTTCAGAATCTGAAAAGTCATCAGCCAAATGAGTAAGTTCTTCTTCACTGTTTTGAATAAGCATATTTAAATCAAAGGAGATGGCACTGAAATCAGATACACCCATTCGGCTTTATAGGAAGACCAAAGAAGAGCTGCTTTAAAGTACGATCATTAATCAATACTCCATCTTCATTAATTAAACTGCCAATGTGCCTTTTAATGTTACTGTGGGAAGCTGTGGCTTGAAAAAAAGTTGTATTTTCATCCCCAAAAGTTACCCATCTCACAGTGTTTCTCTGCTTCCAGTAGGTTCTTTTATCTTCTAGTAGCTTGGAGAGGTGAGACTTGACCAGAATTCTGAGAGATTTTTCAAGATTATTAAGGGGCCTTTGATCCTCCAGACCATCTAGCAAAAGAAGAACCCAGTTGCTATTGTGAATGAGCTTATTCAGATTTGATAAGCTCTTGCTCCATTTTCTTAGGCCAGCTCTTACTTGCTTGAATTTTCCTGCCAAAGTTTTAGCAAAGATTTGCAAAGAAAGCACAGAGTTCCAATGTAGCTCCAATTGTTTCAAAGAAACCCGGGTGGTTAATCCAATAATTCTCAAACCTGAATTTATTTCCTCTCGAAATTTTTCTTTGCCTATATTTATTACAAAAGGAATGTGGTCGACAAAGGTGCGCCTGAGAGGTTGAACTGCGTGGTAGATGGGTGAGATAAGCCCCAACCATCGAAACAAAAAAAAGCAATCCAATTTTACTAACAATGGATCCAATTGCATGTTGCTCCAAGTGAATTGTCTCCCACTAAAAGGAATATCCGAGAGATTTAAATCTGAAATAGCATCATTGAACATCTGCATTTCGGTATGGTTACCCCCTGTGTTTGTTTTACGTCATCTTGACTTCGATAGAGATTGAAGTCCCCTGTTAGAATCCAATCCTCAAAATCGGATGTGTCCAAGTTTAAAAAGCCAAGTGACAAAAGCCATTTGAAGCACTACTCGATCGACGAAGAAGAGTGTATAATATATTGGTCAACTCTTATCGTCGTCGGCCCTATAATTTTGTATGCATGCTCTCTTTCTTTCTTTCTTTCTTTTTTTTTTTTTTTTTTTTTTTTTGAGAAGAACAAGAATTTGTATTGCATGCTCTCTTTCTTGAGACTAGAAATGCCGCACATGCATGGAGGAATAATGGTATTTTTAATTTCCACGTAACTAAGAATATATACATTCCTGATCTCATCATCAGGCTCAAGGTATTTAAATTTTAAACTCATATATATATTTCAGTTTGAACGATCGTTGATGGATCTGTTGTGATGCCTGTCCCTGCCTGTGCAGTGCACATCAGGGTCGGTCAGACACTTAGGAGCCGGGGTACGGGAACGCGGCCACGTTCCCCGTCCCGGGAACGACGTACCAGTTCGTGGTACAGAAACAACGTGGAACGCCGCTCCCAATCACGATGGAACGTGTCCCGGATCACGACCAATCCAAGGAACATAGAGTCTCAAACATAGATGGAATGTTGAGCAGCTGAAGCGTCTCCTACTGTCATCAAGTGTCTCAAACACTAAGTTGAGATCTATCCGATGGAACCATGAGCAGCTGAAGCGTCTCGTACTGTCATCAAGTGTCAGTCAAACAATAAGCTAAGATCTATCCATCTACCGGCAAGAGAGAACAGGGCAATAGGCTCACACGGAGCCATCAGAGCATCTACTACATTTTGGGAACGTTCCAGGAACACGTTTCATATTTTGGGAACGCGTTCCATCTAGATTAGGTACGCGTTTCATTTAGATTTGGTACAAGCCAAAGCTGTATACTCTCTTCGTCCCATAGTTTTTGAAACTGTCGTAGCACGTTCTCATGGAACATGGCTTCTAAGGTGACGTCCTAGCCGTGGCTGCGGCGAGCGGAGGACATTCGCCGCACGAGCTTAATTAATTGTATTAATTGTGAGATAGATAGAATAGGCCAGTCAAATGTGAACAAGCGTTGTTAGCCGCCGTCACTGGCGGAGCCAGGTGGAGGCCAAACGGGGTCATGGCCCCCCTTGCCTCCATGGTTTTTAAAAGGCCATATGTCTATGTGCTCTGCATGTCCTTGCATGTTCCTGGTTTATTATTCTATATCCATGTTTTAAATAGCGGGCTATGAAAAATAGCGTTAGGTCTTTCTAGACGCTATTGGGCGCTATAGCGGCAGCTACGCCGCGATAGCGCCCGGCGCTTCTGCCGCCGCTATAGCATGAATAGCGGCGCTATAGCGCGCGAATAGCGGCGCTATAGCGTGCGTGCTATAGCTTAAATAGCGCGAAAAAGTGTGATAGCTTCGCGTGTGAGTTGCTCCGCGCCGCTATAGCGCTATTTTTAAAACGTGGTTCTATATCTATATATAATATGTGTGCTAAAAATATTTAATGAGTAATATTTTTTGTTGTCAATCAAGTTCTTATTATGCTTTTTAGACAACTTTTTATGGTATGGTTGGCGATTTTTGTCAATTGTATTTGGTACATTGTGACTTAATGATTATTACCGAGATTGTTTTTCACTTTGCTCGTCATGAACCTATGGATTCAATTGATAAATTGGCCCCCGCTATGTTTTATTTCTAGCTCCGCCAAAGGGTCGCCCGACATCGCTTGTATTTTCCTAGATCTTTAATCCAATATAATACCATCGTCTGTGTCATATTAACTCTGATTGAGGATTCCCCTTTGGGACTCAATGAAGTACAGAATCCTTGGCAGCTAATAATTTTCAGTTCATCTTTTTTCCATTTGAAATCGTTTAGAATCTTAAATATGAAGGCCTTGTTTAGATGCCTTTAAAATTCCAAAACTTTTGAAATAGGGTCACTTTTTTTGTATTTTGGAACTAAACAGGCCTTTGTAAATTTTGAATGTAAAGATTTGGATGTAAAGTTTAGAGCCATTTACCCACCTAAGGGCCTAAGGCCACTTTTTGGAGTTTTGGATGTAAAGTTTACAGCCATTTGGAATGCAATAATTTATGTAAAGTTTTTGGTATCTAAACAGGCCATAAAAATCATTCGCTTAGTCACAGGTTACTTCAGGGTTGCAGTGATGATGTGCTACTGCGAAGCCTTAAGCCACAAGTTCAATCCCCTAGGTGCCCATGTAAATAAATTACTGCTAATTATATGTGGGCTTCTACTGAAGGACTATATATAACCTTACTTTAAAACTATCCTCTGAGGTCATGAACCTTTTTTTTAAGGGGTTACCGTGTCGGGACTCTGAGATTATTCATTTTTATACATTTCCATAAAGCACGAGGCCTGATGGCACGGCAAGTAGCCCGATATTTTGGCCCAGCCCGAGCACGGCATGGCACGGTACACGGGCCGTGCTTGGGCCGTCACCCTGGCACGAGGCATGGCACGGGCACGGCCCGGTAAGAGGAGGCGGCCTAGTGATTAAACTACCGAGCAACAGCACAGCAAGTAATTCTCAAAAAAAAAACCCCAACAAGTCAACAACCCAAGGCAACATGCCAACATCCTCGCTTGGCCTGCTAAAGGCCAATATCAACCGTACTTTGCCTCTAATGTCCAACAACACTATACAAAAAAAAAAGGAAAAAAAAATTGTTCACACTAGAAAAGGCCGTGCTTACCGGGCCGGGCCGGCACGAAAAGGCCCGTGGGCGTGCCTTGCGCCGAAGGCCGGGCCGCGAAAGCCCACAAAGGCACGGGTCCATCGACCGCGGTGGCCCGTCAAGGGCGGTGCGGGCTAGCACGCACGGCACGGCGGTTGGAAATCTATATTCACTTTTGACATTTTTCATGGTTTTCTTGAGGTGTTTAATTTATTCCGTTTTCTATTTTCTGATAGTGAATCTAAATGTCAATGCTCACGTAGTTAAGGTGTACACGTGTCGTTAGGGTTTCAGTTAAGTACGAATCATTGAATCATCGTTACTGTTATGGGCACACATGCATGATGATGACATATGCCACAGATATATATATATATATATATATATATATATATATATATATATATATATATATATATATATATATATATATATATAGAGTATAATTTGTAGCTAGCTACAAAATATTATATTCTGTAGCCAGGTTCATAGAGCGCACCAGCTCTCACGCACCGGGCCGGCCGAGCGTGACAATTGCATGCGGGATTAATTAGGCAGATGCGTAATTACCGCCAGGTGCATGCAGGTCTTGCCGTTAGTACTAGATGCATGCAGATTTCAATTAACGCCGATATGCATGCAGGTCATGGTTACTATTTCTCTTTCCATACTAGGTGAACGTGTGTAGTATTTTTTACTAGATTCTACGTGAGTGTTTTTCTTATATTGAGCTTCTATTTACCACAATTTGGCATTAAGCTTTTAATAGTAATTTTACTATAGTGGATTTACTACTTTTCATCACTGAAGAAACAATATTTACGAGAATTCGCACCAAGAAATATTTACCATAATTTTCACTACAAATACAAAGGATTTATGAGATTTTGCATTTTCAAATATTCACCAGAATTTGTGCTAATAATATTTACGACAATCTTCACTAATAATATTTACGAGAATTTGCACTAATAATATTTACGAGAATCGGCACTTAGAAATATAGTTACCAGGATCTGCACTAAGAATATATACGAGAATCATGCACAATTTGGTGCTTTGCAACTGTATAACCAGAGAAAAATTAACAAAATCAAATACAACATCTCGTTCATCGTTAATACATAACACATGAAGATCTAATACAGGAATTATCTACGGTGATTCTGGATCTGCTGTAAGTGTGCGCATGCAAGATAGGGAACAAGGTAGTTACGAGAATACATGAATTAGTGTACACATGCATAGAAGATAAGTGAATTACTATAACTCTATAACTATAATATATATATGTCACCGGAATTTGATCCCTGGCCGATCGCCTGCAGATCGGGCTGGCCGCGCTTGCCACGACGGAGGCCTGCAACGCGGCGGTAACGGTGGCCAGCAGCACGTACGCCAGCACCTGGTCACACAAGAAGATCGACGCGACGTATAGCAGCAGCGCGCCGGCGGCCATGGCGGTGCAGGCAGCCACGCCAGGAACAGCATGGCCTTGATGTGTCCGATCCGTGAAGCTGGCTTTCTTATGCACGGAGAAGTTGGTCGAGGATCCGCATGGCCTGCATGTCGCCGACGGCGTGGTGCACGGAAAGCCCCAGCATGAGGCAGCTGCCCAGGATCCGCGCGCGTGTCCTGCACGGACAGCACTCGTGGGGAGGTCCGGCATCGGCGCCAAGGAACGACGGAATGTCGTCGTGCGCCTCATTGCTCACAAGCCAGCGGACGCCCATGCATGGTGTAGATACCGGCATGGCGGCACCATCGGCCTCCATCGACGTACGAAGGCCGCGCCGGGGTCGTCGGTGCAGTCCGCCGCGAAGTCGAGGAAGAGCACGGGGAAGCAGAAGCTGTGGCCGCCGGGCTGAATGAGGAACCGCCGTGGCCGTGCCAGAGAAGCTGTCACGGCCGCCGGTGAGGGATGAGGGGAGTGGGGAGGCTGTCGGTCGCGTCGTAGAGAGGCAATCAGGGCTGTCGCCGGTCGCGTCGCGGGGGTGTGGGCCGCCTCCGGCGGCGTCGAGTGGTGGCAGGACGGCCGCCGGTCGCCAGGGAGCAGGGACGGAAGGGGTTCTGCGCCTTGCGTGATCTGCCAATGTAGTATTTTTGTTGCCGGTGAAAACAATGGCACAAATCAAGGGATTTAATTAATACATGCAATGCATGTGGATTACCGAGGGGACCGAAATCAATGTCACGCGCGTGACCTGCGCCTGCGATGGCTGGATAAATGCATGGGGCGGTGCGCCGGTTCGCGCTCGGCTCGTTAGTTGTGGTCCGGCTACAAAATTTGGTATTAACTAATAGTTCTATATATATATATATATATATATATATATATATATATATATATATATATATATATATATATATATATATATATATATGCAGCTAACCGGGGATGGTTCCTATGCAGCTTCATTTTGTGAATTTATTATGTAGTACGCTGTTTTCTATTGCGTCATGCGATTTTTTACTGGCAGTTACTATATTGTGACGTAGTATATAGGAAGGCGAGATATCATGATAGAGGTTTCTTGCGAAAGGCGAGATGATAGAGGTCTCATCACGTGCTGCCCTAGCGTAAATCTCAGCCACGAAGGCCAGAAATCATACGTCCTCCTTCTCAAATGTTCCTTCAAGTATTCAAATTATAATGTTTTGTTGCCACATGACTTACTCTTTGTTCTGGAAAGTTATATATCACCTTTGAATTTGGAACACAAAACAAATATAAAACCATTTGATTCTTCTCAACGACTGAGGTGGCATCTACAAGTTGTGTTGTTTTCTCCCCGATAGATCGACCACCAAGACCGGCGGTGCAGTGGCTTATACTAATAAGAAGGGCATTTTAGGAGCATCTCCAACATCAGTACAAATAGCTACACTACTGGAGGCTGAGGCTCTACCGAGCGCTAAAAGCGCTCAGTGAAGGCCTAATAGCGCTCGGTGGAGGCACTACCGAGCGGCGCGCTCGGTACCAGCCCCTCGGTGAAATCTTAAACGGGGAAAAGAGTGTACCGAGCGCTCCAAAACGAACCCTCGATGCAACCCGTGCCAAACTGCACCGAGGGCTCGGCCCCCCCTCGCAAAACCTGGCGTCACGTCGACGGCGTTTGCCACCGTCGACGTCAACTACACCGAGGGCCACCTCAACTACCCTCTCGGTGCATTCTAATTTTTAAAAACTTAAAAACATTATCTACCGAGCGCCCTGTCAGAATGGTGCTCGGTAGATTCAAAATTTAAAAAACCCTGGACACCAGCTCTACCGAGGGCCAGCTCATCCATGCCCTCGGTGTAATATGGTCGTTTCACCGAGGGGCGTGGACGCGCTCGGTGAAACGACCATATTACACCGAGAGCTGGTTTCACCGAGCGCTACCATCGGTGTACCTGGGAACATGGGGTTCTCTGGCCCCCATCTCCCAGATTCACCGAGCACTGCCCTCGGTATAGCGGCCTGTACCGAGTGTCCCGCTCGGTGAAGTGACCATGTTTTTGTTTTTTTGTTCCTGTTTTTCCTGTCCACCTTTACAAATGAAACATACAGATCACATATCACATATATTTGACATCCATGCACTGATACAACTCATTCATCACATATATATCACATGTAGCTCAAATATTCATCACAAGTCATCTAGTTTAGTTCCACAAGTCATAGTCCACAAATCCACAAGTACCACAAGTCATAGTTCAACAAGTTCCACACAAGCTTATCCAAAAGTACAACAAGTTCCAAACCAAGTACCACAAGTGCACGACTAGCTCATGGAAGAGGGGGAGGGGGCTGTTGTTGCACGCCCGGCGAAGGAGTCGGCGAAGGAGACCCTTGATCATCATTGCCAGGAGGCGGCGCGTGGTTCGAACCCATCGATGCCGGCTGCACAAAGTACAATATGAGACATGTGTTAGACGTGAACCCAGGACATCCACTAATATATGGACTTATTGACAGCACAAGCATACTCACGGGGAGTAGGTTGAGGCGGACCAAACGCCGCTAGCGGGGGTTTCGGGCGGGGAGCCCCGAGGTGCGGAGGTAGTTCATGAGCTCTACTAGCTGCTTCGCTTGGGTTTCTGTTGGGCCCGAAACGCTGCCTCCGCCGCCGCTGCTTGCCGCCGTCGCTCGACTCATCTAGCCCGACCTACGAGATGACAATCCATGAGAGGTGATGCAAACATATATATTGTGAGTAAAGAAATCTGTTTGATAAAGGAATAACCGGAGTTCCCGGAGACGCGACTATGCAAAGACTAGGGCGCGGGCGTATAGGCAAAGCTACTTGATCGTGCTCTCTCGATCGGATGCGTGAGAGACTTAGCCGGGAGTCGTCGATGCGGCCGTCGGCAATCCACAACCGTTCGTGCTTCTTACCTCCTCCCACCGTCATCACGATCTCTCGCATCGATGTCCCGACCGAACGGATCAAAGTCGGCCCATAGCCGCTTTTTCCGCATCCATGTAGGCCTTGACCTTTTCGTGCACGTTGGGGTTGGTGTATGCCTCGGGCGGGTCGTTCAGGCTGAAGGTTACGTCGGACGACGCCTTGCCCTTGTGGGACATGCAGAATGCCGCAAAGTCGTTGCAATCCTTCCCTGGGTGTGCCTTCAGCTGCGAGAAAGACGAGATAATTAGAAACTAGGCAAAGTTGAGCATTACATACGATAAAAGAATCCACGTACCCATCTTTCTTTGTATATGGAGAGGTTGCGGCTGCCTTGATGGTGTGCAGGACCTCCCATCACCAAACGAGCCTCCCGCAATGTGGCGTGCTTCTGCTGAAACTCCGGTGTGAACCACCTGTCCACAATCATGTGCCCGGCCAGGAGATCGTTCATGCACCAAGTAGGGACCATCTACATGACATATCGGAAGGTTAGATGAAACAAAAATATAAGCTCAAAAACGCATCGACTTTTAGCTTTTTTCATGTACCTCAATGTAATGGTCTCGGGTGAGCTCCATCTTTCTCAAGGCCCGCTATCTTGACCTTTGTCCCAAGCTTGGACCCGTAGTAGTTGATCACACACTGGTGCTTCACCTTGTGATGCATGTCGGTGATGCGCTTTTTCATGGATTTGGTCAACACCGCTTCCGCCTGCTCTTCATATCCCTGAGCTGGTCTGAAGTAAGTCTGCATACAAATGTGAATCATCCTTAGTCAGAGAGCGGATTAGTCTAATGAATGCGATGTATAGACAAAAAGTTTGTGCGATGAAGGCTTACCCAAAAGTCGGCCTTCACGTGCTCCGCCACATTGCCGTAGGGAACGTCCTGGGCTTTCTCGTAGTGGTCATACGCGTGTATGCCGGCTCTTCCCCTGCCTTTGTATCGGCGATGCCGGGGAAGTGCTTCCCGACGAGGAGACCAAGGACGCCGTTAGGGGAGCGTGAGGGCGTGCCCGACCAAATTATCCGGTTCACGCACAACAGAGTAGGACAAAAGATTAGTTTCCCTAAACGGTTTAAATTAATAGAGGATTGGAGATAACAACAAGGGATACTTACGATTGCCCGTCGGGGCAAATCGGCTGGACCCGGTGGTCCTCGCGGGGAACCCGAGGGAGGCTCGCGGGACCTCGCGGTGGACACCTTGGAAGTAGGGGACCCTCCAAAGTCATCGTACTCCTCCCGGTCCTCCTCCTCGTCCTCTTCGGTGGTCCGCGCCACCGCCTCCTCCTCCCGCCTCCCCGTCTTTGTGGGAGCTCCGGCTGCTCGAGCCGCTCCTCCTCCTGTGTGGAAAGAGGCAGTTGCCTCCTGGCGGTCCTCCTAAGCCTCCTCCTGGCCACCCCCTGCGTCCCCTGCGAAGCCGACGCCTCCTCCCCCTGCCTCCCCTGCGAAGCCGATGCCTCCTCCATTTGCCGAGTAAAGGGAGGACACCTCCCTCGACGCGAGCCGGGCCGACTCGGGCCCCCCCCCGACGCGAGCCCGCGTCCGCTCACCATCTTTTTTTCGTCACCTGCAATTAAACAAAATGTCGACTCATCGGTACAAACATTAGAGAAGGACAAAAATTATTGAAAACTTAGATAAACAAAAAACATTGTATTACATGGGATTAGCCGGATCATATAACTTCGTCATCACTATCAAAATTGTCCAAATAATTGTATCCATCCGAAGGACCGATGTTGTATTCATCATCATGGCCTAATTGTATTCGCTCAAGCATTTGTAAGTCTCTCTCATTTGTGACCTCATCTCCAGCGTCCTCCTCGTCCTCAACCATTTCGTTGTCTACGTCCATTTCATTCGCGTCGGGTAACTCTATCACAAATCTCCCTGGTAGCCCATCTTCTTGAAAGAATTCTCCATCATATGTGTCTGGGTTTATCAAGTTGTAATCTTCATCGATTGGGACAGGTAGTTTACCGTGTGGCGCTACCTTATGCACAATATCCCAACCCTTAAGGGAAGTTATGGTTTGGCAGGCGTATGGCGTGTAATAAACCTGCACGGCCTGTTGAGCCACAACATAGACATCGGCTCCTGAATACACGTACGTTACGAGCCTCACTGGCTTTGTGAGGATGTTTGGAATCGAAGTAGCGCCAAGCTTCACCATCGGATGGATGTACCATCTTCTCAGGGTGGTAACGTTTGCCCTGTTTGTGCCATGTCATCTGCTGCGATTCCTCGATCATGAATAGCCGTTGGATCCTCGGTATGATCGGAAGGTACCGTAGGATTTTCTCGGCGATGTTAAAACTCGCTTCTTCTCACCATTACCGCAGTCTACCCGCATGTACCGGAGGATTTACACTTTGGGCGAGTAAGCTGCATCTGCGTGCTCATTTCTAAATAGCACGCACCCCTTGAACAAACATGTATCCGCTCGTGCGGCATCTTAAGTGCTTTGAGTACTTTCTCGCCGCGTCTTGGTTGGGTGGCAAATTGTGAACCTTTGGCGCCAGACCGGCAAACACTTGTCAACATCCTATCGAACCCTTCTCGACTCAAGTTTAGGTCAGCCTTCAACCCTATTAAGCGTCCAACAACATCCGGTGAGAAACCTCACAGTGCTCATGGAGGGGTTTAGTTGCCGACTCCATCATGTTGTAGAACTCCCGTGCATCTTCCGTCATCCCCTCCCTTTCATGAGAGTCAGCGAAACATGCGTCGTATGCATCATCAACCATGTCTGCTACCCCGGCATCAGCATCAAAAGCATCGAGACGTGGTCTCACCACCTCCTCTCTAAAACATTGATTTTCACCATGGAATCTCCACACGGTATAGCCCTCTATAAACCCATTAAACAGAAGATGTTTACCCATAGTCTGCTTATTTTTTCTTTTCGTATTGCCACACTTGGAGCAAGGACATAAAACTAGAACATGTGGTGGTTGGTTGGCAAATGCAAGGTCCAAGAATTCACTTGTCTTGATCATCCACTCCTTATCAAAATCCCACCTACTTCTACGGCCAAGGATCATCCACCGACGATTAGTCCATCCTTTAGCATATATATGAGCAAGTAAGATAACCTATGCCGTTCCAACTATCTAATAGGTGAGGATAGGTCCTAATCCCACCAGCGAATGCGTACATGGGTCGATTCCCATGCTCCGATCCGACCAAGACAGAATTTCGGCACACACCTCCCATTTGTTCTCCCTGATACACGCCCGGAAGGGAGAGTGTGTATCCGGAGAACAACGGGGAGGTGATGCCAAAACTCTATCTCGGTCGGATCGGAGCATGGGAACTGACCCTGTACGCATCCGCGGGCTGTCCAAAAAACATGGACAATCCGAAGCGGATCTGATCATAGATATGCAAACAAATGCATACCTCCAGCCGTATTTGTTTCGGGACGGGAGACGCCTAACTAGGTTCCGCATTTTAAGACCGGGGTAGTGGATTATGAGATAGTCATACCTACGGTGGCGGTGGCGCGGCAAAAGCAGATCCGGGCAATCCCGCAACACGGAGGAAGAAGATCGGGGGCGCCGGTACTCCGGCTCGACTCGTGCACTCACTCTCTCTGCAAAAAGAAACATAGGGTTCGAGTTCAAAATTTCGGCGAACCTCCCACACGGTGAGGTTTCCAAACCTGCAATAAAAAAGCGTCACGACACGAAGGCCGACAACCACATATGCATATACATTCATACCCACATATCAATGCCGAGTCTATTACTACCACATATACCACTTTAGTTGTTTCACGGCGTTACCTTTGCCTTCACCGACGCGGCGAGAACGGTCAGCGGGAGGCGCGGCCAGAGAGCACGGCCCGGGCGGGGTGGTCGCGGGAGGGCGCGGTCGGGAGGCCAAGGCCCCTCTTCTCCTTCCCCTTCCTTCCTCTTCCCCTCCTCTTCCTCTTCCCCCCCACGGTGGCCCCTCCTCCTTCCTGTTCCCCCCCCTCTCTTGCTCGGCCGGATGGGAGCGTGGGAGGCGACGGGCGCGGCCGGCGGATGGATGGCGAGGAGGGAGGTGACCGGCGCCGCGGGGCCGGGCGAAGGGGGCGAAGCGGCAGCGGCAGCGCGGCCGGCCGGAAAATGGAAGCGAGGGAGGGAGGTGGCGCGCGAGGCGGCGGATGGAGGTTCTTGGCGTGGCCGGTCGGACGGCGCGGCGCCCGATTTGGCGGCCTAGCGCGGCGCCGGCGCGCAGACGGGCGAGGGAGGGGGACTTCGGGGCGTGGCCGCCCGGATGGACGGCGAGGGAGGGAGGTGGCGCGGGCGGACGGACGGCGGCGGACGGAGGGCGGGGGCGCGGGCGGACGGACGGCGAGGACGGCGGCGGCGGCGGGGTTTCCGGTGTGTGTGCGTGTGTGTGTGGGTGAGAGAGAGTGAGTGTGAGAGGAGTGGGGGGCGGGCTGTCGGGAGGGAATGGATAAGTCCCGTTAGGGTTTAGGGGTTAGGGCCTTTACCGAGGGCCCATTTTCAGGGCACTCGGTAGAGTAGGCCAGTATTTAATTTTCGAATTTTAGAAACCAAACTTAAAATTTGATTCCAAAATTTGAATTCGAAAGGGAAGAGAGCACCCACCGGCCGGGAGTTTACCGAGCACAAAACCCTCGGTAGATGTTGGTAGTTTCAGGGGCGAAAAGCGGGACCCTCTGTAAACAACGTCTCTGGCGCCCGGATCACGGTCGCTCGGTGAAATTATGATTTTTTTTTTGAATTTTGGATCCAAATTTTTTTTTGTGGGGTTCATACAATGTCTCATAGGTCATGTTGAATTTTGAGAATTTTTCAAAACTATTTAGTATATATTTTGATTTTATTCCTTTTAATTGAATTTTCTTGAATAAGTCGATTTGAGCTGGAAGTCATACGAATAGAGGGCAGGCATGAGCCAAAAATGCGATTCATAATCGTGAGTGCAATGTGAGGCCTCATCCGGGGATAGACCCAAAACCACGAACATGTTGTTCACGGAACATGACCACTCACTTGCGGGTGATTAGTTTTTAATCATAGAAAATGCAAAGCGAAGTTGAAAAATCCTGAAACTTGTTCAGTTATTGTGGTATCATATGCCTAGACATGAGAAAAAAAATTTGGTAAGGTTTCATCGAAATATCGATTATGGTTGAAACCCAGACATATATCACATGTGTACATGTGATATATGTCCCGGTTTTCAACCATAATTTCAGGCCGATGAAACCTTACCAAATTTTTTTTTCTCATGTCTAGGCATATGATACCACAATAACTGAATAAGTTTTAGGATTTTTCAACTTCGCTTTGCATTTTCTATGATTAAAAACTAATCACCCGCAAGTGAGTGGTCATGTTCCGTGAACAATATGTTCGGGTTTTGGGTCTATCCCCTCGATGAGGCCTCACATTGCACTCACGATTATGAATCGCATTTTTGGCTCATGCCCGCCTCTATTCGTATGACTTCCAGCTCAAATCGACTTATTCAAGAAAATTCAATTAAAAAGGAATAAAATCAAAATATATACTAAATAGTTTTGAAAAATTCTCAAAATTCAACATGACCTATGAGACATTGTATGAACCCCACAAAAAAAATTTGGATCCAAAATTCAAAAAAAATCAAGAATCATTTCACCGAGCGACCATGATCCGCGCCGCAGAAAGTTTTTACGTAGGGTCTGGCACGCTCTCGCCCTCTGAAACTACCAACGCCTACCGAGGGTCTTACGCGCCCTCGGTAGAGTTGACGGCATAGGCCGCGTGGGATGCTTTGACGCCGGGCGCGCAACAACACCGGGGGCGTAAGTTTGCGGAGGGATGGCTCTCGGTGACGTTGCATTCTACCGAAGGTCTCGGGTTTCCGAGGGATCGCCGCCGATGAACACTAAACCTACCGAGAGCCTGTGGGTCACCGAAGCGAGGGGCTCTCGGTGGAGGGGTCACCACCGAGGGTTGTATTCCACCGAGCGAGGCTCTCGGTACATCGTATATGTACCGAAAATTATTTTGGGGCGCTCGGTACACGTTCGGGCGCCGGTGGAGGCCGACGTGCGGCGGTAGTGCTAGTTCAGAGCCTATTAAATTTTATTCAGCATGAATGTAGACAGAAAAAAAGCAACTGGCTATCTCTTTTGAAGAGCTAAGGCTATCTCCAACAACGAAACGCAAACGCAAAAAAAAGTTATGAACAGTGTTTTGCCTTCTAAAAACACGCTCCAATAGAAGAAGCAAACAGAGGAGGCATTTTGTATCGTCATCGAGGAGCGGGCAAATAAGCACCCTCCTCGGCGAGCACGCAAATCCCGGACGGGGGCTCGGATAGCGCCCGGGCCCGCGATTCAGCGGATGGAGGCGGAGGAGGCCCGTAGTTCAGCGCCACCCCGACACCTGTGAGCTCCCCCTAGTGCCGCCCGTCCGCGGGGCGGGCCGCGGCGTGAGCCGCCGGCGGGTGCATTCCACCCCGGCGTCGCCCGTCGCAGGACGGGCCGTGACACGATCGCCGTTAGGCGCACTCCGTTCGGCGCCCGTCGTCGTGAGGGCGTGTCGTGGCGTGATTCGTCATCGGGAGCACTCCGCCTTGAGCGCCGCCTTTGCGCTCTGTGAGGATGAACTACGCGCACCGCCGCCACGGGGACGAGCCGGCGTCGATGGCCGCCGGAGGAAGGAGGGAGGAGAGCATTTGGGGCTCTGTTGTTGGAGAATGTAAGATTAGAGTGAGAGAGCATTTCACTGTACCGTCACCTATATTAAGATCCAAAGCAAGCCGACATATAATAATAAGGAGAATAAAGAATTACATGTCCCAGATTTGACAAACTGTCAAGCTGGGCGAGAACTAAATGGACTACTCACATTCTAAAAATAACCGATGTACATCTTCTAGCTGCACTATCATAGGACCTCCATCATGTCTGTCCCTAAACCCGCTGAAATTGTACCTAGGGTCTTGCAAAGCTTCATGTCGTCAAGCTTCGCCGCAGTCTGTAGTGCCTTGATTGCCTTCTCTGTCCAAAAGTTGTCAATGTACTTTGTGATTGTTGTTTCGCATCAATTGACAGTTGCCATTTCTATGTCCAAAGCTGTCAATGTACTTTGTGACTGTTGTTTTACGTCGTGACGAGTTGCCATTAATAAAGTCCAGCTCGCACTTAAGCTTGAGCTTGGCGCGCCGTTCCACCGGCACGGAGGAATTAAGGACGAGTGGCCTGATAGTGGCCTGATGCAGGCGCAACATTTATGTTTGTCTACTCTTTTTTAAACTTCATTTTAAAACTTTATATGGGCTAGCAGTTCAAGGTAAACCACTGAAGACGCCCTAAAGGATGGTGATATATGTTAATTTCATTGATCTAAAGGCACAGAAAATACCTTATATGCAAAAGGTTATTTATGCATATAACACATATATAATCTAATCATATACTCTCCTATATGCGACACTTCAAATAATAATCTTCATACGAGTCAACCGACATGACTCTGCACCAAAATTAATTGGGTCCAAATGTCAACCGACACGACATTAAGAAACCAGCATATTGCTGATGAACGCTGAAAAATTCCTTGTATGCTTCCTAGTATTTTGAGCACTCAAACCTGCTGACGCATGCATATACGAAATATATATAGGAGACCACTGACAGCATGCAAGCAATTGATTAAACGTTTAGAACGGAAAATATGTTATTGTGGTGATGATGATTGGCTAACACACGTGTGAATCATACAAGGCCATCGATCGTCACACTGAAATATTTCATCGCTGTTGAATAAAGTTATGCCTGGGGTATGGTACGTAGTAAGTTCAAATTTATTCTCTCTTTTGCGTAAGCGAGTAGCCAGCTTTGCCGCCGATGTCCGACCCTTTGATTTGTTTTTTTTTTTTTTTTTTTTTTTGCTCATTTTTCACGTATATCTTTCCGGCAGCATATGTTCTTTGGCGTAGACTTCTCCGAATAATGCCAAAATTATTAAGCCGCCAGTAGCGAAAGTTTCTGATGCAGTTTGCATTTTAGAGTGTAGACATATAGGGCATGCATGCTTGTCCAGGAGGGTCCTGTGGCTGCCTTGTCAAGCATGCAACACGAGTTGAGCTTATTAATTGTGCGGTACGGTGACCATATTGATTTTGTGGCTGTTGGGACATGGTCCGATGACGGAGATACCCCTGGGCCCTTCTAAGACTAACAACTTACTTAGATCACTGAGTTTCACTGCAGGAAAGTATAGAAGCCACCACGAGGCTAGCGGAGGTTTGGGCCTCCGCTGAACAAGCACGCAGCCTCCCCACCCTCCGCTCCGGGCGAAGGCCATCTAGCTAGGCAGAGGACCTGGAAGGCGGAGGTTTAGAATAAGCCCCGGTCAGAGAGGCGGAGCCTACGGAGAGCAGGCGAAGGTTCTTACCTGGAGGCGAAACCTAGCACGGCTTCTATCAATGGATCGAGCCACATTCGAGACGCGCTACATGCCCAGCGGAGAAGGCGGTTTCCACGAGGAAAACACGGCCAAGCCCTCGGCAACTTGAGTGATCGGATGAGGGCATCTACGGAATATTCCTAGGGCAAAGTTGTAAAGTAGCATTGACTCTTATATAACACGGTGGATGAATATTTGAATACTGGAATCAATGATGGTGTGATCATTTCACTTAGCCATTTTTTGTACTCATTCTCTCCTGGAGCACCTTCCACACGGAGGTCTCACCTCTTGCTGAACCACCTGTTCAACAATGGCAGTGAGATTTATGCAACGATGGTGGTCATCTATTCTAATACCTTTTGGATTCAAACTCAATATATTTTCACCTGATGCATTTAGGAATTGGCACTAGTGCAATACATATTTACACATTCGGCAAATTAGATTTCCAGAGGTGGAGATGTGGCCCTCCTTCGCCTAGAAACCAGTGAAAAGATAGCTCCATGAATAATACACGCCGAGCTGCCCCGCAAGCAAAGCAGCCACCACCATTGGCAAGGGCGTTGCCACCGCCGTTGGTGGACACCATGCCACTGTTTCCCCAGAAGACCTCGGATCTTGCACCGGACCCCGCAGCCACACCTGCTAATGACGTACCATCGGTCCTTCACATGGAAAATAGCGGAGGATGATTAAGAAAGAAGAGATCAAGGGGTGGAGAGACAGATTGAGGGAGATATAAACAAGGCCGACTACCCATTTTCACCACAAGACAAAAAAGGCGCCGCTGACCGACTCTTGTAGACGAGCCGACGAAGTCGGACTCCACCTCCATGTGCTCGTCGACGGTGCTGGAGCAGAGCACCCCGAGCCAGGAAGAAGCACGAAAGGACCTTATGCTATGAAGACGCCGCAAACGGATCCAAGCAAAACGTTAGCATCGATGAAACATCGCTAGTCCTTGACTTGAGCGACGATCGAGGCGGTGGACCGGCGCTGGGAGCTGATGACGGCCCTCCTAGGTAAAAATTCATTCTTCAACGGCGTTTCGCAACTGTGTGATATGATCTGACAGCGCGAGAGGGCAACTCAGCAATTGTGACCTGTCCACGGGTTCATCGTTCTTGCTACACGTGTAGGTACTTGCACTGGTGACTATTGTGTATATGCAGCAGCCAGCAGCAACGTTATTAGATTTCCTGTTTGACTATAGCACGCACGCTATCTAGTATGCGTACGTCTCCTCTCTTTTTCCTCCCTTATTTCGTCATTCTTCTGTTCAGTGTCCTCTTGTTAATTATATTAATTTATAATATTTCCTTCATTCAGGTTTATCATTAAAAACATCAGTATCTATTTGTATAAGTCGTGCTTTCATATATATCAATTCAAGGCCTCTTTGTTAAACTTTGATTGAACATGTGTTTTTTTTTTTTTCACAACACGGTGTTGTTGAACGAGTTGTTCTGAAACTTATTTTAATTTGAAGAGGTTTTCTAAAGATGTGACAAAAAAATAGTACGTGTGTATATAGCTGTGTTCGTGGAAGTTTCTAGAAATATAAAATTTAAGGTTGGCTACCAAAAGTTGTCATGCCAAATATTTGGAAGAAAAAAACTGCCAAAATAGGGTTAATTTTTTTACCATCGATTTTCCATAATTATGAGAATTGGCAAATTTTAGTAACACAAAGCAAATAGCAACTAAATTTTTGGCTTGTCTAAGTTTTGGCATTCAAAATTTGTCTAACAACCAATTCGACACAAATTCTTCCAAATTAAAGAAGGTTTCGTTTCTACATTCTCATGAAAGTTATATATAGCTGAGAAGTTGTCAAAGCAAAACATAGCTGAAACGACCTACTCTGGAGACTTTTTTTTAGAACAAGTTCTTTGAGAAGTTGAACAGCCAAATTAATTATTTTCATATTTTTTTTCTAAAAATGTCTTTTTCACTTTTTGTTGTTTTGTCTTCTCTAGAATTTATCATTAATAAAATACATTAGTGTGGTATAAGTTGTGTTTTCATAAGGTTCAATCAAACTTAAAATGTAGTGCACAAATAGTACTTATGCATATATATACAGCCTATATATGTTTACAAAAATGGTAAGTGCAAATGTAATTTTAAAGGAAAAAAAAAATGGATTTTATACACTGCTCAATCTTTGGAGACATAAGCATTAAAAGTTCATGATTAATAGCTACATCTAAAAGAAATTAGTTTATTCGATCATGTCCTGTTTTTTTTTTTTGTTCATTCTGAAACATAATATGCACACAGGGGAGAGCCAGCTCTGTTCATTGCTGTCAAGTGACGAAAATGAATTTCTCTGATTTTCATTGCAAATTCAGACTCATGTGTGAAATTAATTTATGGTGTAGTAGAGGTGACATCAGTGGAATGTTAGGTTGGATCCTTTACTATATGCACACGGAAACTCTATAATCTCTATTCAATCATGATAAATTAATTATCAACTATTGTGTAGCATCCTCCATCCATATTTTGGTTTGTTCTTAATAATCATTTATAAGTGGTTACTTAGATTATCTGTCATATTGCATTGGTGGGTAATAATTTAAGTTGAAATTTAGGTGTTACTTTAGAGGATATTTCATAATGGGTAATTTGTAGGTTTAGGGGCTACTTTATGTTGTTTTTATAATGGCTGGTATGGATAGTTTGAGGAAAAAATAGAATAGTTTCAAATATATGACTATTAATATCAATGGTGATTCGAGCACACCAAATTGATGGCCAGCTCTTAATTCAGAATTACCAATAAAGGGCTCACATGGGTGTGCATCTTGTTTTTTTTTTTTTTTTTTTTTTTTTTTTTGTTATTAAATGGCTAGCTGTTACGGGCATCTCTAGCAAGCTAGCTTGGACACGACTTATCAAAAAAAAAAAACGCTAGCTTATTGATTAAGCTACATGCATGTATGGCGAGACTAATAGATCACATAAGTCACACTCAAACTCCCCTCTTAAGGCTCTAATAATAATATACAATCAGAGAAGTCGAGATTAATAAACAGACACCTATAGATCTAGGAACGACTGAAAGCATTATAGCTGGGTTTGACTGTCAACATCTGCCATATATACGTCATGGAAGAAGAATGGTCCTACTTCTACGTTGACAATTCCCCTTTCTCCTGCTACCAGTGTAGCAGTTCTGCATGTTGATGCTCTCTGCTGCCAATGCATGGTGTCCGTGTCTGATCCATTCGTTCGCGGCTTTGACCTGTGACCTCCACGGGCGCCGCCCGTGTCGTCGTCCAGTCGATCTTGGTGTTCCTTCTCGGTTCGCGGCGGCGTGCGTGCCTCACACTCTCCACTGCAAGTGCACCGCACGAACGGCGTGTGGTAACCGGCCGGGCCGGCCGGATTGTTATTGTATTAGCTGATGATGAGTTGTTGAGAAGCCTCGCCGAAGCCGCTGCTGGCGGTGGAGGTGGATGCCGCCGCGGGTGGTGTCATTGTCGTCGTCAGCGCATCGGCGACGACCTTCGCCACGGCGTCCTTGACCGGCTGCTCCTCCCAGTCATCCGTTCCTGGCGACTGCGACACCAACGAGAGCGACAAGCAGCACCGTTAATATCGTTTATTTCACCAAGTAAGTACACAGAACAGGAGAAAATTATTAGCTTTTCACAGTAGTAGTGTCGCTGTCAGATATATACGCCGGCGCCAGCCCATGCACTTAGTCAGTCAGTAATGCCAGCCTAGGTAGCTAAGGCTAAACATTCGTCGATGACGGATGAAAAATTGGCAACGCAACGCATGCATGCATGATTATAAGATCAGGTTATACTGAGAGGTACATTTGAAGACAAGGAAGGCCGATCTGCGTTCAAACTGCGCGCATGTGACGAGGCTGCTGGCTTCAATTTTCAAGCAGGGGGTTTTACTTTTCATGGAATCCTGTTGGATTTTAACTATGCATGCATGTGCACCCCTACACAAACCCCCTTCATTAGTCAATATGATATGAAAGATTCTTCGGACCGTTTGTTGTTTTCTCATATAAACCTGATATGATGCACTCCATCTCCTATCTTCTTGGTCTATTGTACTTCGTACGTATAGCTAGCTAGTTTTCTACCTGAAGTCTTCTTCACCTCTTGCATTGCATGCATGTATGGTTTACTTTGGTGCATAGCAGATACTAAAGTCGACTTTCGCATGCATTGCTAGCTGTAGTTCCTTCTTCATCTATCCGTCCCAGTGTCGTCTTAGTTTTTTTAAACATTTTGTTTGATCATCCGTCTTATTTAAAAATTTTATATCTATATTATTTATTTTGTTATAACTTATTTTATCATTAAAAATATTTTAATAATGATTTAATTATTTTATAATTTATATAATTTTTTAAATAAGACGAACGATCAAACACGATATCTGAAAAAACCTAAAACGATACTCTTTTCGACTGACAGAGTATATCACATCCAACTGAAAATGTTATGATTCATCCACACGGTTAACAACTGTGTTAGTCAAACTGAGTCATGCACGGCATATTGTATTAATGATGCTTTGAATGATTAAGACGATCGATCATGATGTCATGTACCTGAGACATATATTTTATTGATGAAACCATGTGAGACAGATATTGATTGGATAGTGGAGTATACCTTGATTTGCATCGTCAGGACAGATCGTGGAGAGGCGTTCTTCGCTCTCGTAGCAGGCCCAGCGCCGCCGCCACTCGTGCTCGTGTTCATTGCCACCAGGCTGACGCAATCTCCGATCTGCTCTTTCAGGCACTGCAGCGTCCGGAATACCGCGTCTGTCATGTTGGGCGGCGGCGACGACGACGGCGACCTCACCGTTATCTTCAGCGTGAAGAGCTCTTCGTCGTTCGCTGCCCTGGTTATCTCGACCTGCACCTTCGTCGTCTCGCCGGAGTCGTGGTCGTCGCCGCCACTGCCGCGGTTCTTGCTGCAGCCGTCGTGGCGGGTCAGCCGCGACTCGAGCGACTTGTTCTTCTCCTCGAGCTCGGCCACCTTGGCCTCCAGCGACCTCACGTACTCCCTTGCCCTGATCAGTACCGACGTCTTGTCCTTCTGAGAACGAAGATCCACGGAGCAAATGAATATATAGTGAATCACTTGATCAGACATATATACAAAAGACATGACAGTTATATAAACACACACACGATCGTAAATCGTACACGTACTTTGGCACCAGGCGGAAGGACGGCCCTGAGGGCGTGGGAAGCTATCGTTGAGCTTCTCTCGCCGCTTGCGCTCGGAGAACATGTGCTGCAGCTGCAGCGGGTTCACCGACGGCGGCGGCTGCACATCAGCGGCAGCCGGAGCCGCCTGGTAGTAGTACTGCTGCTGGCTGTGCCTGTACCTCGCCGCCTCGTGCATCTTGGACAGCACCGATATGGCCGTCTTGAACATCTTCTGCCCGCAGGCGCCATGCTTAGGCAGCCTCTTGGGGCCAAGGTGCCGCGTGTAGTGCTTGAACGCACCGGTGGTTTTGGCCGGCGACTCCGGCGCGTGAAGGTTGGTGCACTGGTGGCCGTAAGATGGCACCACGGGTGGTGGTGGTGGTGACAATAGTGGCACGTGCGAGGAGACCTCCGGGTACTGCTGGTTGCAGCCGCCGGCCGCCGCCGGCGTGGCGATCGAGAGGATGTGCTGAGCCGAGGAGCTGTCGGGGCTGCAGGAGATGGAAGCGGAGCAGGGAGGCAGCGAGAGCGACGAGGAGGAGGAGGACGAAGGGAAGCTGCAGGCACCGGCGTGGTGCGCGTCGTTGAGGAGGCCTTCCACGATAGGATCGTGCATGCCGATGGTGGTGGCGGCTCCTCCGTCGGTGGAAGACATATAGACTGCTGCTTCGTCCTCCATGTTCATGCGCATGCTGATCTGCATATGTTGAAAAAGGAAGCTAAGAAGAATTTTCATTTATACGTATATTTCAGTACGAAATTCGCAGTACGTATGATTAATTTCATGATCTTTAAATTGGTCTGCGCTAGCTAGCTTGCCTGGTTGATGTGGTGCTGAATCTGCGAGCTGATGAGGAACTGCTGCTGCTCGTCCTCTATGAACTGTAGGTCTGCAGCAGGGTTGCAGCTGTGTGCGTCCATGGTGATCAGTCAGCAATTAAGCTACCAAAAACAAGCTAAGATCGAGCAAGGGCTCAAGCTTGAGGCAATTAAGAAAAAACATACCTGCCGGCAGCGTAGCCGCACATGAAGCCGTTGTTGCCGCCGGCGTTGGTGGTGGCGTGGCCATGGAGCCAGCTACTGCTATCCATGTTCATGCTGTCTCTCAGCTCTTGGCGTGGCTGGCCAGTTATTAGTGCTTTTTGTTCTAAGAATGAAGAAGAGGCTAGCTAAGCTAGCTAGGTTAAGTTCATATGATGAGCTATTCGACTACTACTATAGTCCTAGTCCTGGTAGTAGCAGCTACCAAAGCTGTATGGTGAGAGATGGTGGATATGTGGAGCGCCCGTGGCCGGTATGGAACTCTGGATGTGTATATATAGAGGGAGATGCATAAAAAATTGACAAAGATGCTAAAAAAAATGAAGGCCAAAAGTTGCATCGCTTTGTTGTTGGGTGCGTTCTTTTCGGGCTATGAAAAAGGAATTGATCGAACGCACGTGCTGGTTTCCAGTGAGGAAAAATTTGTGGTGAAGTCATGGGGAGCGACCTCGAGTCTACGGTCAATTTGGTTTGGCTGCGCTGCGAGAAAGAAATTGGCCACCCGGTGGAAAATTAAGGCAGGGACGGACAAAGAATGGGCTGCTAGCCTGCTAGCTATAGCTAAAAGACACCGTGCACCTTACAGAAGCTATACTCTTCTTTCCAACGAACCCCCCTCTCTCTCTCTCTCTTGGATGCATCCGTGGCGATGATGGATCCTATGATGTTTCCCAGAGTCAATCGATCCTTACCTTAGGCTTTTCAAGTAGTTCATTCAACTTGGATTCGCACTTCAAGTGAACTACTACAGTAAAAGAATGTAACTATGTTATGCACGCCGGTCAAAATAGTTTATGTTTGACCAAATTTATAATAAATAATATTATTAGCATTTACTCTTCTCTATTCCAAAATAGATGCATTCTCGTTTTCTTTTTTAAGTTTAACTAATTATATATGAAACAATGTTAAAATTTATAAATAATTAGTATCATTTGATAGATCGTTGAAGAACAGTCATGGCAGTTTTTTGTTTTCCACGGCGGTTTCATAACCGCCACCGCGAGCAAAGGTCACGATTAATCAAGCAATTAACCGTGGTGGTTTTTCTGATCTCCAAAAACCGCCATGTTTAATATTAATTGTGGCAGTTTTTTAACGAAACCGCCATGGTTAATCTAAAAAACCCAACCCTTAACCTAAAGGCTGGGATCCGGGCTTTGCGCCGCCGATCCACCACCGGTGGCCCGTTAAGGTTAGGGTTAGGGAGGGAAGGGCAGGGGTGTCGCCGCCGTGGATGAGCAGTCGTGCCGCCGCGCCGCTGCCGTGGACGAGCAGAGGGTCAGATCCGCCGCCGTGAACGCGAGGAGAGGGCCGGATCCGCTGCCCTGGACGTGGAGAGGGCGGATCTGCCGCCGTGGATAAGGAGGGCGCCGGATCTGCCACCGTGGGAGAGGAAGGCGCCGGATCGGGCGACCATCAACGAGGAGGGCGCCGAATCCGCCGGCATGGCCGTGGGGGCACCGGATCGACGGTCGCGGGACGACGTGGTGGACGTATCCACGCCCCACGTGCACCGCCAAAGCTTAGCTTTACGGGTCGCTCACCGCCGTGGGATGCCAAAGATGGTGGGAGGGAGGAGGGTCACTGGGGAGGAAGGAGGTCGGTGAGGGAGGACGCTGAGGAGGAAGGAGGCCAGGAGGGGAGGGACTCGCGTGCTCTGTGCTGGGGGAGAAGTCCTAGGAGGGAGGACGTCGGGCAGGGGAGTCATGCTCGTGCGCGATGGGAGAGCGGCGCGGTCTGGAAGACAGAGAGAGGAGTGGGAAACGAGTGAGTGAAACTTAAGTGTTTACTTATAATACTATATAGCAGGTTTGGACTGAGATTTCGGGTCTAGATGGGCTAAAATGGGCCAGCATTAGCCATGGCGGGTTTTTTTAATAAAAAATCGCCACGGTTAATGGATTTAATGTGGCTATTATAAAAACCACTACTATTAATGGTTATTAACCGTGGCGGTTATTTTTTTTTAAAAAAAAAAACACCACGGTTTGACTGTTTTATTCCCTCAGGGCTAGCTTGCCCGGCGTTGATTAACCATAGTGGTTTTTAAAAAAACCGCCATGGTTAATAAAACTAAAGCGTTTTGTAAAAGATTTTTTTTGTAGCAGTGATACTTTCCTAATAAACTTATTTAATTTAGAGATATAAATGTGGCACGTACTTTTTCTACAAACCTAGTCAAAGTTAATATAGTTTGACGACACGCGCATCTCATAACGGTCGAGACGGAGGGAGTATGTGTTCAAATAATTGAAAATATATCCTATAACTAATCTGTTTTATTTATTTTATATTATGAATGTTTACACATTTTTATGTAAATTTGGTCAAAGTTCCATATGTTTGAATTATTGAAAAACGAAATTGCATTCTTTTGTGGATGATTTTGTGAAAACATTAAAGGGCCCAAGTAATCATATTTAATAATTTATGAACTCAGATAAAAAAGAAATGGATCATTTTATTGGGTCCTATGTGTGTGTGTATGTTTGCTGCATTTCACTTTTATTTTCAGAAAATTTCAGCGAGAACAGGGTTTTTATTTAGCATCGCAGTCGTGGGCATCTGTTGTACGTAGATTCACTACAAGCGTGTTCATACGCATGCATCCAAGTCAAACGCTGTAGTGTTTTTCTATGCATCCAAATCCAACGCTCTGTTACTACCTTGAATCAATGGTGTCCACGTCTACACTTCATCGTCGCGACTTTGTAATGTATAAGAAAACACATAAGCGAGAATTATACAAGAAAAATTTGAAACCCACGGCGTTTCGCGCTTATTTTCAGCATGGAGCCAGGAATTCCTCCTCACCCATGCATGTGCGGAGATGGCAGTTTGGTCGATCCACTTGCCACTTTCTAGTCGTTGCAGTCATCGTGGCACACTTCCATGAATAACCTAATATAAATACAGTCATGTTAATGGCTGCAGTCCGGGCCGGACGATGTTAGTTATAATTTAATTACCAACTTGTATTGCATTGTGCGATGAATTGAACTGACGATATCGATAGGGCCTGATCTGCGACGAGAACTTGTTTACTTTTACACGCATGTGGTACTGGATAGTTATGTTCAATTCACACGGGCAAACCAACAAGCAGAGAGCTTAGGGTGTGCATTCAGACCATGGAAACACATACGGAGTACTTGGGTACTTGCTGGGTGCATTGCGATTTGGGTTTCGACCGTGATATGTGTGGAGAGAACTATTTAGTCCGGTCTCATAGTGGAGTTTCAAGATAGAGTTTCATTTGCATTAAATAGATTGCCACATAGATATTTGTACTAAAGCGAGAAAACTAATGTGCGATTAAGGCAGCGCACACAACCGTTCAAGGCTTGTGCAAACCTTCCAGTTCTAGCCTCGCCATGGTTCGCGTCCAGCGGCTGGCCTCCGCACAGGCGCAAGAGCTCGCGTATCGCTTCACACCTTAGAAGTCGTGAGTGGAGCACGAAACACGTGAAACTTGATGGCAATCGCGGCGTCCGGAGTAGCAGACACCTCATGATGAGGTCACCCATCCCACTTGTTCAGCAGTTGGACACACCACGCCTGCTTCTCCGAATTAGGACCGTGGGAAGCACAAAATGCTTCAGCAGGAGTTTAACGAGATAGTTACATTTGCATTAAATAGGTTGTCACACGTTGTTTTTATAACATGCTGATGTATCTAAAAAAGAGAGAGAAAAATGAGTTTATTTTGACGTGATTATCAACTCTCCTTTTAACTTATGAAATTAAATTTCTCTAAAACTATAAAATTGAACTTTCCATGAAGAGCGGGGTGTTTCACTCAAGTTTAATTTTATTCCGTGTGCCATAGGAGTCTTCAAAACAATGTTACGAACCTATCCACTGGGTTAGGAATCAGAGACGTGCTATTTTTACCGACATATAATAAATATGACCGTGTGTGTTATAGCTAAATATATCGGAATATACAAGTTTGTTGCATTTTATTTAACAAGGGCTTCATTACTCAAAAGTTTCATTACAACACATCTCTGCAAGAAGCTAGGGTGTGTAAACAAAACATAACTTCCTAAACCAACCGAGGCATGCTGAGAGCAAGATCATTGCTATTATGGGACTCTAAACATATGGCTTCACTATAATAAGACTAATAGAATTTACTTCGCTAAAATAACACCAAAACGTTTGCACTTCGAATACATGACATTTTGTCATTTTCATATCAAAATATCTCAAATGCATGTACTTTTGGCTGAGGTGACCATTTTACCCTTACCCATTTAAAAGTAATATTGTGTGTGGAGTAAAACGCCGGCCGGGGCGTCCACGTTAGCAAAATTATTTTCGACCGTTCGATCTCGACTTCGACGGTTGGATCCCTCTCAGCCTACTGTAGCAGCAGCACATATATATTTGGCCCCTCCCCACGGTAAAAAAAAAAAACCGAAGCCTCTCGGCTCTCTCCGTCTTCTCGCCGCGTCTCGGGAGGGCGCCGCCCGCGCCGGCGCCCTCCACCTCCGCGGCTTCCCAGCGGCGCGCTGGCACGGGCGGCCAGCCCCAGCGTGGCGGGCGCGCATGCGGGCGGCCGGAGGCGCGCGGCGGCGCGAAGGCCGGGCGGCCGGCCCAGCGGGGCGCTGGCGAGGCAGCGGCGCGGCCGCCCGGCGCTGGGCGGCTTGAGGGCGGCGGCGCGGCGGCGGCCGGCGGCGCGGCGGCGGCGGCGCAGGTGACCCCCTCCCTCCTCCCGAGCAACTCCCAAACCCTACCCTAACCCTAGATCTCGCATCGCCTCCCGCCTTCCTCACTCTCCATTCCGTCTCTCGCGGGCGCGGTGGGTACATCGCGGCCGCCCCGGGCGTGGTTAGCCGGTGGCTCGGTGCCCAGGCGTGGCGGACCCCGGCGTGGCGGTGACCACAGCCGTAGTCACGCCCGGCGGCGCGCGGGCGGCCTCTCCCCATTCCCTCTCCTTTACAGGTCGGAATCATCTTTGCTTGGCGCCCATGCATATCATTAGCACCTTGTCAGGCAGTTTTTTCTACAGCTATTATGACATCCCCCTGGTTTCCCACTATAGATTTCTGATGGCTAAAGAAATTGATTGGTTAAAAAAGGATTGACAACATTGATGTTTGCCGGCAATCGGAGGCAAGTGATTATTGTTGGAGCTCGGCGGTGGTTCTCGATAATTTTTTAACATTCAATTCACGTTGGTAATATTTAGCCCATGTAAACTTTAATGTTTTCATCCCAACAATATTTTGATACCTTCTCTGGTGCTCTCATCTGTCAAGTTATTAGCAATTACCACGTTTACAGGTACCAATCAAGAAGCTATTTGACAAGGATTTGCTTTAGTATTCTATAGTGTTTATTTCAGCTGGGAGATAATAGCTAGCTAGATTTTCTTCGTCTTTATTGAATTGAAGTTATGGATATGTAGGCAATAAGTAAAGTTTTACAAGTGACTATGATTAGTTGATTACAGAACCATGAGCTTTTTGTAGTTCTGCACTGTGGCTCGAGAGAAAAAAAAAAGTTGTTTTAAGTCTACCTGCAGAGCATTAGAGGTGACTTAAAAATAAATGTTTTAGTCCATAAATATCGATTGTGATGGTTACACAAATGTACATTGACCCTTGCTGTTGTGAACTATTCTTTTGGTGCTTACACATTAGCCTTTTACTGTGAGAAATCTTTGGGGAAAAAAAAAAAAAAACAATGACATACTTTTGTTTTCCCATTTATTTTCTCTGTTTTACGGATGATCGAGGTTCCCTCAAAATTAGTTAAGGCATTGATAGTAACATTACAAAATAATTTATCAGGCTCACAAAGCTCATGTTAAGACATTGGCTGTGTTTCTTAATACCTTAAATGTGATATACTTCTTTTTGGTATTTCATGCGGACTTTTGCAACACTTAGCCCAATCCCTGGTTTCATGCAATGGCTTCTTGCTAGGCTGGCCTCCCAAATAAAATTGTCGAGGCGAGTCACAAGAGGGGAATTCACCAGAGTTTGTTCTACTTTCAAAGAATCCATCCTTCTTCCTGACGAAGAGAGAATGATTCATGATGCCATGTATGTTCATTCTAAGACAATGTCTGAAATTGAGCTTCATCTGTAGCCGGAGTCTATCCTTGTCTTTACTTCTACTGTTTGTTAATAACTCCACATATTTCCGTTTTAAAATTCAAATGTTCTAAACTTTAGAAACATGCATCCGTCCCCGCAATTTATCGACTCTGCTCATGTTAGTTGTGAATATATTTCTATCAACAAATCAAGAGGCTAAAAACTTAAATGTATTGTTTGTCTTTGATCAGCTGTGCTATTACTGTTGCTGCAGCGGACAAGCTGATGGAAAGCAAGGGATTGAACTATTACAAGATATACTCAAATCAAGACAAGGGTAAAGTCCGACAAATTATCTTCTCAGATTAAAACCGCCTCTTATGTGATTATGTGCAAGGTATGCAAAAACATTATTTCCACCGATTGTGGACATTAGAAAACATGAATTAGTTCCGCCTCTTACGCCGGCCAGGACGTCCCCTTGCAGATTAGGGAGCTGAACTGCTGGAGATAGGATCTAGAATGTTTTGGTTGGATCAGCCACATGGGATGCTTTCTTTTCAGCATTGGCCCCCTATCAGAGTATCAATTTACAGGTACAAAACTGCTAGAGATGATCTAGAATTTTTTTTCATGGTAATGCCCTTTTCTGTTCTCTGCTAAGTTCACCAAACTTCAAGTTAACTAATATTTTTACATGAGTTGCCTGTTTGCCAAACCATTTTCTAGTTGTTCAATGTCATAAGCGCACCAGTCTTATATATACTAAGTCAAATGTGCAGCCTGTGATGGTTTTTGGACAATATTCATATCTCTATAAATGAATAGATGAGATGGTGATCTAACCTATGTTGCTTGTACCAAAATTTATCAGGTTTGAGAACTGTGATGTTAATGAAATTTCTACGGTGCTACACACTTAAGCTGGTTTATTTATAGGTCTCAGAATCGGTTTGATATCCTATTTACAATAGGATCTTAGGATCTTTTAGCTAATTTTTATTGCGAAAGAACAGCAATTCGGTTCTCATGCTTAAGCATAGTTACTAAGCCTCAAATATAGTTTGTGCCTTTCAATAACAAATCAGTAAGTCCCTTGAACCACTACATGGAACAATTGAATAGCGCTATTCAATTGAATAACAACAGAGCAAATGCTGTTATGTGTAGTGAGCAAATGGGTAGCTCGTGACTTTGGTTGGATTGACAGGACATATATATTATTATTAGTGTCCTTATTCCTCTCAATTAGTTACTCTCAATTAGTTACCACGGTTTCACGGCGCATCTAGAGATTTATTTCTACAGCTCATTATATTGTAGGCCTTGTGCAGATAAAACACCTGGGGGGAACAGAGGACACTTCCATTTTCCTCTGCATTTTGGACTGAAAGTACAGATTTACTTCAGCTAGCACCGACTTTATTCGGTACATATTCATAATCTTGGTGGCCATAATGGGCGCCTTTTGTCAGCTTGCTGCAGATCTATGTATCTTCAATCCTTGTAGGTATTCTTTGGGAACATCTAGAAATACATGATTAGTCATGGTTTGGTAATTCAATGTGTTTGTCCATCTACCCATCTGAACAATCTTTGTAAGTATTTCTTGCATGTGCAGGCTAATATGTGATTAATGAGAGAATTAGCCCACCTTGGAGTAGCGTTGTAGGTAATGATTGCCACTCATACATAGGTTGTGTATCAAAAATTCAAAATCTTGTTCCTCTGTAGTATAACGAGGTTTGATAGGATTCAGTTTGGTATTTGTTACTAATGCTTTCCCGTCGTTCCCTACCAGTCTCATAATGTATTAGTCCTGGTTTTGCTGAAACTACTTAAATCACAATCGAACATTGTTGTTGACCTGAACCTGATGCATTCTATTGTACACATCTTGGGTCCTGCATGTCCTGCAAGTACTATAAAGGGTTATGTTTTTCAGCCGTGAGGTAGAACATATGGCAAGATTAAATAGATCATCTGCTGAACCAAATTATGGAAAAATACTACCATAAAAGATGAGATTTTAAAAAGGTAAGCGTACTGTATTTGGAAACAACATGATCCTAGCACATAAATATCCTGTTTCAGGTGACCAGATATTATGAGGTTAGAAGAAGAAATATCATCAATTGCCTAAACTATCAGCACTGATATGTCGTCCTTTGCAGCGGCCAAGATCCCTTCTTGCATCTGTAGAGCTAGGGTTCATGAGCACGGTCATCCAAATTCTATTCATTAGATCTTTGTACACCCTGGCTGAAAACATGGTTGACAAAGTACATCAATTACCTTGGCTTACACAACTACATGGACTGGCCTGTTGCTGGCCTGTGAAAACAATTACAGAAACGCATGTAACATATGAACTACATTTGTGACCATATCACTTTGTACATATTTGCCTATTACTCTAAACTAACTTCTCATATGTAATATTTCATGTATATAGTGTTTCTGCACTGTACATGTTCATGTTGATTTTTTTTTTTTTTTTTTTTGAGAATGACACAAGATAACGCAGACGCCACAAACACGCACGCACACTCACCCCCTGTGAAACAGTACGCAAACCCTACCCCTATGAGCACCTCCGAAGGACCGAGCACCCGCAGATCCGGAGATTCTCGGTCACCATTGGCGCCTCGTCGCCGACGGAACGCCGCTACCACTTAATGCACAACACCGGAAATCCTGGGAAAATCCCAAGAAAAGGTGCGAGCACCAGGATTTGAACCCTGGTGGGTAGCGTCCCACTGGACCGTCCTACCATTGGACTACAAGCCAATTCGCCATGTTGATTTGTTATATCAATATATAGTGTGCGATCATCTAATATTAGGTTCGATCATCTAATATTAGGTTTTTAAGTCTTGATCTGTTGATCATATCTCTTCTGTCATAGATCTCAAGGTTCCATTTGACAAACAAAACATATCTGCGGCCCATGCCTGGCGCGCATGGGCGCGCGCAAATCACTAGTTCAAAAGGTGTACGTACGTGACCCTTGCTGGACATGGCCCCTGGGCCGTGGCATGGACGTGGCCCTTGACTGCCTGGCCGCTGCTGGCCATAGCTGGCCGCTAGGCATGGCCCGAGCTTCTTGAGGCCGTGGGCGAAGGTGCCAGCCAGGCCGTGAACCGGGTCAGCGATGGCCTTCAGCCCTGCTGAACCATGGTAGACAGCGTACATATATGGCAGCCATGTCGGCGAGCAAGCCCTGTCAAGTTGTCAACCACCACAAGCGTCCTTGTCACTAAACTACTAAGGGCATGTACAACAGTCGCCGGAGTGCCGTCTTTAGAGATGCAAATTTACAAAAAAAAAAACACCCGCTCCGACGACATTAAATGAAGCAAGCAAGAGAGGAGAGCCGGCGTCTGGTGAAGCGACGGCAGTGGCCCGTGCTCCGAGGCAAACGCGATAGCACAAGCCCTCCAGGCGGCGCACGAAGGGATCTGCTGCACCTGCCTTGCCGTGTGCTCTGTTTGCTGTTCCGTACTACTCTGAACTAATGCACAAGCAAAGGGCACGTCCATGTCACCTCGCCGCTTTTTCATACAAAAATAAAAGAAGAAATACACCTGGAATACCATAGGAGTAATGTCGATGTTTTACGACCGAGAGCCTGCCACGGGGTGAACCGGGCAGTTTGTTCGGGCCTCGATGAAACTTCCCAGCGGTTTGTTGTGCAGCTGACTGTTGACGGTAACCAACGACATATTTTTCCCGTCAACTTACTACCATAAAGGGAGTAAAATTAAACCTTTTTATACTCATATACTTTTATCACTAATAAATTCCACTTGTAGTGTCTTGTATTTTATTTTGCAGATTTATAATAAAAGCAAGTGGAAAATCGACCAAAGTACGCCTTCCGAGAAAGCGCATTATTGCAAAACCCAAGCCCAAGAGCAAATCGACCCAAAACATCAAATCTGGGCGAGCACAGCCCGGCCCACAACTTTTCGGGCGAAAGACGACACCCCACCGAGACCGGGCCAGGCCGAGCCTGGGGGTGCGCGCAAGACCACCGGCGCGGCCGCACCCTCCCCGAGGCGGTTTCGCCCAGCCTCGGGAGGCGGTTCGTGCACTTTCCAAACGGGGTTTCCGCCCTGCGTTGGTTGGTTTGCGATACAAGGAAGGTTTACCAGTCGGTTTTGATGTAAATTAGCACTTAGGCCCCTCCTCCAAGTGTATAAGTAGGCCCCCCTCTCTCCTCTCTCTCAACACACACCACTTGGAGTCCAAAGAAACCAAAGCAATCTCTCTCTCTCTACCACCTCTACCTCTCTCTCTCTACTTCTTCTTTCTTCTTCTTCTTTCTTCTTTATTCTTTCTTAGTTAACACTTGGAGTAGAAGAGCTACAAGGAGGGCTTGTCTCCTAGAAGAAAGTGCTTTGGTAATACATCCACTCTATGGAGCATTCTTCTATTTGCAAGTCTTATATTTATGTTCTTGGCCTAACTTATGAACTAGAGTATAGTTTTGTTCATGTTCTTGTGTTGGTATATGAACTAGCATATAGTTTACATATCATAATCTTGACATGTTCATTACAGTTCATCATCGATCATCATATGCCTAACTTGATTAGAGGTGGGATATCGGTTCGTTGTTCCTTCGGTTTGCTCTTGTTCTAGTCCGTCCATTCGACGAGTGGGGATCCTGGGGGGACAAGAGTAGTGCTCTAATATGCGGGCATGGTGCCCGGGTATTACGACACCTGCGGATATGAGGGCATGCCACGGTTGAGGGGGTAGGCGGCTTGGTCGTGACAAGCCTTGACCGGCCCCTTGAAATCCCCACGTTCGTATGTTCTCGTAGGAGTTCGTAAATGCTTCCTATCGGGCCGTATGGTATCCGTGGAGTCTCCCCCGCTATCCTAGACCTAACCATGATTAAATCAGTTTGCATATGATCCTAACTATTCATTTGTATGGCCATGACTAGATACATTAGAACTACTCCATTAGGTTATTCATTTATTCATTTATTCTTTATCTATTTTCTTTATCCTTTTGCTGGTGGATTCTTAAGTGTGTGTCACACTATCCATGAACCGTTATTGCTTACCCCTGTTATGAACATTTTGGTCTAAGCAAACACATGTTCCTCTATTCGGATGCCATGCTAATTTATTAATCACATGCCTTCCTTTGGGAAAATATAAATAACGATACCCTCGAATACTTCCGGGTGAAATGCTACAATGATAGATCCGCGGCGCTATGGATGAATATCTAAGATCGCAAGATCTATCCCGTTAACAGCTTCCATTTCGGATCACCGACATGGTGGTTTACTTGGGAATGTCAGCGGCGCATTTCTGACGCTCTTATTGGGGATGGGTTTTATACCTGTTTCCTTTGATTGCGTTAAGAAATGCCAACAAGCATTTCTGGCGCCGTTGCCGGGGAAGGCATTGTGAAAAAAAAAAAAAAATAGCTGGCTATGAATATGAACTGTGTGCGTGGATACCATTTGCTCATACAGGCTAATCTTTTATGTTTTCTCCTGTTGTGGATGAAAACAGGATAGTGTATGTCGCTTTTCCTCTTGCCGGAAAAACTTCATCTCCGATCCGTAGGCACTCCTAAGGAAGAACCGGTCTCGTGCCGCTTCTTCTTCAGCCGGAACCCCGACAATCGAGACCGACATCCCCGCACCAACCGCAACTCAAGCCATGGCCGGTCGCCGCCGCGCGATTTCTCACCTCCCGCCGTCACCAACGTGCCCACCGGGCCGACGGTGAACGTGGCGGACAAAAACTTCGAAGCCAGACTTTGGGCCGATCACCATGGTGCGGGCCGGTCCATTCTCGTGGATCTGCCGAGCGAGGACGCAAATGCTCATCTCCAACACTTCACGGAGCTATGCGATACTATCGTCATCAAAGATGTCGCAGCGAGGCGTCATCGGGGCTCCGTCTGTTTCCCTTCTCCCTCGTGGGGAAGGCGAAAATGATGGTTCTACAAGGACAAGGAAGTCGCCGATGCGTGGGCCAAGTGCTCCGCGGGCGTTCCTCGCCAAGTTCTTCCCCATGGGCAAAACCAATGCCCCGAGGGGAAGAATCGCCAATTTCCGCCAGACATCAATGGAACCTATCCCGGGGCGTGGGAGAGGCTGCGGGAATACATTCGGCATGCCCGCACCACGGGATGGAAAACTGGCCGGTGCTCCGTAACTTCTACAATGGTCTCACGGCCATATCGAAGGGGCACCTCGACGCCGCCGCCGGTGGCGCATTTCTATCGCTCACCATCGATCGTGCAACAGCCCCGATTGATAAAATGGTGGCAAATCGAGCTGGGAGAAGACAGAGCCCCCGGCCAAAACACAAAAAGGCATGCATACCGTGAAGGAGGCGGATATGCTTGCCGCAAAATGGACCTCGCCGCTAAAGAGGCCGGAGGAGCGCAAAGACGGATGCTACTGCCCGCCAGCGCCCGCCCCTACGCCCGCACGCTCACATGACCCGTGAGACGTGTGGTGAGGTTGGCCACTCGGGGGTTAACCGCCTCGAGACCCGTGGAAGAAGTCGCCTTCATCAACAACAAAGAACGGGTATCGCCAACCGCAGCGCGAAAGCCGGAACAACCAGTCCGCCACCATTCCAAGGCAACCAGGGGTACAACTCCAACTATAACCCCGGTCAGCCATCACTAAAGGACCTGGTCTTGGGCCGGGCAAAAATTAACGAAAATCTCACCAAAAGATGAGCCACCAAGACAAGATCTTGGAAGGTGTGAATAACAAGCTTGAAGGGTTGACGTCGGGCCGTGAAGAACCAACTCGGCTTCAACAAGATGATAGAGACACAAGCTAGCCCGATTGCGGCCCAAGTGCCGCTTAACGACTTCGGGAAGGATCCTGTGGCAACCCGAGGTCCCACACGAGTCGGGCTTAACATGATATCTCCGAGGCTCGACCAACAAAGAGAGCTGAAAAAGATCCCCGTGGACTCGCCATTCATTGCCAAGAAGGGAGATCCCGGACGTCCGATCATCGGTATGTGCCATTGGCCCCCACAATTTTGCTAATGCATTTTGTGACACGGGGGCCAGATATTAATGTGATGTCCAAGACCACCTTCAACAAAAATCCATGGAGGGGCGCTTACTCCCGCCAAATTCGTCCTCCAAATGGCAGATCAATCAACAAGGCGGCCCGAGGGAATACTGGAGGACATGCTGATTAAGATCCAAGATGAATACATCCCTGCCGACTTTGTGGTCTTGGACATGGGCCCAAAGGAGGATGTGTCTCTCCTCCTGGGGAGACCATTTCTTTATACTGCCAAGGCTGACATCAGTCTGGGGAAGGGCTTCATCGTCTTCCATATCAAGGATAAGGCGGTAAAGTGCCCATTCATTGGGTACAAGCAACAACACACCCGGCAATCATCGTCATCAAGACCGGTGTGGAATGTTGAAGGATCTGGCTCCGAGACCCCCGGCGTGTACCTCCCCCCAAGATGGCGGGGAAAGTCGACAGTGACTATAAATAACCTTGCTCAAAAAAAAATGGGGTATATCCAAAAAAAAAAAAATGGGGTATATTAAAAAAAATCTATATATATATTTTTATATATTTATGTGTTTCATAAAATATTTTTATTAACAAAATATTTTGGAAAACTAAAATAAAAATCTTTATAAATAAAATAAGTCTTTACATGAAAAATAAAGAAAAATATTTTCTACATAAAAGTATATACAAAAATATTTTTAAAATAATTTTTCTATTTAAAAATAAATTTATATTTGAAAATTTTTGGAGAAATTCAAAAAGGGGAGAAAAACGGCCGAACCGGCATGAGACACACAACGACCACGAACTTTTTTCGTGACCGTTGGACACGCCCGACCAAAGCCGAAAGCGGCGGCGGGCGGGCGCGGTGCGCTTGCAAGCACCCAAAGGTGCGCCGCCGCACCCGTGCGGCGCGCCGTTCGGGGGGCCCGCCTTCGCCAACGGCTCCTAACCGTTGTGTGAGGCAGCCCTCGGCCGTGGGCTCGGCTATAAATAGCCCGAGCACCGGTGTGAGAACTCCCACCCCTCATTTTTCACTCACTCTCACTCTCACACTCTCTCCCGCTTGTTCCACACTCCATTTTCTCCACCAAAAACATTGTGCCGAAAGCAAGATTTCGGGTGTGAAAGTTCATACTTTCAACTAACCCTTGCACACCCGAGGTCTCGCTCGATCGTTTTTGCGGTAGCCATGAAGAAAGCCGGGAGGATCTTCGCGGGTTGAGGCGGTCGTCAAGACAGAGCTCACGACATACAAGCACAAGCTCCGCCCTCAACCCGACAACCTTGAAGACTCTCCTATGCAAGAAGATGCTGCACCCATCGGGGAGGAAGAAGCTCAAGCTCCCCCGACAATCAACAAAGCCGACGCGCCGTACCTCGACCTTCGGGAAGGACGGAGATGCAAGCATATCTCCTACTCAAGGATCGTGTGTTCCAACACACGCCCGAATTGACCCCGACCACCTCGATCGGGGCAGGTATGGACGATGAACTTCTTATCCTTTGGAGAGCAGTTGGGTGGCAGGACATTCCCCCTCTCGAGGAGGAAGGTTCTCGCCTCCTAACAATTCAGTTTTTATGCACACTAGTAGAGGATCAGCTAGGAATTTCTTTCCGCCTCTTTGGTACACTTTATCACGTTACATGGGTGGACCTAGCTCGTTCTTGGGGTTTCAATTGTAGATGTGCAATAAATATAGATCTTTGCTATCCCCGGCTTTGTCGAAACCACTTTTGGGAGGAGATATCCGGTGCACATGAGGCCGGTACTTTCAAACCTCGCCACTCACAGATCCAGCACCCATCACTTAGATTTATCCATCGCTGGATCTCGTTGACTTTGTTTCCTAGACACGGTGTTAGATGGGTGAATGAGATTGAATTAAAATTACTCTATGCTATTGTTCACAAGATTAAGGTAGCTCCAGTGGTGGAGATGTGCAGGAATTTTTTACATATTATCACAAAAGTTGTTGTTCCTGTCACCTGCACATCTCTTATCACACGCCTCGCTTACTGCGATTGGGGCTTTGGAAAATCAAAGAGATAGAGTACATTTCTACACCCGGGGACCTTTGGACTATTTGCGGCTAGTGCAAGGGCACTTAATTAAGGTTTTACCATCCGGCGAGCTTGGTCATCTTTTTTCCCGGCTATGCAACTATAGTTCGGTTACCTAACCCGGACTTACAGTTGTATAAAAGCCGAGCACTAACATTTGAGCTCGAGACTACCGATAGCTTGCGCAGAAAGATACCCCCATCGGTTCTTCACGCGGTATTAGGAGACCCGGAGGTCGGATCCTCCTCCCACGAGCCCTACTTCACGCCACGGCATCGGCCCACGGCCTACACCAAGTGTTCCAGGCAGCATGGCCTCACCCTATGGGGACCCTGGGGGTAATACCCGGGTATGATCCTAGGTGGGAGCCGCCGCCTCGGAATCCAAGCACCATCGAGTGGCTCGAAGGAGATGCAAAGCAGCATGGAGGGCCAACAGATTTGACTTTGACGACAACTCCGACGATATGCCCCCGCCGAGTTCGGCCACAATGGCAACCACCACAAGGGGTGGAGGCTATCGGTGTCCAAATACGCAAGACCTCGACGTCCGCACTAGGAACATTGAGCACACGCTCAATACCTATGTGCAAAATACCGCATGCTGGCAGCGAAACTCGGGAGCGGCGAGTCGGCAGAGATGGACCCAATTGGAGTCCAACATGGCTACTCGCACCGCCGCGAGGAAGCATTCGGAGGTACCAAGGCTTCGATCCCGATCAATAGGCCTCCAGATAGCTTGGGGAGGACCCCCGCAGTATCATTGCATTGCATATTTAATTCCATCAAATTTTATTTTATTTTAGCATGTTTACATTTCAGCAATATTGCATTGAAAAAAAAAAAAAAATAGAATAAGTAGCTCTTCTTTGTGCCTTAATGCTTATATATATGAGCTATAAAAATGTTTAGTCTTAGTCCCTTGTTGAAATGATGAATAGTTGCTTTGTCTTATGCTTTGCCTGTGCCTAGTTTATAATTCAAGTTCTCTAAAGTTTGGGTTTAGTGGCTAATTCTAAAACTCATCCCGAAAAAAAAAAAAAAAACCCGATTCATGTGGGTTGCATATGCTCTATCTAGTCTAAGTTGTTGCTAAATATGATATGGTACAAATGGATTTGCTATGACTTCGTCCAAAAGAGAAACTTGACATCCGGAATCTATGCTTTAAAAAAAAAAAAAAAAAAAAAAGAAGAGAAATGTTTTTGGGCTATGCTAAAAAAAAATGAGATGAAAAATGGACAAGTGTCCGAGGGCGAGTAGAGCCCACATCTCTAAAAAAAAAAAAAAAGAAAAAGAAAAGAGAGGAAATAAAAGACAAAAGTCTAGGGCGAGCAGAGCCCACCTCTCCAAAAAAAAAAATAAAATAAAATAAAAAAAAATATATATAGCAATAAAGCCCATGCTTTCTCGAAAAGAAATAAATATTATCTAAATAAAATCCCTGATATAAACAGTTGATCAAAAGGATGAATGATAAGCACCTCTGTTATAACCGTTCTATCGGCAACCGCTCAAGGCTTTGAGAAAAAGCCGAAAAGCCCCGCTTCACGATGAAAGGTAATAAAAGGGTGGGAAAAAGATGTGCCATTTTATTCAAACTCTAGTAGACATTCTTATTATAACCCTGTCACTTGTAAAACGTAATCGGCATAGTAGCAACTCCTGATCAACAACCAAGTACTTATCTCTTTTGCTCGAGGACGCGCAAAAGGGTAAGCTTGGGGAGTTTGTTGACGGTAACCAACGACATATTTTTTCCCCGTCAACTTACTACCATAAAGGGAGTAAAATTAAACCTTTTTATACTCATATACTTTTATCACTAATAAATTTCACTTGTAGTGTCTTGTTTTTATTTTGCAGATTTATAATAAAAGCAAGTGGAAAATCGACCAAAGTACGCCTTCCGAGAAAGCGCATTATTGCAAAACCTAAGCCCAAGAGCAAATCGACCCAAAACATCAAATGCGGGCGAGCACGGCCCGGCCCACAACTTTTCGAGGCGAAAAGACGACACCCCACCGAGACCGGGCCAGGCCGAGCCCGGGGGTGCGCGCAAGACCACCAGTGCGGCCGCACCCTCCCCGAGGCGATTTCGGCCCGGCCTCGGGGAGGCGGTTCGTGCACTTTCCAAACGGGGTTTCCCGCCCTGCGTTGGTCGGTTTTACATACAAGGAAGGTTTACCAGGTCGGTTTTGATGTAAATTAGCACTTAGGCCCCTCCTCCAAGTGTATAAGTAGGCCCCCTCTCTTCCTCTCTCAACACACACCACTTGGAGTCCAAAGAAACCAGCAATCTCTCTCTCTCTACCACCTCTACCTCTCTCTCTTCTACTTCTTCTTTCTTCTTCTTCTTTCTTCTTTATTCTTTCTTAGTTAACACTTGGAGTAGAAGAGCTACAAGGAGGGCTTGTCTCCTAGAAGAAAGTGCTTTGGTAATACATCCACTCTATGGAGCATTCTTCTATTTGCAAGTCTTATATTTATGTTCTTGGCCTAACTTATGAACTAGAGTATAGTTTTGTTCATGTTCTTGTGTTGGTATATGAACTAGCATATAGTTTACATATCATAATCTTGACATGTTCATTACAGTTCATCATCGATCATCATATGCCTAACTTGATTAGAGGTGGGATATCGGTTCGTTGTTCCTTCGGGTTTGCTCTTGTTCTAGTCCGTCCATTCGACGAGTGGGGATCCCGGGGGGACAAGAGTAGTGCTCTAATATGCGGGCATGGTGCCCGGTATTACGACACCCTGCGGATATGAGGGCATGCCACGGTTGAGGGGGTAGGCGGCTTGGTCGTGACAAGCCTTGACCGTCCCTTGAAATCCCCACGTTCGTATGTTCTCGTAGGAGTTCGTAAATGCTTCCTATCGGGCCGTATGGTATCCGGGGAGTCTCCCCGCTATCCTAGACCTAACCATGATTAAATCGGTTTGCATATGATCCTAACTATTCATTTGTATGGCCATGACTAGATACATTAGAACTACTCCATTTGGTTATTCATTTATTCATTTATTCTTTATCTATTTTCTTTATCCTTTTCTTTGGTGGATTCTTAAGTGTGTGTCACACTATCCATGAACCGTTATTGCTTACCCCCTGTTATGAACATTTTGGTCTAAGCAAACACATGTTCCTCTATTCAGATGCCATGCTAATTTATTAATCACATGCCTTCCTTTGGGAAAATATAAATAACGATACCCTGAATACTTCCGGGTGAAATGCTACAATGATAGATCCGTGCGCTTGCGGATGAATATCTAAGATGGCAAGATCTATCCCGTTGACGCTTCCATTTCGGATCACCGACATGGTGGTTTACTTGGGAATGTGGCGGCGCATTTCGACGCTCTTATTGGGGATGGGTTTTATACCTGTTTCCTTTGATTGCGTTAAGAAATGCCAACACTGACATTGAGAGCGGGGTTTTTATACTGGTTCGGGCTCTCGATCCTTGATCGAGTAAAGATCTTTACGTCCAGTCGGCGTGAGCCTGTTTTTGATTGATGGGGTCAACCGAGAATCGGTTGTAATGTTTACAGCACTTGATGTGTTCAAGCTTGCATTCTCCTCTATGAGGTGCTCCTTGGTCGCCTTTTATAGTTCAAGGGACCAAGGAGCTCGCTACGGTCCTAGTCAGTACAGAGAGGGTTGTCCGACGAGGATTCGAACACCCGAACTCTAAACATGGATCTGACTAGAGTTCTATCCTAGTTACAACAGAAGTCACTGTAGCTACGCTTCCATTGTCTTCTGTGAGTTGTTTGTGGCCGCAGGCTAGGATAGAACCCTGCGAACAACTCGGTAGAGTTTTTTGGTGATCCCGTATCCACAAGCCCCCGAGCATCTCAAGGTTGAGTCATGAGAGTTGTCTTCGCTCTTCTCAGATGAAGGCTTGATATGGTCTTGAGATCATCATACGGTGTGCGCTTTGAAAAAAGTGCACCCGTAGGGTGTAGCCCCCGAGCTTCTTGCTTTTTGGCACAAAAAGCTGGAAGGTCTTTGAGTTCTTCTCCTCCGTCTTCGAGTTCTTCGGATCTCCGTCTTCGGGTTCTTCCGTTCCGGGGTTCTTTCTTAAAAGAATCTCATTCCACTAGCCCTCGAGCATCTCAGGTTTGAGTCATGAGAGCTGTCTTCGCTCTTCTCGGATGAAGCCTTGACGTGGTTCTGGAGATCTTTATGCGGAGTGCACTTTCTTTGAAAAAAGTGCACCCGTAGGGTGTAGCCCCCGAGCTTCTTGCTTTTTGGCACAAAGAGCTGGAAGGTCTTTGAGTTCTTCTCCTATGTCTTCGAGTTCTTCTCGTACCAGAGTTCTTCTTGGAGAAATTTTGTCCCGGGGTATCCTGCAGCCCCCGAGCATCTTGGAGTTCTTCTGTAGATAGAGCTCCTAGAGGTTCTTCTTGTCCTCCGGGAATTTTGACCGTTTCTCTTTTTCCGTGCAATCACGGGTCGCACAGTGCGTTTTTACTGCGCCGGCTTTTCGGGAAACGTCTGCGTGTTGCAGTCAGCGTAATTAATTGGCTGCTGGTGGAATTGAGGTGATCGTTCATTGTTGGTTGCTTCGTCTCTCCTCTTCTGGACTGCATCCGTCTTCCTGAAGATCATGGCTTGTCCTGGAGGGCGTTTCTTCCTCATGCGTCCGAGCGCTTCTGCTTCTTTGTGGGAGATGTCGCCTGGAGGCTTCTGAGGAGTTCCCTCTACTACTTCCATCATCTTGTGCCCGACTTGCCCATTGCTGAGGTTGTCAACGGGTTTTCGGCCGAAGCTCATGCAGAGATGATGGAGAAGGAGGACCCTGTGGTGGATGCGGCTATGGCGTCTCTTGTCGACACCATTGATCTTGGTATGAACGAGGAGGTGGTTCTTGACTTTGATGTGGCCTGAGTGCCTGGTTGTGGTGGCTTTGTCCACTTTGTAATGAATACTTGTGTTGGCCTGTTGGTTGATGGCCTTTTGAACACCTGTGTCTGCCTTCGTGCAGACTTTTAATACTTTGTGTCTGTCATCGTGCAGACTTCTTGTAGTATTTTTCTCTTGTTTGCTTCTTGAGCTTTTATCTGCTTCTTGTCGCCAGGATCTTTTTCTTCTGGTGACTCAGTTGCATCCTCCTTTCTTTGTCATTGAGTGGAGGTGATTGCTTGAATTTGCGCCTTTAGAATTCTTCCTTAGGCTTCTGGCTTTGCCCTCTTTCTGTAGGTTGCGCCGAGTAGATTGGAGTCTTGGTCCAGGTTGTCAGGGTTGTTCTTCTGACTTGTTCAGCTTGCCTTCTTGTAGACCTGCTGAAAATAGGTTGGAGTCTTGCTCCGAGTTGTCAGGGTTGTTCTCCCGACTTGTCAGTTGCCTTCTTATAGACCTGCTGGAAATAGTTTGGAGTCTTGCTCCGAGTTGTCAGGGTTGTTCTCCCGACTTGTCAGCTTGCCTTCTTGTAGACCTGCTGGAAATAGGTTGGAGTCTTGCTCCGAGTTGTCAGGGTTGTTCTCCTGACTTGTCAGCTTGCCTGCTTGTAGACCTGCTGAAGATAGATTGGAGTCTTGCTCCTGTGCGTTAGAGTTGTCTCTTCTCTGTCGCAGTAGCTGGCTTTCCTCTGGGCCTGCTAGAGTAGATTGGAGTCTTGCTCCGAGTACCAGAGTTGTTTTCTCTGGATTTTCAGCTTGTCTTTTCTTAGACTTACTGATAATGTTTGGGGTCGTGCCCTGATTTGTCAGGGTTGTTTTTCTCTGACAAGTGACTAGTGTCTTCTTCTAAGACTTGTCACGAGAGTTGGAGGCTTGCTCCTGGTCGTTCGGTTTCTCCTTTAGGCCTCTAGCATTGTCTTTCTTAGACTTGCTAGTATGGTTTGGTGGAGTCTTGCTCCGAAAAGAGTTGTTCTAACTCTGGGTTGCCTCTTCTGGGCTAGGGAGCTCCCATGCTGTCCGGTGGACTATAACATGACGTCCCATGTAAGGTTCTCAGTCCGGACCCATTTAAGTGCACTGTGGACTGAAGGTCAAGATGGTTGGGTTTCTATTTCACAACACTACAATCCATCTTGCCTAGTTTGGGCTGCTCTGCTTTCTGAGAGACTTGATGTGAGACGATGGGTTTCTATTTCACAACACTACACCGTTCACGCCCGATTCGAAAGGCCGCCCGCCGTCATTGGACATAGTGGCACTTTCTAGACCCTCGATGGCCTCTGCGACCTAACGTGCCGATTCTCGCTTTCTCTTTTCTTAGAGTTACGATCCTCGATCTCCCGTTAGGATTTAAGGAGTGGACGCTATTCCAGAGCTAGGACGTCGCGTGGTTCCATCCTTGATTTTGACCTCCGTTCTGGTGGTCGGGGTAGCCTTCTTTTGGTCGACTTCTTTTTTTGAAGTGCCAGTTCGGGCTGTTTGTTCTTCTCCCCTACCTGGCGCGCCAGCTGTCGATGTTTTACGACCGAGAGCCTGCCACGGGGTGAACCGGGCAGTTTGTTCGGGCCTCGATGAACTTGGAGCCGGGCGGTTTGTTGCGTAGCTGACATTGAGAGCGGGGTTTTTATACTGGTTCGGGCCCTCGATCCTTAATCGAGTAAAGATCTTTACGTCCAGTCGGCGTGAGCCTGTTTTTGATTGATGGGGTCAACCGAGAATCGGTTGTAATGTTTACAACGCTTGATGTGTTCAAGCTTGCGTTCTCCTCTACGAGGTGCTCCTTGGTCGCCTTTTATAGTTCAAGGGACCAAGGAGCTCGCTATGGTCCTAGTCGGGTACAGAGAGGGTTGTTCGATGAGGTTTCGAACACCCGAACTCTAAACATGGATCTGACTAGAGTTCTATCCTAGTTACAACAGAAATCACCGTAGCTACGCTTCCATTGTCTTCTGTGAGTTGTTTGTGGCCGCATGCTAGGATAGAACCCTGCGAACAACTCGGTAGTGTTCATTGGTGATCCCGTATCCACAAGTAAACTATATGTACTATGTAGGCAACAAGCGTGAGCCATACAGTTATGCACAAATGGCCAACGCCGTGGGAACAAAGAAATTGGATAAAATAATAGTAATTTGATTCATGGGGAGGAAGATGAACGTTATATTTCGTTTATGAACTATATTATTTTACTTTAATATAATATATATGATTTACTTTGAAGGATTGGTTTCGTATCAATTAGCAACGCAATGGTATATAGAAATGATATCCATGATTGATCCTAGCAACATGTAAGCGCTAAATAATTTGTAGACAACTAAATAGACAGCAACCGTCTGTGGATTGTATGAGCTGTCGGTTTAGCTGTCTATGTTGTAAATTTCAAAAACTTACAGACAGCAGCCGTCGCTAACACACTAGCGTACGATCGATCGGGTCACTGTCACGCAATTTGGTGAGCAGATGGGTGCCCAGGTACCACACCTGGGCAGTGCAGATGTTGTTGGTGGCGTGCGGACCACCGTATCCCATGGGCACGCTGAACCGCTACCCGGATCCGACGGAGATGTCGGCGCCGATCCCACCAGGCAGGCGCAGGGTAGGAGGAGAACTGATCGAGAATGAGGGGCGGCGGGCGGCGGTGTTCGCGTGGGGAGAGCGAGCGTCGGGGCGGTGGTGTTTCTTGCGTGGGGGATGAATCGATACGGTAGACGATTATATCCATTATTGGCAGAAGGACAATACGGTCATTATAAGAGAATACATGTATTTGGGATGTATATTTTGAAATTAAAATGGTTAAAATGCCATGTATTCTGAATTGCAAACGTTTCGAGTATCATTTTAGCAAAGCAAATGTTACGAGTCATATTATAGCAAAGCCATATGTTTGGACTCCCACGATAGCCATTATCTCACTCAGAGCACATAAACAGGCTGTCGTGAAGTTCGTCGATCTCCCCTTGTACGTGATACTCTGACGAATGTGAAGGCCGACATTATCTCCTCAATGTCTTCCAACACTGCTACGGCATCCGATCGCTGCTTTGCTATGCTCTTCCATAACGGAACCACCTATCGTGCATCCATCTCCACTGCAATGTGATCTCAGATCTCATCTCGAATAAAACGAAGGGAAGTGCTTGGCTAGGGATAATGTCAGCCATGCCAAATAGGATATGATTGAATGCCAACATTATAAATATGCAATTTGAGTATTCATATACAGATACGGTATCGGATGTCGAATATCCGAACTCGAATACGACATCTCAACCGCTTTAGATGGATTTGGTCGAACGAACGAAAGGTCGAATAAATATTCGTACCATTTTCATCCATACTCATCACGATTAGTGCGTAGACATGGTAAGAAACATGCAATTAGTGATACTACAATCCAAAGATTTATCCTTTTTTCTAATCCATCATGTGGGCATGCTTAACATGTACGAGGCTCTAACCATCTATTTGGATGCGGGATCTCTGGAATGGAACGGCTCCAACCCTCGTTTTGAGGACGGAGCCGCTCCGTCCTTTGTTTGGTTGCAATCTTAATTTTAGGGATGGAGCGGCTGCATCTGATGTTTGGTTGTGGGTATTGGGAGCGAAGAACGGAGGGGATATAACAGCGTTATTATTGCCACTTTGCATCGGGGGACCCCTAGAGTTTATTGAAACCCATCGAGGTCGGATCTGAAATTTCTTCTCTCTGGCACTTTTACCTAACCACCCCGAGAGTGAAATAAAATTCCGTTGAAGTCCCTTCTTCTTCCTCCGTTGGAAATCGGCGGGCCATCGTCTGCGAGCTAAGCGCGCCAAGCTCGTCGATGCGCCCGAGCACGGGCTTAGCCGACCGCGCCGCCACTCCGGTCGGGGGCCGCGCCCGGCGAGGAGCTGCGCCCGGGCTAGGGAAGCTCGGGCCGCGCCGTGCGGTGCGCGCCCCAGAAAGGGGCCGCCGCCGAAGGGGCCACGCCGGGAGGTGCCGCGCCCGGGCCGGGAAGCTCCGCCGCGCCGGCAGGTGCAGCTCCGGTCGCTGTGGCCGCGCCCGGTGGTTCGCGCGCTGGGAGAAGACCGCTTCCAACGGAACCCGAACGGAGTAAACGGGGGTTCGCTCCATCCGCGAGATTTCAGCGGATGGAGCGAACCCGCATCTGGAGCGAATATTCCCTCCTGGGTTCGCTCCGCTCCCGCAGCTCTCCAACCAAACAGCCCAAAATCGGGTCGGCTCTGTCCGGGTTGGACATATTCGCCCAACCAAACACACGGTAAGGGCATGTAAAATTGGTCTTTTTCCGTCTCTTAGTTGTTGTTTTTCACAAAACCCCTAGTCAATGCTTAGAGACAGCAGTCTCGTCTCTTCGTGAAAGGACGACCTTGGCTCGTGCTCCAATGCTTAGAGACAACTTCGTCTTGCCTTGTACAAGAGCTGTCGATTCAAAACGCTTTCACCACCAATCTAGTGTGCGCGTGCATTAAATAGTTTAGAGATAGTGTCTCGTCTTTAGGTTGTATGACATGTCTTTATACATATCTTTACGATAGATTTGAGGTGTGTAGAGACGGATCTAGTCTGTGGGTTGTACAACATGTCTTTTCGCCACATCTCTAAGTTGTTATTTTTTCACAAAACCCCTTGTCAATGTTTAGAGACAGCAAAAACCTCGTCTCTTCACGAAAGGACGACCTCGGCTCATGCTCCAATGTCTAAAGACGACGTCGTCTTGCGTTGTACAGGAGCTGTCTACTCCAAGCATCTTCGATCCCCACCAATCCAGAGTGTGCGCATTAAATAGTTTAGAGACAGTGTCTCATCCGTGGGTTGTATGACTTATCTTTATACATGTCTGTATGATAGTTTTAAGATCCATAGAGACGGATGTCGTCTATGGTTGTACATGCCCTTAAGAAGTCTCAAATTAGTTATATTATCTCTAAAGTGTTTTTTTCGTAACGCGTGCACCCCGTGAGCACGTACTGACGTATATATAGATTCACTATCAGAAAATAGAAAACGGAATAAAATCCTTCGAGGAAATCATGAAAAATGCCAAAGGAAATCTCAGAGTCCCGACAGCAACCCCGTAAAAAAATGTTCATGGCCTCAAAGGATAGCATAAAGTAAGGCTAGTATAAGGCCATAATTAACAGTAATTTACATGGGCACATAGGGATTGAACTTGTGGCTTAAGGCTTCGCAGTAGGACATCTTCATCACTGCAACAACCCTGAAGTAACGTATGACACTAAGCGAATGATTATTTCTTTTGATTTAGTGAATCTTATAATTAACATTTAATATTCTAAACAATTTTAAATGGGAAACAGATGAAGTGAAAATTATTAACTGTCAAAGATATGTTGAAGATCGCGCTGAAGTTTGTTCGCCAAACAGCACCCAGATGGCACCTGCACCCAACCTACACCTGCACCTGCACTAATTAACTTGCACCCAAATGGCCAGTGATGATTCCTGAAGATATGATGCTTAGTCTGCAGGGGCGGATCCAAAGTTTTTATCCATTGATGTTACTAAACTATAATATTACTAAACTTTAGGATATTATGTGGTAATACATTGATACTATAGTGGTACTTTGTACATGGTCATTGATGTCACGTGACATCAATAGTTGTACAGTGGATCTGTCACTGTTAGTCTGTGTTTGGTGCTTTCGCTTAAGTGAACTATGTAGGCTCATGTCTGTTCGCTCATCGCTAGCGCGTTCTCTAGGTTGTCTTTTGGCCAGTTTTCTTAAGCCCTCTAAGGGGGTCTTTTCTGTTGTCTCTGGGCAAAATTCTTAAACTTTCTTTGTATTTTCTTGGTATTGGAAATGGGGAGGCTCTCTTATTTAGAAAATATATTCATTTATAATGATAAATGTAGGCATCTAGATGAAAAATGTAAACATATATTTCCTCCATCTCAAATTGGAAGTCGTTTGATTTTTACCCAAACTTTATCCACTCGTCTTATTTAAAAAAATTGCAGATATAGTCAAATTTAAGTTGTTCTTGAACAACTTTTATTAATAAAACAAACCACAACAAAAGAAGTGATATATTGCATAAATTTTTAAATAAGACGAGTGGTCAAAGTTGGTGTCAAAAAAGTCAAACAACTTATAATTTAGGACGGAGGAAGTACTTTAGATTATTTTTGAACAATAATGGTGAAGTGAACAATTTGGATAGCTTTTGAGGGGTACTTTCGATTGGTTTGTACTGGCATGTGTGAGCAATTTTGAAGAAATGAAATCAATTCAGTGGTGGTTATAGTCGACGATGATTAGAACCTATCAAATCAATGGACGGATTTTATTATAATTTTTTAATATTTTTTATAACGCCCGCATAACGATTGATGCGTACACCTGCAATTAGTGATACTTGCATCAGGGGGGCATGCCGACAAGTGGCTCTAAAACAAGTCTCAAATTAGTTATAGCACGGATGTCTCTAGTTTCTTTTTGTAACGCATGCAACACGCCGTAGTACGTGATCATTGATATGCATGCAGCTTCACTATCAGAAAATAGAAAACGGAATTAAATCCCTCAAGGAAATCATAAAAACTATCAAAGGAAATCTCGGAGTCCTAACAGTAACCCCATAAAGAAATGTTCATGACCTCAAAGGATAGTATAAAGTAAGGCTATTCCTTCAGGAGAAGCCATAATTAACTGTAACATAATTACATGGGCACTAGGGACTGAACTCGTGGCTTAAGGCTTCGCAGGTAGCACATCGTCATCACTGAAGTAAGCTGTGACTAAGCGAATGATTTTTATTTCTTTTGATTTAATTAGCGAATCTTGTAATTAATTTTGAAGACTCTAAACGATTTCGAATGGGACAAAAATGAACTGAAAATTATTAGCTGCGTGCCAAGGATCGGATATTCTGCCAAAGAGGAGTCCTCAAATCAGTATATGACACTGACGATATGGTACTATATTAGATTAATAAAGATCCAGAAAAATACAAGCAAGAGTGTCACGTCTAACAGCACTTGATTCCATTTGACTGGCGTATCTCCACATATCTCACAAAATTAGTACAATTATGAGTCAGATCTACTAGTATACAAGATGTGTTTGGCTACATATAGACAGTGCATGACATATATAAAATTTATTTATCAGAAATCAATTCCGGCTCCCTTCAAGCAGGATCAGCCAGCTGCGACGGTCAATGATGACACATGTAGGTACCCTAGCTTTTTTTTTTTTTTTTTTTTTTTTTTTTTTTTTTGGGGTAATGTGATACACGTATATAGCGACATCGTATCAATGAGGATCATATGATGATTTTATTGGTCAACCAAGAAACCCAAAAACAAAAACGCCAGTCAGATCAGTGTCGACGGAATTAACATGGCAGCGATGAGATTACATACACGTTCACACACCCTTCTGAAAAGCTACTCGATCTGTCCCGTAGTAGAAGTGTCAGGTCTCTTTCCGCTGCGCACGCAGCGAAAGTTCCCATCTACTACTACTGGTGGTACTGTACGATCTTTGGCTGCACTGTCGTGGTCGCTCCGCTCCGGTCTTTGGCTGCTGCTGCTGCTGCAGTGCCTGTTTGTACCGTGGACGTGGACGTGGTGGTAGTGCTGCTGCGTCTGCGTGCAATGATGATGACCATCCACGAACGAATTCCAAGCCGGACCGGACCGGGCGCCGGATGATATGGAACGGAAAGGCCTCGGCGTCTTTTTTCCTCGTGCCTCTACTGTAGCCGCTAGTTCGGTCTCGGTCCAAATTTTCCGGGCGGATTCCGAGGTACGTACGGCGACCAGACGTGCTACCCGGCCTTAATTTTATATCGCCCGCCGGCGACAACACGTAGGAGGCCCGGCCACGTATATGGACTTATGCTCGTGCTATAGCACATACGAGTGTTCGCATCCGCTGTAGCTAGCGAGCCAGTCGTAGTACGAGTGTGAACGTGTGTGGCTCCGGCCGGGAGCTTATTAGCGACCACACGTAATAACGTAAGTAGGACGAACGTACGGTCAATGGCGCCGGAGCATATATCATGGGTTTGCTTGCAAAATAATGTACTGTCTCATCCTACGGTACTTCATTTTTACCCCATTAGTCGTCGTAAGCTAGCTATTTGGATCTACTGATCGATATAGATGCATGCATGCCGCTAACGTTTACTAGTAGTAGTTCAGTACCAGCAGCAAGTGGTGGTACACGTACGACGATTCATACGGACACAGTCACCGGTCAGTTCCTTATGAGTTGATCAGTCACCACTTGCCAGTACGTGCCTGCAACGAAGCTACCATGGCGTGTCGCACAGTAGCTGGTTCCATGCTGGGCTACACGCTACAACTAGCTCGTCGATCGTTCGCGGTCCATCAGCATGGACCGGCTCTACTACGTCATTATCAAAAGATCGACCAATCATTTCTGCTTTCAGTAGGCCGGGCCCCCACAATATATTACTCTTTTTTATTTTTTGAAACCCAAAATTTATCACTCTTTATTATTACTCTTACAATGTCTTAGTAATATTACGGATGGATTTATGAACCAGAAAAAAAAAGGAGCAAACTAATTACTTTTTCGGGAGGCTAGGAAGAGAATTTCAAAACCGGCTCACGTTAATTCATCTGTCGGCCCAGCAAGGCCCAATAGCAGACCATTCCTTCTCTCAAGGCCTTGACACCCAATTCCATTCTTCGTTCCAGGCTTTCCTCTACCGCATCGGCCCAACGAGGCCCAACAGAAGAAGCCGAGCACGAGCAGCAGGCACGGGTAGCAAAAGCACAAACGACTTTATTCCACAATCGCCACCCCCAACCCACCGAAGCGAAGCCAGCGGCGGCGATGGCGGCGGAGAAGCCGGCTCCGGTGCGCGTGCTCTACTGCGGCGTCTGCGGCCTCCCCGCGGAGTACTGCGAGTTCGGCCCCGACTTCGAGCGCTGCAAGCCCTGGCTGCGCGCGCACGCGCCCGGCGTCTACCCGGACGACCTCATCGCCGCTTCCTCCTCGTCCGGTTCGTCCCGCGACCCTCCCTTCCTTCCCCTTCTTCCGGCCGCCGCCTAGTCTGACACTGATGTGCTTGGTTGATCTGCCCCGGCGCGCAGGCGGCGACAAGGACGTCGATAAGGTCGGGGAGCGCCTCCAGGGCGTCGGGATCTCCGACGGCTCCACCAGCGCCACAGGTCCGTGCTCGCCTTACCTCTTGCTGTGAACCCCTACTGTTGTTTCCGTAGTGGGTAGGGGGGCTAGGGAGAATGGTGGATGCCGACCTTCGATCTGCGATGCTACCTAGACGGGGCGAAATTGATCTCTGACTAGCATCTCTGTGGTGCTGCTCCTCATGCTCTGTCGTTTCAGGGGATGCTTCCGCGTCTAAGCCCGAAGAGGTGAAACGCCTGCCTGGTGGTAAGCTCAAGAAAAAGGTTGGTCCCCTGTCATTCACTCATTCCTAAGAATTCACCTAATTGCAATTGAATCATGTTGATCCACATTTGATTGCTAGTCTGTGTGATCAAATTCTACTATTCAGTGTTAGTTCAGAAATTGAATTGAATTTATCTTCTGCAACTGTATTATATATCATTTATTTAAGTGGTTTTAGATGACCTGTTCTGTGCCGAATCTATGGTTGATTTAGCAGTTTAGCCAATGTCTTAATTTTATTGATATGAACTGCTCTCATGCTACTGTCTTTCTGAGTTTAGGCCAGTAGAGGTGTCTGCAGACAGCATTCTTTGTTTGTGGTACAATGAATTTTTGTTGATGACATTGTTCATTTCCAATCGCAGGAGAAGCAAGAGGTTGTCATTGAGAAGATTGTCCGCAACAAGCGCAAATGTGTGACTGTGGTGAAGGGACTTGAATTGTTTGGTGAGTTGTTTTCTGAAAATGAAATCGTTATGAGTGAAATGGCCACTTCAAAGTACACTAGAATGGGTCGCTACATGTATATTAAACTGAAGCCTTCTGGAAGTTTTAGATCACACCAGTTTTCATTACAATGAATTTGATTATATGTTTCTTCCCTTCCCTGAACCTTTAGGTGTAAAGCTGAGTGATGCTTCAAGAAGCTTGGGAAGAAGTTTGCAACCGAGCTTCTGTTGTTAAGGTACCCTGTTGTGGTTTGTGATGTTATTGTGGTTTTTTAATTTGAGCATTGTTGGATCAGATTCTTCTTTGCTCTGTTCCTTAGGGCCCGACTGAGAAGGAGCAAATTGACATGCAAGGGGACATATCATATGATATTGTGGAGTTCATTACAGATACTTGGCCTGATGTAATTCTTCTCTGCATTTTATTATGTTTTACATCTTTTGTTTGCTTCCATATATATAAGTTTTCTGATAATGTGTTGACCTTATAGTTTCTGATACATCATCCACACAATTCGTTTGGTATTACAACACAAACCAGTATGTGGAACACATCACCTAAATATCCTATGTGACAATTGTATTTGCATTGAGGAATGAGACAGATTTAGTTAAGTAATGTACTTCCAGACTGATAAAGTGGAAAGCTAGCACTTGGTGCTCGGTGATTGGAATAGGAATTCTACTGTGTATTCAGAAAAAAAAATGGAATAGGAAATAGAGAACCAAAATACCAAAAGGTTATTTTGTTTCTGGATTGTGGAAAATGGATGTGGCAGATATAATGAGGTCGTCCAGGTTTTTCCTATAATTTTTGGTTCGTCCATGGGTTTTGACTGTCCCAACTTTTTTCTTAGTTCACCACACTGTTTGAAGGGTTCATCACTCTTTTTGCTTAGTTCAAATTGTTGACAATACAAATACTAAGTTGCTCCACCTTTTCCATAATTAGGGAAATGTTGCTGTACCTTTTCTTTGACTAATACAGAGTAGAGTTGGATAGAATTTTTCTCTTCTCTAGTGAACTATGGATCAAGTATGTGACTAGTAGCCTTGTAAAACTCTGGTGAAAATGATAATCCTTGATCTTTAAGAAGTTGGTGTGCATAATATGATTGTAGCAGTCACCCTGTGCTGGTAATGGATAAGAATATTATCGCTTTCATTAGTTATTATTATTGAGTTGTCATTGCTTTTATTCTTTGTCAGGTACCTGAGTCGGCCATTTTCTTCATTGAAGATGGAAGGAAGGTTCCTGCTGCTTGATGTCATTTGGTTTATAAGGCGCAAGACCAATGGATTTACAAATATAATACAGAGATAAAGCAAGGGCATGGCTGTTAAGGCATTTAGCGGTCAAACCAGTTCGTCTCTTGTCTGAAGTCAAGGACTGTTGTTCCAGTTTTTAGGCGTAGTTCACAAGTGGCATTTTGTTTACCACCGTCACCTACTTCCATGTATGAAATCAAATCTATACAATTACCAATTTACTATTAGTGTGATGTCTGTTGTGTCGCTATGTTTCGTCCAAAAAATAGAAAGAAAGAAAGAACTGTGGCCTGCCCCTTCGATATATACCATCAGTTGAGAAATGTCGCCATACACCAGCACTGCAGCATATCTATTTATATAGTTATAATTAATACTCTCTCCGTTATTGAAGTTGTTTCACCCATTAAACAATATATGATGTGCTAATTAAAAATAACACTTAGTCGCATATACAAACCCCTATAGCCCAATTCTAGCGGATCTGCGCGGATGACTCCATGGGGCGTCTATTAAACATAAACCGTTATACGACCCATTTTAAACAATATATTTGATTTTCTAATTAAAAATAACACTAAAATTGAAAAAAGTGTTTGGAACGGAGGGAGTACTTGAAAGTGTGCAAACCGAATGCTGAAGCAGTGAATTGTGCTACAAATACTTGAACGATCTTTGAAAACAAAACTACCCTGGGGACTTTGTGGCACCATAGGAGGACATGGAGCCCAAGGTACAAACTGCCCTATTCAGGATTTTCGTTTTTTCTTCTTCCCTTCATTGTGCTTCGTTTTTACTTGCTGATTTTGTTTGCTAGCTGGACACCTGCTATATGGTGTCACATGTCTTCATGGATTCTTGTTTTATATGCTTTATTTATAGATTATATGGTGTCACACTCCTTTATGGAGTCTTGTTTTATATGATTCACTGATAAACCATGGATGAATATGAATTGGAGATGGTGACTTATATGTCTTTCTCGTTGATCAATGAATAGCTAAAAGGTATTACCTCCATTCCAAATTATAAGACGTTTTGACTTTTCTAGATACATTTCTTTTACTATATATCTAGACATAGTGTATAACTAGATGCATATCTAAAAAAAAAGTATTTAAAAAGTCTTAAAATTTTATAATTTGGAACGGAACACACTTTATTTTTACTTAAAAAGAATCCCTTTCCCACAATTTGTAGTTTCTATCATATTCATATATGCATGTTCAGGGCGTGCTAGGAAAAAGAATTCTGAAGATAAGACTTGTGAAGAGCAGAACTCCAAAATGAATATGTGCTTTTGTTAAATTTGTCACGCTCATTCGCTAAGTAGAATCACATTGCAAAGGCAATTTACTATCTTATGGAAAATGGAGAGAGAGGAAAGCAACACGACTTGACAGGCAGCATGTTTGAGGAATGTTGCTCACTCTTTGCGGCTCACCTAGATTGACAGCCAACAATTCGGTCCACTCCGATTCCTGCAAAGGAATGTCCAGCTGCAACCTCCCAGGTTCATCAAAGGATTCAAACAGGTAGCTATTTCTATTTACTATTGTGTACTATCCATCAGTCTATTTTCTGATTACCTGGCTTCAAATTTATCTGTCAGTTTCATCTCAGCCAATCTTGCAATAACAGGATCAGTGGTTGGTCCAGTATTAACAACTGAAAATGCAAGCATCGCCGATCAACACATAATGTGATGGGTGGCAAAGACATCTTGCTGCTGCTCTGTTTAACTATTGAAGAAAGTAACCGGTCTGTCACCAAACAGTTTGTTTGGAAACTCATTCCATTGTCAGCCGCGCTGATAAATGTCAGTGGTTATGGTTACTGATGCTGGTGGCAGCAGTAATCACCATAGCCGATACCGGATCAACATGGTGACAGGCAGTCAGGCACTATCATGCTCCACACACATTAGCAGCAACAGCATGACAATAATCACGCAACAACATCTGCTTCTGCAAGTGAGAGTGAGCAGTCTGAAGAGGAGGATTATGAAGAAGAGAGCCGGTAACTGTATTGGTGATTCACCATGTTAAATTTAAAAGTAGTACAAATTGGTCATCTTAGTAAAGGTACTAGTCCTTTTCCAAAAAAAAAAGAGAGTAAAGGTACTAGCATTAGCATTAGATAGAGCCTTGTACCGCGATGTTACTTATAGTTCCTTGCTTGTTTGCTGTTTAATAGTATTATTATGGCATCTCTTGTATCAATGCTTGCTTGCTGTTTCCAGGGGAGCCAAGCGTGATCAGAGGACAGCGCGCTCTCCTCTCAAACTCCAACAGGCGAGTTTGGTTGCCCAGCATGGAGAAGCTGCCTGGGCTAGGATCGCTTGGCTTGCCTGGCCATGCAGCGCCTGCCAGGACGCCATCCAATCACGCCAAATATAGCAAAGAAAGACCATCATCATCATCGTCATAGACTAATCGAACGGGAGGAGGTTGAAGATACTTTTGTCATCGCCCACCCTGCTCCCAGATCAATGGAGATAGTCGACATTAAACAGTAATAGTGGATATATATATTGTTTTTTTACGAGAAGGGAAGATATATTTAAATGGAGCACAGTACATCCTTTTACAACCAGGCCTCTGGAAAAAAAAAGTACAAAGTCCCTAGAACTACTGGTTTAAACAGTAATAGTGGATATATGGTGCTAACAGTCCTAACATCGCGATAGATAGCTATGGAAAAACCACTGCTGCTGACTGATAGGGAAACACATACTAATAACTTAGTCCTCATCTTCGCCGTCGTCCATACAATCATCATCATAATTCACGTCCGGTAAACGGATCCTAGAACGACTAGGAAATTTGCGGCGCCAAAACTTCGTCAGCAAATGGACGGAATATATCGACAAACCAGACACTGACAACGCAAAAAGGTAGCGATCTGTCTCCGAAACAGTCTTCAAAGTCTCTCTAGACCTGCCAAAGCAAAAGAATAAATATATAAATAAATATATGTTAGATTAATGATATTTTAGCCAGACAAGTAATATAAGTAATTACAAACAAACAACTAAAATGCTACAATGATACTAAATTATGAATAGCACCACACAACTGAAATAATAAATTATGAGTACAGATCAATTTCACGACATATTAATGACTCACAATGTGCCATAAAACTACAGCGCTCTTCAAACCAAAGTAAATAAACATGACCATAGAAATCAAGGTTTAATAACCACTGTAAAATGAATATGAACTCACCGTTTTGACCAAGTGCTCATAAACATCTCTGAGTTGCCTTTCTTTTTATTTGCCATTAGGCCTCTGATTAGAGTAACATTGCAATCCCTGCGACATGCAAGTCAAATAGCTCAAATTTCCATCTGAAGCCAAACTCATAAAATGAGGTGGAATAAACAATATAGTGCTCCATGAGTAATAAAATCACGGATTTGTGATATTTAAATACCTATATGATTAAATAAAGTCCTATTCAAGATTAAACTGCACATATATGACTCAACTACTCACTATGATGAAAACCATAATGAGTGTCACATACTCCAGCATATTAGAGCAACTGGAAATCTCAATAAAAAATGTTATTTTCAATACAAAGGAATGCATTCTATTAACAACTGAAAACAAGTAACAAGTAACAACACTCCAATCCCAAAAAATTATGCACTAATCTACAACAATCAAAATCTGAAAGCTAATAAAAATAACAACACCCCTATTATAATAATCATTAGAGATTATTTCAGAATTAAGACCTAAGCGACGGACGGTTCTCAAGAAAAATGGTTATCATAACCCAATTCCACTAAAAACCGACATCCATCCCAAGTCTGATTGCCCTCCTGTTCGTTAAAAATACTAAACATTCGTGCTTGACTACCTTCCAGATTCTCATATACCCCCATCCCGAAACACCACAAGTAGCAAAAAGTACCAGGTCAAGAAGGTTATGAGCCCAGATTAGGTGAAATGTGTAAAAAGATAAGGACTTTACTCTACGGAAGTGATCTAATTTGAGGATGGAAATTTATGCATAGGGTTTCCAGTGTCCTAGGAGCACAGATTGAGCCATCATATGTAAAGATCAGGGCTTTCTTTGTTTTTAAGATAACAAGCACACACACAAACCGTTCGTCAAATCTGGGGCTCACTGACTGCATTCCTGCAGAAGCAGAACACAAAGGCGGTCGAGGCTCAACCGAACGAAAGCTTGGACATGGCCATTGCTAGCAGGTTTGCCACTACGACGACAACAAGCGCTGTCGGGATGCTCACGCGGCCGGTACTACAGCACAGGCCCACTGGAAATTGTGGATCGGAGGAGGGGAGGGGGAGAAAACGCAACGAGGCTGGCGACGACCACGGAGAGCACCCAGGCGGCGACCAAAGCACCCCTATGTCACGAACCTTGACTACCAATCACTGTAATAAGGGTAACTTGATACAATTTCAGGAGAATTAGAGGGAATTTAGGCCGGGAATAGCAAGGATCAAAGGCAGGGAAGCAAGAACAGCAACGGGACAGGGTTCCTGACGGAAGGTAGGAGACGACGGTTCAGGTTCGGGTTCTGTTCGCTGCCCCTTCAAGATGCCGGTTCGATCATTTATCCTCAACACTGTTGTCTTGACAAGGTAACTTGGAAGCCCATCCACTGGCCCAGCTTGAAAGCCCATCGACCTGCCCAGTTCCTGACACCCTACACGCTCATCCGAGCAGGCTTGTTGAGAGGCCAGCCCAATACCTAATCTAGAGCCACCCCGCTACCTCCCGCCGGTGAGGTCACCGGAGACGGGTGAGGGAGGGGGCGGGATCTGAGAAACACCGCTGTGGAACTGGAGGGCAGGAAGGCAACTCACCTCGACGTTACGGACAGCCGCTGGTCGGAGGGGCGGCATCCTTGGCGGCGCGGTGATGCAGGCACGGCTGCCGAGCCTCGCAAAGGCCGATCGCATCGCCGATGCCATCCTGATTGATCCTCTTCTCCTCTCCTTGGCGCAAAAGTGTGCGTCGGGTCGGGCCTTGTCGATTGCGTTCGCGCTGGAATTAAGGTGCGAGTTGATTGTGCTGATTATATGAAAAAAAAACGGCCGTTCGATTTCTTCTCGAACTCAGTCCACGGACATCCGGTTCAGATTCTCTACTACTCCGGGCTGATTTCTACCGTGCGAGTTGGTTCTTCGCAATCCTTATTACTATACGAAGAATCCGATTTCTTCTCTGACTCAGATACTTTCCGACCGTATCCGAGTACGGAAGGAGTTCCGATCGGTTGCCCCCTAATCAGGATGCCGTGACACTCATCCTTGGTTTCGATTAACTGTGACTACGGGGTGGCATTTGCGTGTTAGAAATTTAATCAAAGCTTGGTAAGGTTTTCTCTACCCTAAAAAACATTTCAAAGGCAATCGTCCCCCGGCCACTCATTCGCTTCACCCGGATACTGGCTCACCGCCCCCCCTCGTTCCCCGATAGCGCCCGCACACCCAAAGATATCCCTTGCTCCATTCGTTGGTCTCCCATCCGACCGCCACCCAGCTTCGACCCCTTCCTCCGCAGCTACCCCCGGCCCACGCGGCAAGCCGGGCCATCCTCCCGCATCCAAGCCACGAACATCGGTCAAGACGTGGTAACTTCAAACTGGCCTCCCAGTGACTCCCGGCGGTGAACTGCCCGCACGACTACAACCCACAACTTTGCCTCCTCAACCTCGTGACCTCCCGGCCTCTCCGGCCATTACTAGCCGCCGGATGCCACCCCCACCCTCCCCCCGACATCCCCGGTTTCCAGCGTCCTCCGGCTCCGGCACAGGGAGCCATCATGTGTCGCCCGCCTCCACCCCCCCTCTCCTAGACTCCCGAGGCGGGGCTTTCCGGCTCCAGCTCTTTCCACTCCCACCCCGGCGTCCCCGCAAGTCTTAACGTTCTTTTTATGTTTGATTTAATATAAATACATGGGCATGGTTTATGAAATATGAATGCACGCATATTCTCGAAAACTCTTGGAAGCGACCATAGATATACTAATATGAGTGTATTCTTGTCCATGTATTTGCATCCATATGTTTATTATTATTTATTTATTTACTATGTATTACACAGTTATTCGTCTTTCATCTCTTGACGTATGTATGAGCATTCTGTTCCACAATACTTTCGGAGCGCCATGAAGTTGACACTGAATGGGAGAGAGCTTTTCCATTGATACCGACGAACTGGTGGATGAAGGGTGCCGAGACACCCACAAAGTACAAGGCTCAAAGACCCGATGTCATTAAGTTTATAAATTGGGGAGGGGGAGGGAGCTTAGTTCCTTACAAACATTGCAGACCACTTGTCAAATACCATCGATCCTTGGTCATTAGTCGGCAGCTCCAAAGGCGGCATATGCTTCCTTGGAAGCAACAAGAAGACGCCGCAGGCAAGGTTGTTGTTGGCGGAAGACGACATCATGCCTATTCCAAACTTGCCAGCAGTAGAGGAGAGTTTGGATGGCACCTCATTCGGCCTGGATAGTTTCTAGAGGCGATTGACTAGCAGGTCTCGCCACCCAAGGTGATTCCAGAATGATTTGGCGCTCCAAGAGATTATTTGTGAAAAATTAAGTGCTGGTGAGACAATGCACCGGCACACGACCATGCCCATTCCTGAACAGTGAACACAGCGAGCGAGATTGGAAAGGCTCTGCTCTAGCAAGCTCAGCTCATGCCATTAAAAATGAGGGGCAAAATTAAGCAAGCATCCGTAGACTTGTTAATTGTTAATTAATTCCGTGCTTGATCCTAGAAGTTTCTACCCAGGCTCGTATCACGTGTCGATATTATACTACAGCTACGATTCCTCTGCAACTTGAAGGATGCATGGAGCAGGCCAAGCACATCAGAAGCCAGTGAATTTTCATTTCCTCTTTCTGCCAATGATCCAAGACAAAACTGCACTTGTTGAGTATGTTTGGTATATTTCCCAGATGAGCCTGGCTAGCCCAACTAAGGCAGGCTACCCTTAGCCTTCCCCCCCATCAAGCCAACCTTCAATTGTTTGGTTATCTGGTGTGGCTAGGATAGAGTCACCTCTTCTTTGGTTGGGTGACTTCACCACCTTTGAAGAAAATTAGCGAACACCTTTGGGACGGCGAGCAGATGGCCGGGCGCCGTCCATGGGCCCGGTGGAGTCGTCTGCACCATCTTCCGTCTGGAGGGCAGGAAGGCAACTCTCACCTCGACGTTACGGACAGCCGCTGGTCGGAAGGGCGGCATCCTTGGCGGCGCGGTGATGCAGGCACGGCTGCCGAGCTGGAGCAAAGGCCGATCGCATCGCCGATGCCATCCTGATTGATCCTCTTCTCCTCTCTCCTTGGCGCAAAAGTGTGCGTCGGGTCGGGCCTTGTCGATTGCGTTCGCGCTGGAATTAAGGTGCGAGTTGATTGTGCTGATTATATGAATTACTAAAAAAAAAAACATATGTGCACCCGAACCATTTCTTACTATTAACTATTCCAACGGATCCGTTACGAGGTTATTGCACAACAATTTTCATACATAATCGAGTAAAACAAATGAAGACTTATATTACAATAATTTTACAACCATTTTCTAAAACAATCCTACAATACATAAGTAGGAGAATCCGTTTATTACATATCTTACACTAAATGCCCACGGGTCTCACAACTCACTCATCTTCACTTTCCTCCCGATGGATCGTCATACAACAAGGTTCGGTGCATATGACTACCAAGTCCCGCAACATGGGTTAACAAACCCCGAAACACTCAGTACTCAACAAGTCTTACCCGACTAAAGAAAAATAGGAGAAGACTACGGGGTGTTGGTGTAATAGGATTCAAGGTAAGGCTTTTAGCAAGAATCAAGAACTCTTTTGCGAACTAGTAGTGAATCCTTATTTTCAATGTTTTAATCCCAATTAGTATCTCACCTACTCTAGGTGATCTTATACTAGAGCACACACTTCGTAGATATTCCATCACTTATTCCATCTCTTCATTGTTTCATAATTAATCTACGATATAAGTCGGGAAACCGAGTCTCCATGTCCGAGAACCACGGCGATTTCGAAATCGATTAACCCAAATTTTCTTTCCACACCGACATATGTAGCACTTAAGCTTGCATATATCAACCCTTTCTTGATACTCAAAATGGAAACCGCGTCCCCACGGCACCCGAGAGCACACACCTCACACCCCGGGAATCTAACCCACGGGCATCCGTGACTTTAACCCACGAGTGTACCACGCTACTCCCGCCATCTCTCCACCCCAAAGGCGCGGTTGTATGCGTTTCGATTTGACACCCCCGAGATCGGGCTTACCGGAGTATGTGGTCAAGATTAGTTTCGACCGCCCCGGGTGACGCCTTCGCCGAGACGTGCCATTGGTCAAAAGACCTCAGCGCAGAGTGCGTTCCATAGTCTCGGTTACACAGGCCTACACGCTGGTCCCTTAATCGACAAGCCGAAATACTATACCGAGACTCCATTCTCAATGCAAATTACCCGACCGGTCTCAAATTTCAATACCATATCCCAAAGATGGTTTCATCATATAACATCCTTGTTCATCAAATGCCCATTCGGGCTATCATAAGAGACTTGTCACATTTTGACTCAAAAGTCTAACTAGTTTAGCACGGCTAAGCATTTCTAAGTATTTTTACCAAAACGGGTTGCCAAGGTAGATATCATAATAATCAAGGATTGGTAATGCATCAATTAGGTTATCACACAACTCCTATCACCTAATGCGTGTATAAAGCAAAGGTGATATAAAGCTTTGTAAAAACACAAGGAATGTTTAAATGAACCGGGCTTGCCTTGGTTGACAAATAACCCGACCGAATGGATCACAATAATCAAGACTTTCGGATCAACAAGAAAACCCTCTTCGAAAGCTTGATCGACGATCTCTCGATCACCTTCGTTCACTATACGAAAAAGAATAATATATGCTTTACATGATGCCGTGTATATAAACATGATGCGCGAGAGTGCATGAAACGATAAACACTTGAGTACAACTTTCCTTCACGATAAAGTTGCAATCCAACAAAACCAACTTGTTGAACTACTCTACGAGATATCATCACCATTGCCTAAGGAGTTCTCAAGGACCATTTGATAGTGGTATGGTTTAGGGTTCACAAAACAATCCAAAATTCACCCAAAACCCTAGGTTATAAAACATTAAACAATTTATTTAACACATGAAATAATAGAGCATAAAATAATAAATATTTTAACTTTCTTTAAACAAGCTCAAAATTTTTGTACAGGTAGATCATGTCATAAAACAGTGTCAAAATAATTTTCATGATTTTTAGATAAATAAAATAATTATTAAAAATCAAGGAAGAAGCATTTTTCAATTAAAATTTGTATTTTTAAATCATGCCCAAACTATTTAAAATTCAAGTTTCATAATTTTCCTAGATAGTAAATATGATGGGAAGGCTACACAAAAATTTTCATGATTTTAGAACCCATATTTGAATTTATATGAAATTTGGAAAATCCACTATTCAAATAAATAAAATTGAATAAAACATTTTATAAATGAAAAGGGTTTATTTGATTCTGACCCAGTACTTACACGGCCTATTACTGTTCATGGTCTCATCTCTGGTGACCGTCCGTTGAATAGTATTGGGCCTTCTGGCCGATAATGAACCAAATGGAAAACGAAAAGCACCATGAAGCTCACCGCGGACTTGGAACAAGGCTTGGTTTGGGCGGCTGGCGGAGCTAGGTCGTCGACGACGACGGCCATTGATTCCGATGCGGTGTTCGAACCTCGAGGTCGGATGAAAAAGGACGAGTGCCGACCATGATGTCGGCGCGAGGCTAAAACGTGATAAGAAGCAAGCTCAAAGACCGGAGTGGCAAACGAAGGGTTTATAAATTGGGGAGGGGAGGACGACGCTTAGTTCCTTAAACAAACATTGCAAAGACCACAAAGCGTCAAATAAGTTTCAATCGATCCTTGGTCATGGGGTGGCTGAATGGAGCAACGGTCGGCAGCGGCGGAAGGCGGCATATGCTTCCTTGGAAGAAAGAAGAAAACGACGCCCCGGCCCCTATTTATAGGAGATGGAGGTTGGATGGCGACCTCGCGAAGCTCCTCGGCGGTCATCATGCCTATTCCAAACGGCGGCCAGCAGTAGGGCCGACATCGTAGCATCCAAACCCTAACTCGGTTTTTGTCAAATTACTCTCAAAATTTGAACTGAACTCAAAAATTTCCAAAAACAAAGTTTGCTTAAAATTTCAAGATCTACAAATTTCATAATTGGAACATTTTCAAATTCGGCCTCGAAATTGGACTTTTGAAATGGGGTCAAAAAGTAAGAAATTTGAATTCAAAATTACTTTTAAAATTATGTAGAAACTTGAAAAACTTTGTACATATCTTTTGTTCATCTCAACAAGATCTACAAACTAGATTTTGGAAGTTTTGTCAAATTTTGCTTAGATTTTGAAATAAAGAAAAAGGGGTAAATAGGGTTTTGTCGAATTCAAAATCTCTTTAAATTTTTGAACTAAACTTTAAAAACTCAAAATACCCAAAATGTTCAATTTTAAAAACTCTACCATTTCACTTTTGTGACCACCCTCAAATTCTTGATAAATTTTGAATAAAAGAAAAGGGGACAAACTAGGGTTTCAAATCGGGGTTTTCCGACAAGGGGTAACTTCCTGATTCCTATTCTTTTCGCATCTTATCATCCGACAACTCAACCAAAGCTATAATTAAACTTATTTTAGTTCAATGCAATTTATGGTGAGCTAACATGTATGCTTTGCAATGATCATGATGACATGTCATATTTTAGTAATAGTAACACCGGGGGTGTTAATTGTTAATGTGTTCCGTGCTTGATCCTAAGAAGGAGGTCTGGCCACGGCTCGGAGGGAGGAGATCCGCGAGCACGTGTCGATCCGCACTATACTACAGGAGGAGCACCGACTTCCATGGAGCTGCAACTTGAAGGAAGGAGCGATGCAAGAAAGAAACACCACCCCCTCGCACAATCCTAGCATGGCTATCTCGAGTGAATTTTCATTTAGAAAGAGCCATTTTGTAACCAAACATAAAAGAACTTCCAAGACAAAACTGCAACCAAACACACTTGTTATTATTATTTGTATCTGTACTCCTATGTACTTATGTACCGAGTAGTATTCTCTTTCGGGGTGAAAAAAAAAAGTAGGCCTGGGTGTTGGCCCAGTTTCTGGTCCGGTCAGGCACGCTACAACTGGACTGCCGGGACGTCGCACCAGCAAGAACAAGAACCCCAGCACGGCTAACACACAAATAGCATAACCGCCACACAACGCAGAGTACGATCGTATGAGAATGGAGGCAACAAAACTAAGCAAGCAAGCTTGTCAGATGTCACTGGCTCGCTGCATCGCTTTCGCTCCGGTAGTTAGTGCGACAGTGATTGCTGGGCTGGGTATCGTAAGCGTGTCTGCTTAATTACTCTTGCTGGTGGTGCTGGTTGGATTTGGACGCCAAATATGACATCGACGCCCATCACATCAGCACATGTATCGTCTGCAACACTATAGCTAGATACTCCATGTAATGCTCAGCAGCTTAATCACCCCAAAACTTGGGCATTAACTAATGCAAACATCGGGTTGACTGTAACAAACATTACACGACTAATAGTTAACAGTAATTCTCTCTGTCTCTCTGTGTTCTATACAAAATCCATTAAGAAAGAAAAGCATGCGTTTGTCCCCACCATGCATACATATTGCCCTGTCAAGGAGGGAAATGCTCATGTGATGCAACGACACAAGTGTGTACGTGACGCCCGAACGTGCTGGAGAGTGGACCAGAGTGCATGCATGACAAGAGACCGAAGCAAAAGGTTTTTGCATGGCTGTTGCCCAGTGCCCACGGAGGGAGGAAGCCTGCTATGAATTATTTGTACTTGCTATGTTCATTGAATTCTTGGCAAGGATTTGGACTAGGAGCGAGATGGGAGGCAAGAGCACGAGATTAGTTTCTTCTTCCATTAATTTCATACTTGTGCTCAACTACCCCCATTCCACACCGCATACATTGCCTCAATATATAGACTGAGCCTGGCTATTGGCTATCTAGTACTCTCTTCGTGCAAAAAGAATTCAATTCTCTCTCTAATAGTCATACAATTTCAACTTTAGTGAAATTGATTGTGATTGTAGGGTCTATCCATCAAGATTCAAGTCTCCGATTGACACGGGTGCTCTCATTTTTTTTTAAATTTACACTAAATTTTAAAGGCACTATTATTTCAGTGGTCAAAAACATGCCTCTCGATAGCTAGCCACATTAGGGTTGCCGATTCAACTCAGTCATCGGAAGTGCTAATAGGGTCTACGTTTGTACTACAATTTCAACTTAGACCACGTATACACAAAGAGGTACTAATTTTTTTGTATTGAATATGTACTATTGGATTTATTATAAAATATATTTCAAATCTATTCGAAGACACAAATGTATTTTTTCCCTAGAATGGAGGAAGTAAGAGTACTAGTATTTTAATCAAATTTATAGACAAAACTATAAACATTTGGACCACTAAATGAGGATATTAGGGAAATATAATGATATGAATTTGGTGTCATAAGTCTTAACGTTCTTTTTTTATAAATTTGGTTAACTTTTAAAAAGCTTAACTTAAAATAACTCTAAAATTTAATTTATTTGGAGACGAAAAAAGTATTATAACTACTCTCGTAAGCGACCATAGAGATAGAATATGCGTGCATTCATAAACCGTGTATTTGCATCCATATATTTATTATTTATTATGCATTATACAGTCATTCATCCTTCTTCTCTTGACGTATGCATGGCATACAATGGGTTACATAATACTTTCGGCAGGATTTTTTTTTATTGAAGTTAACACCGAAGCGGTGAGAGCTTCACCTGAATGATTTTTTCCATTGATTCCGAAGAACTGGTGGATGAAGGGTGCCGAGACACCTACAAAGTACAAGGCTCAAAGACCCGATGTCATTAAGTTTATAAATCGGGGAGAGGGGAGAGCTTAGTTCATACAAACATTGCAGACCACTTGTCAACTATCCATCGATCCTCGTTGATTAGTTGGCAGCTCCAAACTAAAGACGGCATGCTTCTTTGGAACCAGCAAGAAACGTCGCAGGCAAGGTTCACTACTAGATAAAAGAACTTCCATGGCGGGCAAAATGTATTTTCCGCGGCGGTTTTTTTGCCCGCCATGGACATAGGGTCACGCAAAATGTATCAACTTCCGTGGCGGTTATTTTGCCCGCCACCGTTAATGAAATAAAAAGACGAGTCCGCTCGGGGAGCCCATCTAGGCCCGTCGCGAGCCCATCTGCCGCCGCCGTCGCCCGATCCGGCGGATCCGCCACCACGGCGGCGGATCCAGCCACCACGGCGGGCGGATCCAGCCCGGCGGTCGTCTCGATGCACGAAGGGTGCTCGATGCCGCGGGGAGGGTGCTCGATGCCCGACGCGCGCCATCGAGCCACTACGCCGCCCGGATCCGCCCTCTTCCGCGCCGCATCCACCCTCCTCCTCCGCCGCCTCGGGACCTCCGCTGCCCGGACCGCCGCGGCCGCGCCGGGAAGCGCATCGTCGCCGCCGGAAGGAGCTCGCGCCGCCGGGAGGAAGGGGAAGCCGCTTGAAGGAGCTCGCGCCGCCGCCGCCGTTGGAAGGAGCTCCGACCGCCACAAAAAGGAGCTCGGGCCGCCGCTGAGCTCGCAGGGGCGTGCGCTTCGGCCTGATCTCGCGAGGGAAAGAGAGGGGACGGGGTGAGGGAGAGGGAGAGTGTCTAAGAGAGAGAGAAGTGAAAACCCTAAGTGCTGGTATTTATATAAGCCCGATAGAGGAGAATTGTTTTGGACTTCGGCTGGGCTCCTGGGCCTCGGGGATATTTACCATGGCGGGCCTTATAAGTAGTCTGCCTTGGTTAATAGGCCGATTTTAGGTGGCGGACTTCTTTAAAAAACCGCCACGGAAAATCGATTAACCGTGGCGGTTTTTCCCCTGGCCGAGGAGGGTGCCAGGCCACCTATTTTCCGTGGCGGTTTCTCAAATGTCCGCCACAGAAAATAAAGTCCGAACACCCCGCAAAATCAATCCTGTAGTAGTGGTTGTCGTTGGTGGAAGACGACATCATGCCTCTGGTCCGAAACATGCCAGCAGAGTATAGGAGAATCATCGTAGAGGAGAGTTTCCGCAGGCGAGCTTAATAAAAGGAGGCCGGATCGACCGCTGCGGAGCGCCGACCAGGCGACGCCGTCGCCCCGCCGCCGTCGCCCGCCGCGGCGCCGCCGCCACGCCGCCGCGCCGCCCCAAGCTCCTTCCCCGCCGTCGCCACCACAGCCCCCCCTCCCCTCCTCCTCCCAAACTCCATGGCGCCGGCTGCGGGTCCTTCCTCGCCGCGGAGACCGACGAGACCGACGGAACTGCGCGCTGCCTCCCCACTCCCGACGCCGTCGTCGGCCGGGGGGCCTGGGCCGGGCGGGGGGCTCGCCGGATCTGGTGCTGCGCCCCGGATCCGCGCCCTAGGCGGCCGGCGCGGCCGTTTCCGTGGAGCCGCGGCGGCCGTGACGGACGGGGCGCCGTCCGGGAGGTCGCCTCCGCCGGCTCAAGCTCGCCTTCGCCCATGGGTCTTCTCCGCCTGCTCGCGGAGCGGCACTGCTTCCCCGCCCCCTCCGGCCATGCGCCTCGGTCCGCATCCCCAGCGACGTGGGCTCTGGGGCGGCGGTCCGCGGCGTTTTCGTCGCCCTTGTCGCGGGAGCGCCGCGTCGCCCTTGGGTCTTCATCCGCATCCTCGCGAAGCAGGGCGGCTCCCGTGGGCGGCCAGTGGTGGAACGGGCGCCGCTGCCCGTCCCATGGCGCTGTGAGGCCCTCTTGGGCGATTCCACGGCCATCTATCCGGCAGCCACGCACCGCCGTTTGGCCCGGTCCGGGGGTCCTCTCGGGTCTTCGACGGACTCCACAACGCCGCCCGCCGGGCCGCGGGTGACCTTGTGGCGGCCCGGGAGGCCACCATGGCGGTGGAGCGGGCGCTACCCGCCCAAGGCGCGTGTGAGGCCACCTTTTGGGCGGATCCACGGCCGCCTCCCGGCAAAGATCCACGCCCGCTCGTCGGCCCGGCCGGGGTACTGGGGTCTTTGGCCGGCATCCACAACGCCGGGTTGTCGCCTGCCGGGGTGATCTTGTGGTGGCCCGGGTGGCCACCAAGGACTTTGTTCGGTCCCCGCCCGGAATGGGTGGCACACCCACGCCTTCCGTGGCCGCCTCGTGGTGGGAGGGCGTGGTTGAGGACGTCTCGACGAGGTCGAGGAAGAGGAGGGTGTGGGCGCGGTGCATCGCCGTGGTGGTGGCGTCGCCAACCCCGCACCGCGGCGCGCGTGGAGGGTGTGGGCGATGCGGCTCTCGCCGTGCCCGGCGTCCGCCAACCCTTGCTCCGTGCGGCGCGGTGGGCGGGGCGGGACGGGCCGGCGTTGACGGCGGGCGGCGGCGCGGCGACGCGCGCAGCCGCGACGGTGTCGGCTTCGCCGCAGCAGTCAGCCGCGAGGATTCCGGTTTCCCGACGCCGGGCCCGCGACAAACCGCCCGCACTGCACGTTGACGCCGATGGTTTTCGGGGATCGTGGGTCGTCGACGCCGGGCGCCGTCGAGGTTAGCAACCACGACTCGCCCGTCCGGTCCCGCCGAGCTTGTGGACGTTGCTTCAACCGCCTCGCCGCGCCATGTCGCCGCCATTGTCGCCGCCGTCGCGTTGCCTTCGGTGCAAAGGGCGGGCACGGGCGCGGGTTTGCAAGCGCCGAGATCGCTGGGCGACCCCGTCCCGGGAAACGACCGCGCCGACGCCGCCGAGGGTGCCGCCACGGCCCGTGTGGCCCGTGGGACATGACCCGCTCTCACCTCGCCCGCCTCCTCGTCACGAGATGGAGGCGCCCGTGGTGGCACGGTGGCGTCGCCGGGCACGAGGATTGGTGGGCGGCAGATATGGCTGTCATCGAGCTTGGCTTTCGGTCCCTCCTCCGTGTGTCGCTTCGACCTCCGTGGGCCTCCAGCCGCCCACGCCGCCAGCAAGACGGGTTGGTGGGCCGATCTTGCTGATGGCGAAGCTCGTGGCCTCCCTCGCCGGCCACCCCCGCAGCCGAGAGGACGGGGTGGAATCTGCGGCACCGCGCAAGCCGCTGGAGGTCAAGACTGCTACGAGGGCTCGGGCGTCCAGCCACGACGCCGAAGTCCCCACGCCGCAGCCGACGCCTTGCCGCCAAAGCGCCATTCCGTGACCCGAATCCGAGAGGGCAGGGCGGAGCGCGTCCTCGCCAAGACGCTCTGCTAGCTATTGTCTTCCGCTTGCTTCTCGTCGCACAATTAGTTTCCTTCTTAGTACAACCCTCTAATCGCCACCGTTCTAGTCGGTGCTATTTGTATGTGTGTCGCCTAATGGGCTTCCGAGCAGCTCGCTAAGGAAGCACCATTAGGATGTATCTTAAACATTCCCACTTTCTCTTAATGAAATACGTGCCGATGGTACGCCGTCGAAAAAAAAAAAGAGTTTCCAGAGGCGATCGACTGGCAGGTATCGCCACCAAGAGATGATTCCAGAATGATTTGGCGGTCCAAGAGATTTGTGAAAAATTAAGTGCCAGCCGGTGAGACGGTGCACGGGCACACGACCAAGCCCATGCGAGTTTGGAAGAAAGGCCTCTGCTGTAGCGAGCTCAGCTCATGCCAGTAAGAAAAATGGGGCCAAATTAGCCAGCATCCGTAGACTTGTTAATTGTTAATTCCGTGCTTGATCCTAGAAGTTTCTACCCAGGATCGTGTCACATGTCGATACTACTGCTACGATTCCTCTGCAACTTGAAGGATGCAGCAGGTCAAGCACAGCAGCAGCCGATGTTTCAAGACAACTACACTTGTCGAGTTCTTAAGTAAGTTTTGGAGCTACCTAAAAATTACAGCTTTTGCTACTTCTCGAGTTATTAGCTCTAACCGCAAACGTTGGCGCCATGTCTAATGTCTTAATCATCTGCATCTCTGAAGAACACAAAGGTGGCGTTACTTGGCAGATTGACGCTACTAGATGGGTCATCTTAACAGAAAACAGCAGCTGCAATTTTGGGTTTCCATAGTTGCCAATTTTGTTGTATCCCAGCCACCAAAAACATGGCAAACAAAATGGCAACTCTTGCTTCAAACCACCAGTTTGCAGAGCTGTTCATGTGTCGCATGCAACTGGCCTTTATCTTAGAACACAATTTTTTTTTCTGAGCCAAGTTTCACCAAACCATCTTTTTTCCTCGACGATGCCTAAGTTGTACCGAACTGGCATTCCGATGATATTTTACCCAACACTTGACAAGAGGCAATGCATCGGCACTGAGTTGACTTGCCCCTCCAAACCTCACGCTACTGCACTACACTGCAAATTGCTCCGTGTTTATTTAGCAATTAACAGTTGTAGTTAGCGTGGCTCCCAGCAGAGAAAAAAATTCCCGCGAAAAATACCCGCTACCAATCAGGTGAGGTGAGGTGAAGGAAGACGAAGAGGACAAGGAAAAAAAGCGGCAGCGGCAGCAACAGCAGCAACAAATGATTTGGTGAGGTCGAACCATCCGTGAGGTGCCCTGTCCCTTTTCCCTCACCTTCTCCACCTCCCCTTCCCCTCCCCTCCCCTCGCCTCGCGCCTATAGATCTCTCTTCTCCTCCATTACGCCTCACCGCCAAGCTCACGCAGTCGCAGTGACACCGCAGCTTCCAATTCCAAGAACCCCGCCGTGCCTGCGGAGCAGAGCAGAGCAATGTCTTCCAACGGCAAGCCCACCCCGCAGCCCCCGGCGGCGGCGGCGGCGGCAGGCAACGGCGCGCGGGCGCGGGCGCGGGCGCGGGCGGTCCGCCCAAGATGTACCAGCGGCCCATCTACCGGCCGCAGCAGGCGCCCGCGAAGCGCCGGCGCACTGGCGGGCGGTCCTGCCCGTTCAGCTGCTGCTGCTGCTTCTTCTGGACGGTGCTCGTCATCCTCCTCCTCGCCTTCCTGGCCGCCGTGGTGGGCGGCGCCTTCTACCTCCTGTACCGCCCGCACCGGCCGGCGTTCACGCTGACCGCGGCGCGGGTGACGAAGCTGAGCCTGTCGTCGTCCGCCACGGCGCCCGCGCTGAGCGACGCCATCGACGTGACGCTCACGGCGAAGAACCCCAACAAGAAGCTCGTCTACCTCTACGACGACTTCACCGTGACGGCCGCCACGGCCAACAACGCCGTCCCGCTCGGCGAGGCGTCCGTGCCTGGGTTCACTGCCGACGCCGGCAACATCACGGTCATCAAGGCCACCGTCTTGGCGTCCGCGCTCACGGTCGACCCCACCGCCGCGAGCTCCGACATCAAGAAGTCCGGCGAGTTCCCCATCACCCTGGACCTGGAGACCAAGGCTGGCGTCAGGGTGGGCGGGCTCAAGACCAAGAAGATCGGCATCCAGGTGCACTGCGACGCCGTCAAGGTGGCCGTGCCCGCCGCGGCCCCGCCCGCCGCCAAGAAGAAGAAGCTAGGGAAGACCACAGCGGCGGCCGACGCTCCGGCCCCCGCGGCGGCTACGGACGCTCCGGCCCCGTGTGTCCGCCGTGTCGACGACGCGCCGGCGCCGCCCGCCGCGGCGACCACCGTCACGCGCGTGTGCGACGTCAGGATCCGGGTCAAGATCTGGAAGTGGACCTTCTAGTCACGTCGCCAGCCTCCGAGGGACCGCATTGCAAAATTTTTCGGGAAAGGAAAAGTGGCTTTGCTTTTCACGTCGGATGAAGTTTCTCAATAGGAAACCCAAAGGAAGCAGAATCGAATCAAACGCCGGCCGCTGTAAATTTTTTGTGTTTGAATTTTACAAAATTTGGCGGGGGAGGTCGGAGGAACGAAGGAAGCAAGTGACGTGCTGGAGTCAGTGAAAGGAGGAGGCTATGCATTCTGTTCTGCAGTGTGAGGCTTGAACGATTTGTTTGTTCTCTTTTTTTTTTTTTTTTTTTTGTAGTGATTTTTTTTTTTTATTTTCCATTCATCTTCTTGTTGGTAGTGCAAGTACGATTTGGTGGTTTGTTACTTTTAACCATGTAATCCAAAGTGTCCGAATGTATAATTTGTAGTGACATGCAATGTAGTAGTACTGTACTCTCCTCATTCTTTTGCTGTGTTGATGTTTGTTGTTCAATTTGGGACCCAAACTCTGTTTTGAATTTCCAACTTGCCAATTTGTGTGTAACCAGAACAACGGAGCAATCAGCAAAGCAAGTGAGTGTCGGTGAGCATGTTGTCAAGGAGGGTGTTTGACTAATTCTACCAGTAAAAAAAAGATGAAAAAGGACACTATTAAATCATTGCGTTGGTTGCCTTTTTCATTTCATGTGAAGGACAGTAGGACACTGGATGCTGAGGCGCAGGTGCTGGCTGCAACTTGTTGGATCCGAGTGCTTCAGCGTGACGTCACCTGTGGGGAGGGAGACACATGAACTGACTCGGTTCTAGAACCACTAGTCACGTCGTTATAAAAAATCAAAGAAAGGCAGGACCAGCAGCAGGTTATCAGGGCTCATTGTGTGATTAGTGATTAGTACTAGTGACTAGCAAAGTGGCATTTTGTGGTTAAAGATGGTGTAGCAACGAGGGACGAGGGTTGGTTGATCGGGATCGGCGAGTCATTAACAAAAGGTCAACACACTCATTAAAGCCGGATGCGTCTTCTTTCCCCAACACGCCCGGCTGCTCAAGTGACCCAAAGGAGGAAGAAAAAAAGGGGAGCTTAGCTGGATGCATCATCAGTGTTCCATTGCTAATCGCGTTTGTTTTGGAGATGAGATGGAGCCATGGACGGAGAGGAAGGAAGAGCAGCAGAGCAGTGGTAGCTCAGGTTTCAGGAATGCTTGGAATGGTCGCCATCGCTTGATGACAGCAACTGCACGGCGGCAGCGGGGAACGGACGGATGCCCTGTTGGCCAGTGAAAAGTCCACTTCGTAGATTAGCTGGATGCTGTTGATGACTGACAGTGCCAACTTTTTTGTGTGTGTGGTAAATTGATTAACTAAAGAAGAAGGATGCTTTGTTTGTGTGTGTGGTATACATGTGTTTATTGTTCTGATAGCAACGTTCTACTGTAACAGAGAAAAAATACTTTAAGCTTGTTATTATATATATCAAGTGTACTATCGTCGTCAGTTTGCACTTTGCAATTTGCATGACGTTATAATAATGAACAGCTCTCACCTACAAGCATCGGCAATGTAGGCAAGCCCGCTCCACAACTGTCTCGTCCAATGTGGAGACAGGAGAATCAGTTTGAGATAGATAACACGTGTAACTTATTGTCTTCTATCATGCTCCTCGTCGGTGATATGAGGAGGCAAAGCTATGTACTTGGAAGACTAATATTAACCCAATCTAGTAATTACTCCCTCCATCCCATTGCGATTATCATTTTTTACTTTTTGAGTACCATATTTGACCATTCGTTTTTTTTAATTATTTTAGCAAACCATAAAATAAATAAATTATAATTTAAGTATCTCTAGTGATAAAAAAAGTTATAAATAAATAAATAATATTATACAAAATTTTTTGATTAAGACGAATGGTCGAACAAAATAGCACAAAGTCCAAAACGACAATCACAATGAGACTGAGGGAGTACTATTTTACTTGCATATCTAAAGAATTAACAAGAATATAAGATAGTATCCAGCATCCACATGCTTAAATCAGCAATAGGAAAAAAATTTAAAGCTTAGTACCATCATATATCTTAAATTTCCATTTTTCATGTATATTAAACTAAAGCAAATTAAAGAAAACAATGCTAATTTGTTCCCACAATACTTGTAAGGAGGCACAACTAATGTTTTGTTCAAAGTCTCTTATGACTTAGAGTAGATATAGAAAATGGTTGTAAGCATGTTAAATGTTGACGTGAAGGAGAGTGGGGAGGATAAGAACAAGGAGCGGGTTGTAAGTTTACAACCAACTTATACACAAACTCTGAAAAGAATCTTTGTGATAGAAGAAAGTGAACCATACATTAATAATTAATAATATAAGGAAGTACGAAGTATATTCTCGTCGTCAACTACTATATGATTAAGTTGTTAAATAAAGTATGTTCTAATAACCAACTGTTATATGAGTAAGATCTTAAATGAAGTATGGTCTAGTATCCAACAACTATATGGTTGTTAACTGGCCTGCAAATGCACGTACAACTAACATTTGGTTGTATTATTATTAGCCACTATTCTTAATGTAGTAAAAGTGGACACAAGACTATTACAAAGAACTACATAGCATTTAGAAAGAAAACTCCATTGTCGGTCTCTTACTAGAGCTCAGATTAAAATGATTCGGTTCTTATGTACATGAGAATACTAAATAGATGACTGAAACTAATCATAGGACCATGCTAATCATTTTTTCATCACATTGTTTATGGATTATATATTGAGAGATAGAGAAAATCGTACGGATGTGATTGATGAGTGTTTCCCATCTACAATGCCCAGTGAGTATATTTTTATCCCTTATCTGAAAAATTTCTATTGAAAAGGCAACTCAAATAGCAGAGCAACTATACATGTGCCAATAACTACAAATAGAGTACCCTATGAACTAAGAAAAATTAACTATTATATAAAGTTTTCTTTTAATGGAACAGAGCAAGTGCTCTGCCATTTTATTATAGAAAGAAGTTTAAGTATTTACAGGAGGAAAGAGGAAGTACTTAAACACTATAAAAAGGAAGAAAAAGAAGGAAAAGCAGGACTAAAAGGCCTTACATGAAGATTCATAAACACTCAAGATAGCTTACCATGAAGTTGTGTAGCAGTAAATTAAGTTTTCGATTTGGGTTCAACACACTACTACAGATTCGTTCATCACTACCGCCGGTATCATTTGCCGAAATTTAGTTCACCGGCGGCGATGAACCGCGCCCGGCGATGATGAACCGTTCAGCGCTGGACAAACCGTAAACTCCACGGACTCGACCAATACCGGCAAAGTGAAGATTTATATCTCTACCGGTGAAAATTAAGCCCCGGCAGTGATCCGATGGACTCATATCACCGCCGGGTGTAATAAGAACCGGCAAATGATATCTCTCGCATGCACCGCGTCGGTTGTTGTCACCGAAAAACTATGGTGTGACCGATCCGGTAGTGCTTTGTCTTGGTTCACTCTCGGTTTTAAAATAATGCCGGCGGTGATAAGTCGGCACCTCAAAAGGGTGACAGGAGTGTTCCTCTCCTTCCTACTCACTACCATCCCAAGAACGAGGCGCTCGTTTAGACCCTCCCCTCCATCTTTGCGACCGTTCTAACCCGTGAAGGAATCGCTTGTATTTGAAGAATGGCTTGACGGTATTTGGTTTAAGGTTAGTAACAATCATCCGCTCCTTTGATTTTATTCCCTAATTACCTCTCATTATGATGGGTACATCCCTTGATTCTTGTTCTTGTTCTTTCTACATTGTAGAGCCGCGAGCTCCAATTGAACGTAATTTACGCTAGGCTTCCAAGCAATTTGTGGAAAATCCATCATCTATAAGGTTGGTCGCCTAATTAATTACGCCATTTTCCCCGTGGTGCTATAATTATTTCTTGTTAGTATGTGAGTCGAGATTTTACAATTTTGCCGATCTAAATAGTCCATGTGTCACCTACGAGCCACATTTTTTCGAGTTGAATTGATCAAGTCTTCAATTTCACCTTTTTGTAGAGATGGATCGAGAGTGGATGTATGGGTCCCGTGCAAACCGAGGGTTCTTTCATGGAGTCTCGCATTTTCTCGCGTGTTGCCGAGCTCATCTTTGGGGTTGGGAAGTATGTTTTATGCCCATGCTTGGATTGCAAGAATGAACGGAAATATGCTAACACAGAGTGTGTCCCGAACCACTTGTATACACGGGGTTCATGCCGTGGTATACCACATGGACAGAGCATGGTGAGATTGGTTTGAATGTTCCGCAGAAAACAATGATGATCGGGCCATTCCCGCCGTGCACAAGGAAAACAATGATGATCGAGGGAAAACAACGACGTCGCCATGGACGAAAGCAAAGACGAGGGCACTACCGGCTTGCTTAGTGGTACTCTTGCCGATGACAACGACGAAGAGGATGGCCTTTCTTTGTTGCTACGTAATGCAGAGTCCGCATTTCTTAGTGCCAAACAAATTTGCAAAAGCTAGAGAAAATGAGGAAAGATGGAAAAATGCCATTGTACAAGGATTGTGAAGTGAGCAAACCGAGGCCAACATATTGCCGTTAGACTACAAATCCGTAGAAGGGGTGAGCGACAAAGGCTTCAATTTCTTGTTAAGTGTAATCGTGAAATTGCTCCCAAAAGACAATGAGTTGGCAGAGAAGACATACCGTGCCAAGCGGATGATCCGCCCCCTCGGCCTCGAGGTCGAAAAAAAAATCCACGCATGTGTCAATGATTGTATATTGTACCGTGGAGAAAAATACGGAAAGTTGGATGCATGCCCCAAGTGTAAAGAACCACGCTACAAGCATGGGCCATCAAATGAAGGTAGCAAGAGCGAGGAGGTCCCAATAAAGTCGCTTTGGTATTTCCCAATAGCTCCCCGGGTGCATAGGCTGTTTGCATGTGCAAAGTCGCCAAAGCCGTTATACCGCATGGCGAATAGCGTCCCGAAAGACACCAAGATGAGGCACCCACCGACGAGGCGTGGATCGAGGACTGTCAATACTATGTTCTACAAGGAGCTCGGTGGAGAGGTAAGGCACCTTTGGTTTGGTTTGAGCACGATGGGATGAATCCTTTCGACGAGGTTACGAGCAAGCATAGCACATGGCCGCGACACTCAGATATACAATCTTCCGCCACACCTCTCAGATGAAGCGTTCGCTCATCCAAATGCCACTATCGATGCAAGGGCCAAGACGGCCGTGGAATGACATAGACACGCTTCTAGAACCAAAGGATCGATGAACTGTTAGAGATGTTCAAGACGGGTGTGAAGGATGTTTGGGACGAGTACAAAAAGGAACATGTCACGGTCAAGGGAACACTAATCGCTACAATCACCGACTTGCCGGGCGAGGTTGCTTATCCGAGAAAAGACAAAAGGCTATACCGATGTGTCGAGTGCTTGGATGAAACACATGCGGTACATCTACCGGGCAACAATAAAATGGTTTATATGAGAAACCGTAGGTTCCTACCGTAGGGACACTCGCATCGGGAAACAAAAGAACGTTCGGGAATATGAAGAGGGAGGGCTCCAGATTATCGAGACGGAAAGCGATGCTTCGAGAACTAGACAAATTAAATTTTGTCCTTGGGAAGGGGAGGGGGGCAGAGCGTGATGCACGAAGGGAGTATCCGGAAGAAAAAGTCGCTTTTTGGAAACGCCTTATCGGCCACTATTGAGGGTACGCCACCGCCTTGATCCCATGCACCTTACTAAAAATGTGTCTTTGTGACACCCTAAACCATTTGATGAACACCGGGGGACCTCGAAGGATTCACTAGCCACACGGGAAGACATGGAGCACTTGGGAATCATGAAGGGTCTCGCATCCAAAGTCGCGGCTAGAGAATGATCAGTGTACCTTCCGCCTGTGACATGGACCTTGAATGGGGCAAAGAAGAAAAAGTTTATCTCCTTCTTCAATGAACTAAAACTCCTAACATGCTACCGTGGTAGCCCGAAGAGGCTAGTGAACATGAAAGAACTCAAGTTCAACTATGGCTGCATGAAGGCCCATGATTGTCATGTCATTATGACTCAACCGCTCCCCCCCTTGCTATCGTGGTCTCCAGCTCCCCCAAGGCTCACCGAGGGAATCCTAAAGTTGTGCTCGTTCCTCAATGCGATCTCAAAAAGGTCATTCCCCGTGTCCACGCTGGACCAAATAGCCGCAGCCAGATATCCGAAGCACTAAGCTTGCTTGAGGTGGAATTCCCGCCGACTTTCTTTGATATCTCGGTGCATCTGCTGGTTCATCTTGTTGAATAAATTAGAGGCCTTGGCCCAATGCACTGCATCGATGTTCCCTTTCGAAAGGTTGATGAAAGTTTTTAGGAAGTATGTCGAAAATGTGTTCGCACTTTAAGGGGCATGGTTGAAGGATGGTCAACGGAAGAAGCCATCGAGTTCTGCACATATTATCTAGACATGGAGAGGGTTGGACTTCCAGTATCTCGTCACGCGGGAAGAATAAGTGGCAAAGGAACGATCGGACCTAAATCAAGCATGCAAAAAAAGACGCCAAGTTGCTTTCGAGACAGCACATTTTTCGCTATTTTACAAAGAAGTCGAGGACGCGAGGCCATACCTTGTGCGGCACAAGGCAATGCTTAAAGAGCAAAATCCCAACATGTCGAGAATGGGCTACATAAGAAACATACGGATGAATTTTGCGATTGGTTGCGAGTAAGCTTGCTTGGGAAAGAGTTGGGTAATCAACTAGATTTCCTAGGTGGGGGGCCTAAGAGTACATATGTTATGTACCAAGGGTACGAGATCAATGGATACACATTTTACATAAGAAAGCAAGATGGAAAGAGCCAATACCAAAACAAAGGGTGTTCGTTTTGAATCAGTAGGCGACAACGGCAAAGTGGAAGATACCTACTATGGTTTCATAGAGGAGATATGGGAACTAGACTACGGTTAAATGAAGGCGGCTCTGTTTATTTGCCGGTGGGTTCGAAATCAGCCATAAACATCGATACGAAGGGTTCAATACGCTTGATCTCAAAGAAGACCGCACATAGAGAGGACCCCTTCATCCTTGCAAAAGATGTTACGCAAGTTTTCTATGCACCGGGACAACAAAACAAATGGAAAGCTACATGTACGGCTAGAAGGGAAAAGGAAGATTGTCGGAGTGGATGGAGTGACGGATGAAGCTTAAAACTACGAGAGGTTATCACGAAATGCCCGTGATTCGCCGTTAACGTAGCCCAACCGATCGTAGATGAGGGTGAAGGTGAACCTGCTTAGTACAAGCTCGATCACTATTGTAATCGATGGAGTTAGATTACATTGTTCACTATACGTAATCGATGGAGTTACATTATTGTTAACTAAATGTAATCACTATGTTTGGACAAATTAACGTTCTTCACCAACTATGTAATCTATGGAGTTAGTCTATCTACACTAATCGCCTCCGATTTGCAATCGGTGCTTTTCAAAGAACCGATCGGCCAGCCAAAACAGAGGGAATTTAGGTTCACCGCGGTTCGTAACCGAGAGTGATAGCCATTATCACTACCGGTAGGGGTTCACTTTATCGGTTATTTCACCGTCGGTTGAACAAATAAACCGGCAAAGATAGGAAAAAGCCTAAGATTTGTATGTTTCCTATGTTACCCGTGGTTCATATGCTCTCGTGTCCTATCGGTCTCAAACTTTTTCCATGTCTTTCACAATCGTGGGTGAGTCATCCAAAAATTTGGAGATTTTTAGGAGTTGGTTTGGTACTTTCTACAGTTTTATTGATTTTCTGCGCGACGAGGTCGAGTAATTGTAGGTTTAACTGAGGCTACCCCCAAAAGAATAGGCACCATGCCAAACTTTTTCACATGGTCTCATTTGGCCTAGGAGTCAAATGTATGCACATATACATGCTAAATTCTTGTGTTTCCATGATGTAATTTGCCATTTTCCGCCCCGCTTAGCGATAGAATCGAAAAACCTAAAAATAAAAATATTCACCGAGGAAAAACCTAAGATCTTGTGTGGGGGCATATTTTGGGTCTAAATGACTGTAAAAAAAAATTCAAGCCATTTACACGTTGGTGGATGACACTTGCTTCACAAAGGCACATGCATGATCCCATGTCACCATAACTATACACTTAGGTTTATGTTACCCGTGGTTCATATGCTCTCAGGTGTCCTATCGGTCTCAAACTTTTTCCATGTCTTTCACAATCAGTGGGTGAGTCATCCAAAAATTTGGAGATTTTTAGGAGTTGGTTTGGTACTTTCTCTGCTTTTTATTGATTTTTACTCAGCGACGACGAGGCCGAGTAATTGTAGGTTTAACCGAGGCTACCCCCAAAAGAATAGGCACCATGTCAAACTTTTCCACATGGTCTCATTTGGCCTAGGAGTCAAATGTATGCACATATACATGCTAAATTCTTGTGTTTCCATGGTGTAATTTGCCATTTTTCCGCCCGCTTAGCAAGAATCGAAAAACCTAAAAATGAAAATATTCACCTAAAAAACCTAAGATCTTGTGTGGGGGCATATTTTGGGTCTAAATGACTGCAAAAAAAAAATTCAAGCCATTTACACGTTGGTGGATGACACTTGCTTCACAAAGGCACATGCATGATCCCTTTGACTCTTACAAAAGCTTAAAATTCATAAACTGCCAGCTGTATGGACATCACTGCCGGGTTAATTACACCGGCTGTGAACATATATCACTGTCGGGGTGTAACTGACCCGGCAGTGATGTGTTATGCTTATATATATGTGAATCGGCGCGGCCTTGAAATTTTCCCCAATTCTTTTGAACACCGCGCTACCGGTTTTTCCCACGCAACTTTGAGCCACCACACGACGCCGCCGAGCACCGCCGCCCCCACCTCAAGACCGTCCTTCGCCTCCATCGACGCGACGCCTCGCCGCCTCCATCGACGCCGCCTCCCGGACGCCGCCGAACTCGACGCCCTCCTCGCCTCCATCGACGCCTCCCACCTCGACGCCCTCCTTCGCCTCCATCGACGCCTCCCACCTCGACGCCGTCCTTCGCCTTCTTCGACGCCGGCCTTCGCCAACCTCGACGTCGTCCGTCAACGTCTCATTCTGCCCACATCACACTTTCGTCCACGACGCCCGTCCGAGGACTTGGAGGAGCGCAAGGAGAGCGGATTTCTCCCACCCTCCCTAGGTGCTCTCTCTCACTACCCCTTACATGTTCGATAGAATGCCGCGATGATAAGTGCACCCTCCCTCTTTCGTGTAGCACATTCTCCATTCTTCATCGTATTCCATCTCCATCTCCCCGCCGCCCCCCTCGCGCCATCCTCGTCCACGACGCCGGGCCGAACGCGTGCCCCTCCACCTCCACGCCCGCATCTCCGGCCCATCTCGTCCAAGGTGAGTGCGACGCCATTTCCCCCAACCTGTTTGCTCAAATCTGTGTTAGTTGGTGCCGCAACTTGTTATTTTGTTTTTCTACAACATTTGTACCAACTGTGAACACGGTTACATCACGACCATGGTTCGCCCCTCGCAAGTTAGTCCGTCGACTGTTCAAATAGAACCGGCCGATAACCCCGGGCGGGAGAGCCGCATCGGCCGCAAACCGCGGAAGCTACGAATGACGAAAGCGGTTTGGAGCCCTAGCATGGTGCCGCAATCGGATCAATGTGACCCAAGTGACCGTGGTAATGTGCCCGGATTCATGTGACTAGATAGGTTGCCATACACACGCAAAGTTAATTGAGAGTGTCTTATCTTGCTTGGTACCGCTTTTTTGCGTAGCGGAGCGTGTAGTGCCCGAAAGCGACCGAAGGTTCGGCAAGCAAGAAGCCGAGAACCAAGCGAGGCAAAACAAGGCTTCCCCGAGACGAATACAAACTACGTTATCACCGAGGTGGATGAGTACGGGGACCCACCCACACCCCCAACAGGTTGTGTCCAAATACTCTAGTGTCTTGGGGGTACTTGTAAGGGACAAAATCCCAATTAAGTACGGGAGGTGGACTGGGAAGGATACAAATCCATGGAGGGTTCCCGAGGCTACGAAGAAGATTGTATGGCTCTTGTTAAAAGATTATTTCTCCTTCCAAGAGGGTTGTGACATGGAATTGGTACGTAAAAAAAAAACTTATGAATCCATGTGTAGATGCTTCGCGACTTTCAAGGGGGAGTCAGATAAAAAGTTTGTGCTCCAAGGTAAAGAGCCGATTGGGATGGAGGAGAGTACACCTCACGAGGATCTACCGGGAGGAATTCAAGGAACACAGGCTAAGCTCGAGTTCATAGAAGTGAGCACAAAGAACAAGCGAGAACTTCGGCCGAAAAACGTAAATCCTCATCGTCTCGGCTCTCGTGGCTATGCCCAAAAGATGGCGGATTTTCAATTAGAACTGGATGAGATGGAGAGACGCCGCAAATGAAGGTTTAAAGGTTGACACTCAAGATTGGGAGACAAGATCGATATTATATGTATGGCGAGGAACGTACACCACTCTAAAGAAGACGGGAGCTTTAGCACCGAAAATGAACCCATGAAAAACCTCATCAAGAAGATCTCTGAAGTAACCGAGGAGGTGAAGAAAGGGTCTCGCGCTTCTAGGAGGGAGAATGACGTGCTCACCCAAGCACTCGGAAACAAGGAGCACCCTGGTCGCACTAGAGGAGCCGGTGTTGTTCCTTGGAAACTAGCATTGTCGGACTACTCTCGAGAGTATCGGCGCCGCTCGGTGATTGTACATGAGACTGACGAAGAGTTTGATAGACGTCTGTCAAGGTTGGTGGATGTCAGAGTCGAGCAACTTTTGTCTCAAAGACAAGCAAAGACTACCGGACCTTTAATGATGCCTTGAGCCTTCATCACAAGGGCCGCAGCAGCTGCGGATCGGCCCCGTTTGAGAAAGATGTGAATGCGCCTCATGCGGTGGACAACATCAAAGAACCTGTCAATGTCAAGTTGTACGTCCGTCGGCAATGGACGAAAGACAAGGTGGCAGTCGGCCAGGCCTGGCCGACCACCGAAAGATGGGGTCATCAATGGCCAACCAATTCCACAGGGGTATGCTCGCGTCAGCATTGATGCCATACTTGATAAGAAGTATAACAAGATAGTCATTGAGCACCCTGCGGTGGAAGACAGCCCAAACTTGGTCGAACATCCACCGGCAAGTTTTTTTTTGGCGCAAGCGCTACATTAAAATTTGGGCGAAGTTTATCATCGGATGATGAGGAGGACTGTGAGTCTAATCCCTCCCATGATACTAATCCTGATAGAACTCCTAGTTCCCCCGTCAAACATGTGCCAAATCGTCCCGGCAAAGGCAGATTCATCCTTCCTCTTCATTACCCCCCCGAACATCATAACCCTCCTCACTCTTCATCACCCCACCAAAGCGGGTTCCTCCTCCTCAAGTGGCGCCAACCACAAGATCAAAGGCAAAGGCAAAGGATAGCTCGCGTGAACCAACCCCGTCATACCAACACAAGGCCGATGGATTACGTTCACAAGGCCAAAAATAGAAAATTTCCAACCCCCCGAGGGCAAAGCATACAATACATTCGTGGGCTTCATGGTCTCATTTGTGGAAAAACACGGCAACCAAATGGATCGGCGCCAAGTTGTGACACCGAAAGATAAAATGAAAGAAACCAATGAGAAGATAGAGAAGCTTGCCGCTAAGAAACACATTAGTATTGAAGGCTGCTGCCGCAGACATGTATTATGACCAAGATGGTTGCCTACCAATGGCAATGCAAAGATGTGAAGGGACATAATTTGGTTGAGGATGAGTCGGTGATGAACTTGACCCCACCATGCGTAAATTGCATGACTATTACCTAGTGAAACAAGGGATCCAATTTTGGATGGAATTCGGGTTATCGTCCCCGCAAAGTCTGTTTTCATTATCCGGAAGAACGAAGCTATTTGTTGGATGGGAGACCTTGTTCCAAATATACCAACAACGCGCCCTCGACACACAAATCTTGACACTGTGGGCGATGTAAGTACCGACTTCGCCGGGCAATGCAATTAACTACTATCCAAATCACAAATTGTTAAATTCCGAAGCATTCCTCATGGTTTTATGCGGGTATATCTCGAATATTGTGAAGGCATCGGCTTATTCAAAAAGTATGGCTTCTTCGAACCCACCGGACTCTCTCAAGTCGGCGTCACGTGGACTAAAGGGAGAAGACCCGCAAATCTTGAAGCAAACTTTGATGGATGTTATTGATGAATTTGTGTTCCTCGAGAAAACAAAATCTTACTAGCCCACAACTGCGAGTATGTGTTCACCGCTTTTAATTCATATGTACGCATCTTTCTCATTAAGATGATTCGATAATTAGGAATTTGTGATTGCAAATGAGCATTTTGTCTTCGTTGTTGTCAATCTTAGACGCAATGAAATCTTGGTGTGGGACTCGAAGGATAAACCACTTTCTCTTACGAATCCACTAGTGAAGTTCTTTGAACGTAAGTGACCCTAATAACCTATTAATTTTGACATCACGTGTGTGATGCAAGTTAGTTGCTCACTATTTTCTAACCCACGGTATATATTTGATGCTTGTGAGGTCGGGTACAATTGTATTGTAACTAGATTCTACTACTACTACTTTTCTAACCCACAGTATACATTTGATGCTTGTGAGACTGGTGCACTTGGATTCTAACTAGGTTCTACTACTACTACTTTTCTAACCCACAGTATAAGCTCCACTCTCTCTATATAGGCCCTTTTGTTAGGTCTTTAGACCACTAATCTTAACTTGATATCATCATTGTGCTCTAATTTTTTTTTTTTTTCTCTTTTTTAATGTGGCTCGGTGTCCGTGAAGCAAAACTCGGGGCTTCATTTGTCCCATTCAAGGTTGCAAGAATGGGGGAAAATATTGTGCCTCGGTTAGAGCAGCCACAGGGGAATGATCAGTGCGGTTTCTATGCAATGTGGGCGATGTTTAAATTCCTCCGCGGGCAAACGAAACAACAAGACGAAACTATGTGTATACTCCCCAATTCATTTGGTTTTTTTTGAATAATTCAATAAACCGATCTACTAATTCATATATATTTTTCTGAATGACAAATAAGAAGAAAATCAAGTCCAACAATATCCTACCGTCGGAGATTGCAAAGACTTTGCAAGAGAGCTGGCCAAATTCATCATAGATGAGGTAATTGTCAAAATCGGGGCGATTTTCCATTGCAAAGGCTAGGTTGTTTAAGCACCAAAATACACGAGAACTTATCAAGAGACTACGTAGTTTGTTGTTGATGTTGTGAGAGATCCGAACATGTGAGCTACTCGATGTCTTGGCCGCGACCAAGACCCTCTAAACTTGTGAGCTATTGTAATCAAGTTACACTACTTGGCTCTTGACCAAGACCCCGTGATGTGGACATGTGATTATGATAATGGTTTGTTGATAAACCCGACATTATTCGTTGCTGTAATTATTGGTCATTCTTATTTTGTAACGCCGCCGCTATTACAAACCGGCATCGTTGGCATAGCAATCACCGCCGGACGTCCAAAAAAAACGTGGTAGTGCCACCGTCTACAACACAACAGTAGGTTTTTGAAACAACCCGGCGGTGTTGGCATAACAAACACTTTCGGTTGAAATGTACAACCGGCGGTGTGATCGTAAACATCTCTGTCGGTTGACCGCAGCCGGCGGTGTTCGTTAATATGGTACCGCGGTTTTGATACACAACCGAAAGTGTTTTGTTCCTCAACACTACCGCTCCGTTGCACACCGGTAGTGTTATTTGAAGTAATTACGCCGGGTCGTATTGACACCCGGCGGTGTTGTCTCAAATCACCGCCGGTGTTTTGACCCGGTAGTGTTTCGAACCCCACATCACTACCGCTATGGTTCTCGCGGTTCGGTTTTTCGGCAAAGGAAGGGGGTTGGAGCCCGGCGGTAATGGACAATTCTGTAGTAGTGACATCTCGAAGCCTTATGTATAGACCACATATGGTTCTAGTAAATGAGTACATCATTCGCCATCATACGAAAGCCAAAAGAAGTCGTCATGAATTCAAATCAACTGCATCAATTAAATTAGTTGTGCTTTACTGAGAAATGAAAAACACGTTACAATGCAAAATTATATGTAGGCCCTTTACCGTTTTGGTATGCACAAGAACGGCTAATTATTGAAAAGGCCTACTTATCATTAATTGTAAGTATACTCCCTCTATCCTCGAATAAATCAATTCCTAGAATCCATGTCATTTATTTTTTAAAAGTTTGACTAATTTCATAAACAAGACTAACAACGTTTATATGATATAATTTATATGATATAAAATGAGCACCTCATGATAAATATTTTCTAGAAATTCAATCAAAGTTTGAAAAGTTCAAATTATAAATTAAGATAATTGTAGAAATACATTGTTTTAGGGTTTGGCTTCACGTTGCCGTTTGTATCATCTGGCTTGACCTGAAGAAACTCCGACAATGGGTTGGAGGTGATGTACAAGAAGAGCTACGCCCCCTTGAGCGCGAAGGGGACTTAGAGCTTCCACATCGGATAGTTTTTCCGATCTAGCTTCTCTGTCACAGACAGACCGATGGAGGGCATCGAAGAACTTAACTAAGACGAAGCAAGGAACACCATGAGGTTTTCTCCGTGTGGAGTTTCCTCGCTCTGAATACCATGTAAAGTTGAGGGAACGGGATGTGTTTTCTCTATGCCCCGGTTACGTGTTATGTAGTATGGGAAAGCCCCCATATGGCTTGTACAAGAAGTTGATCATGGTACATGTTAGATTAGAAGGTATATACCGTATCTATCTAGCATATTCATAACTTGTACCATAAGTCTACAACCGAACTTTATCATAGTTAACTTATATACTACGATAACATTATGTAGAAGCCCTATACAATACAACATTATTTAATAGGGCCGATAGTCAACATCGCAAACATACCACTTGTAGAGGGTCATATAGCGCCGGAAGAATTTGTTCACGCCCAACAAACGATTTGGGCGTTTAGAAAATATTAATGTATTTCAAATGAAATTGCTTTATGGATACATTGTCTCAATTGGTTCGAGTGGAAGTTACAACGATACACTTTGCTCTTGTTTTAACAGACACATTACATTTTCATAGATTTCTTATCATCTGGTGCAAAAAGAATTCAAAATAATAGCTTTGGAGGGATAATTGTTGTAAACAATATGTGTAGATTGTTGTGCCTATGTTACAATGACAACACTTCTTTTGATTTGAAGAGATACAAAGTTTAGCTTTTGACATGTGTTTTTGGCATACTTGTTTTGTTTTATAAGCAATTTGTAGTTATTTGAGTCGTGATTGATGATATTTAGATTTTGGCTTACATTAGCACCGGCTTGGCCTAGTAAATTATGTTTTCCTTTTGCATGCGGTATAGGCTAAGTTGCTTTGAATGTCTCAAACTTCTTTTATCCTTGATGTAGATTTGTTCTTAACACTTGCAAGCTGTGTTATGAATGTGGTTGGGCTGAGGGGATTGAGGAAGAAGAGAGCGATGGCGGCTGTCGTGCTACAGTACCTGCTGTTACTGTTCACAGATTGGTGGCGGTTAGAGTTTGGGGAGTAGGGGCACTAGGAACATTGGCCGCGGGGCTTTGCCCACGGCCGGCAAGAGGGAAGGGTTTCCTTCTAATATCTTGCTTGATTTTAGATTGATACATCTCCTCTCATTATATAGGGAGGTTTGATTTGGCCCCTAGGCAAGACACTAATTAACCCTAATGGGCTAAGGCCCAATAGGCCCTTAACTTCTCTAACACTACACCCCACCTGGACATGCAGCTTATCCTCGAGCTACAACCTAACAACGACACTAGCGATGCCCTCCACTCGACACAAATCTACCTAAAAACAAGCCTTTTACATCTCGGCTTACTGTATTGACTGAAAACAAATTGTGACTCTTTATTTTTGACTCATGAAGATAAGGTGGACAACCTCCGCATGCTGGACCTGCATGTGTGTGGCCACTAGGATCCCATGGAGACCATTGGAACGAGAGGGTGCACGAGTACGACAACCGGTAGTGGAAGGCGGTGGCACTAAGCGTAGATGTCCTCGCGGCAACCGGTATTGGAAGGCAGTGGCACTAAGCATTGTGTCCTCACCGGTGATGAAGAAGAAGTCGCCTTTGCTATCGCAGAGTTGGAGTTCGCCGACCGTGGAAACAACACCACGCTCACGCCTGAAGACAACAACGGAACAACGCGGTTGCTGGTGGTCGTCCCACGTGGGGAGGACGCGCCCAATAGCTTGCAGGTTATGGGAGAAGTTCAGGAGGTACGTCGTGAGTTGCTCGCTGGTCATGGTGGGGAGGGAGGTCGACATGGTGGAGATCGAACCTAAGATCTCTGGTACCAGATGTTATGAACGTGGTTGGGTTGAGGGGATTGAGGAAGAAGAGAGCGATGGTGGCTTTTGTAAAAGAGGAGTAGGGGCACTAGGAATGCCAGCCGTGGGGCTTTGCTCACGGCCGACATGAGGGAAGGGGGTTTCCTTCTAATCTCTTGCTTTATTTTAGATTGATACATCTCCTCTCATTATATAGAGAGGTTTGACTTGGCCCCCTAAACAAGACACTAATTAACCCTAATGGGCTAAGGCCTAATAGGCCCTTAACTCCTCTAACAGTCGATGTGCAGTTTGTGATCCTTGCTTGTTTATTCCGCTAGAGTTGTTGTTCTAAATATATTTTTATTCTAGGTGGAGGCTATTTAGAAGTGTGGTGGCCAGACTATTGTTGATGGAAGCCGTCTCCGCACAGGTGGTGGAATTCTCTGGAACATCTTAAAGTCGCGAGAACCCAGGGCTTACAAGGAAATAATGGCAAGGGGGAAGGAACTTGAGGTGCAATTCTTTTTTTATTATGACTGGATTAGTTATATGTACGGTGCTTATACTACAAATATAATAACAACAAAAAAAGTTACGAATTCATTTAGTCACAAGCAAGCTGTTGTAGCTATAGATGAAACCCGGCAAGATCCACAAAAGTAAGTAACCTAGATATGATTTAGCAATTATATAAAGGAGATAAATGTAGTAATCTTGTTTTCAAATCAAGTAACTTGTCATTTTGCACAACTTTCTTCTACCTTTCCTAAACAACTTGAGTTACTGGGTATGACATCATTATCATAGAAATCGGGGTGAGGGGCATGATGGTCAAAGTCTTTGGGTGTTGCTTTCTTCTTCTTTGAGGCATCACCGCCCGTAATAATTGTGAGTTGGCGCTGTAGGTTCTGGGAGAAGTTCAGGAGGTACGCCGTGAGTTGCTCGCTGGTCATGGTGGGGAGGGAGGTCGACATGGTGGAGATCGAACTTGAGATCTCTAATACCAGATGTAATGAACGTGGTTGGGCTGAGGGGATTGAGGAAGAAGTGAGCGATGGCGGTTGTTGTGCTACAGTACCTGCGGGTACTGTTGACAGATTGACGGCGGCTAGGGTTTGGGCAGTAGGGGCGCTAGGAACGCCGGCCGCGGGGCTTTGCCCACGGCCGGCAAGAAGGAAGGGGTTTCCTTCTAATCTCTTGCTTGATTTTAGATTGATACATCTCCTCTCATTATATAGAGAGGTTTGACTTGGCTCCTAAACAAGACACTAATTAACCCTAATGGGCTAAGGCCCAATAGGCCCTTGACTCCTCTAACAGTCAGTGTGTAGATTGTGATCCTTACATGTTTATTCCGCCAGAGTTATTGTTCTAAATATATTTTATTCTAGGTGGAGGCTATTCAGAAGTGTGGTGGCCAGACTACTGCTGATGGAAGTCGTCTCCGCACAGGTGGTGGAATTCTCTGGAACATTTAAAGTCGCGGGAACCAGGGCTTACAAGGAAATAATGGCAAGGGGAAGGAACTTGAGGTGCAGTTCTTTTTTTATTATGACTGGATTAGTTATATGTATGGTACTTATACTATGAATATAATAACAACAAAAAAAGGTACAAAGTCATTTATTCACAAGCAAGCTGTTGTAGGCTATAGATGAAACCGGCAAGATCCACAAAAGTAAGTAAGCTAGATATGATTTAGCAATTATATACAGGAGATAAATGTAGTAATCTTGTTTTCAAATCAAGTAACTTGTCATTTTGCACAACTTTCTTCTACCTTTCCTAAACAACTTGAGTTACTGGGTATGACATAATTATCATAGAAACCAGGGTGAGGGGCATGATTGTCAAAGTCTTTGGGTATTGCTTTCTTCTTCTTTGAGGCATCACTTCGGGCATGGCGCTTATGACCTCCCCCTCTATGCCTTGCGGTAATGATCTCCCCCTCTTTTCCAATGCGATAAAATAAAGCGACATCGTGACTATTTTTCTTTGCTAAAGGGGTATTTCCATGGGTTTGCCTTGGTATCGTGTTCATACTATCGTATTGAATGATCCGGGTCGATTGCTTTCGGTGCATATAATGCACACAACTCTAGTTTCGGTTGGGGGTGGCTCGACGGCTTTATACTGAATTAGCCGTTTTTATCCCTCCGATCCTGCTCGGATCCAATGTGGAGACAAGGTATGTTCATCATCCCCTTCATGACTCGTTTAGGAATAACGAATTAGGTGGGGTGGTTGGAGTATTTCAGAGGAACCGTAACGAATCCGGGTATTTGGAGTTATGAAGGTGTGGCAAAAAGTGCATATTGTGTTTTTAAGCTTGTGTTTCTTGGCGGCTATCCGGAATTGGGTATATTGGGGCTCTAGCTCTGAGAATCTATTTGGAATTGATACTTTTCTTTTGACATCTGGCAGTAAAATATACATGTTTTGGTGATACTTCTATTAATTTGCTGGTCTCTTCAGGGATCTGTTGTATGGAATTAACTTGTATCCTATTTCCTCCTTGCAGAAGTTATGTAGGTATATGAAACGACCACAGATTAGCATAATCGAAGATGTAAGTTCAGTGGGCAGTGCATTAATCGATGACGAAATTGAATCGCAAGAGCAAAACGAAAAGGAAATGTTGGATGATCCTAAGCAGTTGGATGATGTGGACAATAAAGCTCAACGCAAACCACTGGCAGAAAGAATCTGCATTCCTGTTGCTTATGACGATCTGTTCGAAGAGGGAGAGATACACGAAGGGGAATCACTTGAAGCTTTTCGAAGATTATGCGTCGGCAAGAGTTGTGAGGCCCAAAGGAATGTCACATAACTGCAAGAGCATGAGTATGATTTATCACTGCAGTGTAGCAATTTCCCCTAAATATCGCCCAAAAACCCAATGTTGGGTAAGAATTCAACGGCTATTAAATGTGGCAGAGTAGGAAGATTAAAAATGTTAGCAGGAACTTTTTTTTTCACGTTTTAAAGTATATAATATCATTGTTTTTCATATATGCATCAAGAAAATAAAATCATTCCTTATATCAAAAAAGAATGTATAACCACTCAGTACTTCACAGAAAGTCTTAGCAAGTGCAGAAGAGCATCTCTAGACTGGTCTATACTGGAGACATGGTCCGTGTTTTAAGTTTAGAACCAAAATGAAAAGCTACAGAATAGGTGAATATATAACGTATCAGTAGTGTATCTTAGCAAGTGCAGAATTGGAGCAACTTTGGACTGCAGACATGGTCCTCGTCGAATTCGTTCTTTGACTGGGCGCAGAAGAGGCAGTCGTGTAAAACTTTATAAATGGGCTTCAATGGGCGACACGCGTGGCCAATTCCCCTTCTTTTACAGCTCATCGAGGAGGCTGCAATCCAATGGACCGTATGGAGGCCCATGGAACGGTCGACGGGCCGTATGTTCGTTCTCCACGGGTAGCGGCCCATCTACTCGGAATCATCAGGGTTACTGTACTGTATACGAAAACGAACCTGTAGCTACTAGACGACAACGCTGCGGTTGCCGAAAAGCAAAATGGCCATACACTCTGACTCTGGTAGCCGCGTCGGTCGTCGTCACCCACCGATCAGGCCGCTTGTCCGTTTCCCGTTGCGCTGTGTCGCCGCCCGTTTCCATGCCCATATCCTCCGGGGTCCGGCCGGACGCGCAAGCTAAGCGGCCCCACAATCCGCGTACGCATGACAGCGGCACGTCAGATGATCGATCCCTAGCTTGGAGACTTGGAGGTGAAGACGACGCACGCACACCGACACAAGGCAACGCAATGTTTCCGGGGAGGGAAGCTTCTCGACCGGTGGATCGATCGTTTCCTGCCGCTAGGTGGTGCCAAGCTAGCGCGCGCGGCTCTCGATTTTGCGCGGCACCACGGCAGGTCGCGTGAAACAGACGCAGAGAGCAACCATACAATACATACATATACATCTTTTCCGTCTCCAAAAATAATTTATTATGTTGACTTTAAGATATCAATGTTTGACCACTTCGCCTTATTTAAATTATTTATACAATTTAAGAAATAAATAAATTATTATTAAAATATCTCTAATAATAAAATAAGTCACATCAAATTAGATGATGTTTATATATAAAAAATTTGAATAAGACGAAATGGTCAAACACGACATCTTAAAGTCAACACGATTTAATTATTTTTGAGGAGAGGGAGGACATATATATTGACTGCTGGTAGACGTGAACACTCGTATCGTAAAGTGGATGGATTATATGTCACGATGGGCGTGGTTCGGATCGCTGGAGCGGTTCGTCGAACCGATCCATAATATGGATCCAAATGGGCCCCTTTGGGACATCGTATAAAAGATTTGGATTGATGGATTGAAAACCACAGATCCTAAAAATCCATTGGTTCGATCCAGACCTACACCAACCTAGTTGCCGCAATCCTGCGAATTGGCTTGTAGTCCGATGGTAGGGCCGTCGACGGGCAAATCGACGCCTTTTTCCGGATTTTTCCGGGATTTTCGGCGTTATGCATTAAGTGGTAGCGGCGTTAAAAGCACGGGTGACCTTCTCGGACGGACGCCCGGAGGAGTCTTCAGGGGAGGGTTTGCGTCGCGTGTGTTCGTAGGGGTGAGTGTGCGTGCGTGTTGTGAGTGTACAGCGTTGTCTTGTGTCATCATACTAAAAAAAAAGTTGCCGCAATCCTCGTCGACGGGCAAATCCGAGTGTGGAGACCTGCACGGGCGCCGGACGGACCTGCGGCGACGACGGCCGGCAGGAGGAGCAGCAGCAGCGCCGACGGCGGCGGACGAGGAGGCCCGGCGGACGCGACGTTCCCCAACAGCACGGGCGCGGGGACGGACCTGCCCGGTCTAGACACCGACCTCGACAACCTGGTGGCCGCGTTCGCCGCCAAGGGCCCAACCTCGTGCGACCTGGCCGCGCTGTCGAGCGCCGCACGGAGAGATGGACAGGATCGAGAAAAGCAAAGAAGGCAGCCGGGGAGAGAAGAATCACAACACCGTCGCGCGGGGCCTCCATGGGGCGTGCTTCCGGCCGCCGGCGCTGTCAGACGGTGACGGCGGTGGCTCCGCAATGGGCAAGTTCACATTGCAGGTGGGGTTGGAAGGGGAAAGTCTGGGCTGGGCAGACGGAGAAAGAAGAAAGCGAATCTCGCTGTTGGACAAGACGAGCAGAACAGGCAGGATCCACAATAACCATTGGGCCCCATTGGTTCAGCACCTAATTAGAACGGGGCATCCGGTGCTTCTACGCCAATAAAATGGATCGCTGGATCGATTATGGTTCGCACCGTGGATTAACCACCCCCATCGTGAATTATATGCCTTGGAGCTGGAGTGTTTCACACAAAGTGGAAAAGGAAGGGAAGAATTTCGCCGCGGAAAGTAAAGGAAAGGAAACCAAAGGAAAAAAAAGAAGAAAAGAAGCCCGCCGTGTGCGAGCGAGCGCGCGCCCCAGTTGTCTCTACTCTGAAGTGAAGTTGCCCGTCGGTTTCCCGGACGATCCGCGCGGCCGCGTCGATCTGATCTAGCGTGACCGACTTCGCCGGCCGAGAGTGGAGTGGACGCGGTGGTTGGATGGACGGACCTTCTCTGACCTGGACGACGTCGACGTTGCCTTCCCGGGCCGGTCAAAAGCAGGGGCACCGCACCGCTACTGCGGGCAATGGCAATACGAGAAGTAGTACTTGCATGTGTCTGCGTGTGCAAGCTGTGACATCAATGTGCTGTGAGGCCTGTGCCTCCTGTGCATGTAGCCCTCGGCCGGCCCGCTCAGTATTCCAAAGCAAGGAAAGGTTTGGTGGACGGTGATCGTTTCTTGCTACGACGCGCCAACGCGCCATTACTTTGCCCACCTGCCCCGCCCTGGCACGCCTCCTATTTTCGGCAAGCTCCTGCTCCGCGCCGCGCCGTGCCAGCCCAACTGGCACGCACCACCCACTGCAGTCCACAGACCACAGGCCACACACGACAACTACAGTAGTAGTCCTCGTCGTCGTCGTGACACGGACGAGCACGGCCGGTGCCGGTCTTTATTTGGTCAACAGTGCTCGACTTGCGCTTTGTCGTCTCGTGACACTGACAAGGTGACACCTCCTCTCGTCTAGTATCTATCTCCCCCTCTCTTTCCCTGACGAGCGGGCCCCGAATAAAGAAGAGTTGTGAAAAGACAAAGCGCTAGCGGACGGGACGTGCCGATGTGGGTGGGTGGCCCGTGGCCCCCGGACGTGCGAGCGAGCGTCCGTTTCCTCCCATCATCCCACGACCCACGTCGCGTGTAACGCCGGATCCGACGGCACGGGACGCGCCGCCCACGCCGCGGAGGCGCGCAGCCACGTCGCGGACGGGGCCTATATAAACCGCCCGTCCATCACCCCGCCGACCCGGCCGCGAACCCCCAACCAACCACCCGCTTTCCTCTCCGTCCGTGTGTGCGTCATTCCGGTGTCCAGTTTCCACGGCCGTGTAGTGCGCTTGCAGCGCGGGGCATCATGGAGGGCGATGGGGAGGAGGAGGTCCAGTCGGCGGCAGAGGCCGGCGGCGCGGCGCGGAAGCGGAAGAGGGTCGGTGGCGGCGAGGACGAGGACTCAGCCGAGCTGGAGGCGGCGGATGATGCTGAGGGAGCCGAAGGGGGTGACGTGTATGGCAAGGTGCTGCTGGGCGAGGACGGCGACGACGACGAGGGTATCGCGGAGGAGGCCGTTGAGGAGGTGATGCGGTGGCTGGAGGCGGAGATCGCGGACAACCTCGTCGCCGCGCCGTCGTCGGCGGACGCGGGGTTCGTGACCATCAACGGCTACGAGGAGAGCTGCGGGCCGTCCTTCTCCGCCGCGGCGTCCACGGTCATGGCCTCCGTCGACACCCGCGTCGGCGCGCCGCCCCCGCCGTCCGTGCCGTGGCCGTGGCCGGAGCCAGAGCCGCAGCCGGTCCTCCCTGCAGCACCGGCCGTCGACGTCGACGTTGACGTGGAGACTGGCGAGCCCGCCGACGAGGAGTGGCTGGTCCGGCTGCTCACCTGCGGGGCCCTGCTGGAAGGCGTCCTGTAGCTCAGTAGCAGCAGAAGTAGATGGCCGGCTAGCGTAGCGTAGTGACAGTAGTAGTCGTCGTAGTGACAGTGCAGCGCGGCACTGCAGCAGCGGCTGTGGCTGTGGCTGGCTTGGCTTTAGGCTTTTTGGACGCTTGTACAGTGGGATGGGAACCCGCCGGCGTTTTGGCGCGGCTCGCTCCGTCGCTTTCGTTCATCGGTCCTCTGCTTTGCTGTATGGATGGATGGGCAGGTGTTTGGGTCTCGTCTCGTCCGCTCCTGCTTCGCAAATGGAATGCAGACATTGGTAGGAGTAGTGATCAATGGATGCAATGGAAAATGCTTAGTACTAGTAGTACCTGCCAGACATGGATTGTTATTGCTCTCATTGCCTCGTCGGTCGTCGGTTTCCTGTTGTTTTCATGCTTGTGCTTGTTCACACACGACCCCTGCTAGCGCTCTCGTACGTTCCTGATTTCTCTGTCCTGAGTCCTGATCACCATCCCATGGTAGCCGCCGGGTCCCATGTGCCGCTGTGCGAGTAGTCGATTCGAGGTGGGCAATCTTTCGAGCCGGGGCAAGCCGGGGCACCGTTCGAGTTCGAGAGGGCGCCAAGATCGGACGCCGAGCGCCTGGAACCAGCGTTCTACTAGCTACTGACAGGAGGCACAGGCACAGAGGACTAGGGTAGGTACGCCCATGCAGGCGCGGGCCAAACTCGTCAGCGTCAATCGCTGTCGCGCCGTGCGGCCGAGCCGGCTGCCGTGTCGCCTGCCCGTGCCCGGCGCCCCTCCGGCCTGGGCATGCTTCAGTCCGAACCCGGCGTCCCGGCCGTATGGTGTGGACGTGTGGTGCCCGTCCACTGCACGGTCCGGTCACCATCGACATCGACCGCGTGCCTGCCTGCCTCCCGACTACAGCCACGGCCCACGGACCACGGTCTGGTCGAAACGATCCGATGTGGGGGCCAGTAGTGTACCCTACCCCCAATCGCAGTAGGTACCGTGCGTGGCAGTGGCACGCGTTTTGCCAGGGACCACGGTCCAGTCCACGACTCGACGTGCCCTGCAGTACTCTCGTCGTACCCGCCGTCGACATCGATCTCCATCCATCAGCCGGTCGATCTTCTCCCCTCTCAACCGCTGGCCGCTGGCCGCTGCCCGTTGCTGTCCATCTCTTTCTCGGCGATGCCATCCCGTTCGCGCCGACACGGTCTACCAGTGTACTACCACCACCCGTCGTGGATGAGAAAAAAAGGACGTGGGGTCGCCGCAGGATCCGATCAGGCAGAGGCAGGCCGCAAATGCTGTCCGCTGCAGCCTTTCATACAGGCGGTCAGGCCATTGCTGCTGCTAGTACTGTACACGGTTGCGCGCCAATGCGCCATGGTTCATGGAACAGTAGTCACTGATGCGTGATTCCACAGGCATCTTGCATCCTCTCACTCGTTGCACTGCTACTGCATCTCTGAAGTCTGAATTCACTTCTTTACAGCTAGCACCCCCAGTACCGATGGAGTAGGTGATTGCCTACGGGAAACACATGCATCGTTTGCTCAAGTCTCAACACCCGGTTTCTATAGAGTTCAAACGATGTGCCAGCTAATAAAAATATCTGATGTGGCAACGTCATTTATTAGGGTATGCCTATTTCACGAACTAGGGCGTCCGGACGGGTAAATTTCAGCAGAGGTGGGGGACTTGGGAGAAATTGGGGCTCGGAACGGAAGAACGAGAGGGGAATCGAGACGAACAGGAGATTGGGGAAATTTCTGTTATTCCTTTCATAACCATTCACACAAGCACACGGGCTCAAATACTCTCTCCACCTCGGCCCGAGCCCCTACGCCTACTTGGGCCAAGCCCGACTCCTCACGGCCCACGGCCAACTCTCCTCACGGCCCATGGCCAAACTCCAGTACAAAGAGAATACAAGTTGCACCAAGCACCACACACAAATGACACTCTCCCAGATTAACACTGACGCCCTCAGTTTAGCCACGGATCATCATATTCGTGACAGCCTCGTGGTGGTTCAACTCACCGAGGCCACGTAGGAACAAAGTATTTGAGGCGATTCCTTCGATCTCCAGTGGTAGGTTGACTTTTCCTACCAGCCATTCAAAATAAATATTTTATTCTCCTAAGCCGAACATTTGCATGAGTAACCTGATGCTTTCAGTTCCCTTTACTCGTCCTATTCTTTCCACGTGAATATTATTATTTAAACTAGAATGAATCGACTCAAGTTTGGTGGTGGACTGCTAACACATCCCATGCACCGGTTTGCTCTAGTGGTGCATAAAATCGACTCATGCTAAATAAAATAATCCTATGAGTCGCTTTGGGAACACAATTGGAGAAGCCCTTATGAATAAATAAAGAGAGCAAAAGATGAGAAAACGGTTTCTAGCATATTAAGAAACAGTGTCGGTTATGGCTTCAAAAATTAACCATTCAGCTCGACCACCCTACGTCGTACTAACAAATTTCTAACAAATTGTCTAGACAACTTTCGGGCTTCAAAATTGTTATTTTCATATCTCACAAACGAAGTCGAAGTTAGGGCGAGATATTTTACAAGGTTGTGTATCATCATATCACCTACATGTGTGATTTTTCTGGTGAATTTAGACGACTTTTTTGTCGTGGTTTACACGGGTTTTCATGGTAGATGTGGTTTGCACTAGATATTTTGCCCTGATCATGTGCCACTCAATGCATGTCGCAACATTAACATGCACCACCTCAATACCACATGTCGCCAGCACACGCTTGCTTGTTGGTTGCGCTGCATGGTTGCGCTGCACCACCTCAATAAAAAAAGAAAAAGACAAAACTTTCGTAGAAAAACTTTATATTAAAGTATATCATATTATACATTCACCGTGTAAATATAATTATGTGGAGTCCAATAAAATTGAATTTTTCTCTGTGATTTACTATGATTTTTAAAAATTCAACCGGTTTTTTTAAAAAGAAAAAGTCAAACCGATATTCTCAGCAATACCGCCCTCAAAACCGCTCGAGGGAGGTAATTTGCATGGTTTGAAAAGTTGAGGGAGGTGATTTGTCCGGTTTTGGCGTTGAAGGAGGTAAATGAACTTTTTGATAGTTGGGGTAGGGAATACGGACTTTTTCCTCGATAAAATACACCTCGACTCGTGAGATTCAGCTCAATAACTTCAGCTCGGAAGCCCATTCCGACTAGACAGCCCTACCATGGCGCATGTGGGCCGAGCCCTTTTCTTTAGGAAAAAGTCCGGATTCCCTCCCTAACTATCACGAGGAGTTCACTTTTCCTCCCTCAACTCAAAAAACGGACAAATCACCTCCCTCAACTTTTCAAAAATATGCAAATTACCTCCCTCGAAAAGGGCGAAGGCGGATTTGCTACAGTAACCGCGTTTTGGTACAGTGACAGCGGGTTGCTACAGTGACAGTGACTTTTTGTCTTTTTTTTTCAAAAAAATCGGTTGAATCTTTAAAAATCATAGTAAATCATAGAAAAATCATAAAATAAAAATCAATTTTGTTGGACTCCACATGATTAGATCCACACGGTGAATATATAATATGATATGCTTTAGTATAAAATTTTTTGCAAACAAGGTTTTTCGTTTTCATTTATTTATTTGGTTTGTGATCTTTGAAAAATAATAGTAAATCATAGAAAAATCATAAAATAGAAAATCAATTTTGTTAGACTCCACATGAGTAGATCTACACATTGAATATATAATATGGTATGCTTTAGTCCAACAAAATAATTATGAAGTTGCTTATTCAAATTATTTCAATTAATTACAAAAAAAAACATAGATCTAAAAGCTACAACCAAAATTTTGTACTAAAGCATACAATATTATATATTCACTGTGTAGACATGCGCATGTGGAGTCTAACAAAAATTAGATTTTCTATTTTATGATTTTTCTGTGATTTACTATAATTTTTAAAGATTCAAATAAAAATAAATATAAAAAAAAAAAAGACAAAACCTTCGTAGCAAAAACTTTGTACTAAAAGCATATCATATTATATATTCAATGTGTAGGTCTAATCATGTAGAGTCCAACAAAATTGGATTTTTATTTTATGATTTTTTCGCGTGATTTACTATGATTTTTAAAGATTCAAATTTTAATTTTTTTTAAAAAAGGAAAAGGCAATGTCACTGTCACTGTAGCAACCCGCTGCTACTGTAGCAAATCATGGTTACTGTAGCCAATCCGCCTTCAAAACCGCCGAGGGAGGTAATTTGCATGGTTTGAAAAGTTGAGGGAGGTGATTTGTCCGGTTTTGGAGTTGAGGGAGGAAAAGTGAACTTTCGTGATAGTTGGGGAGGGAATCCGGACTTTTTCCTTTTCTTTATCTTTTCGCACAGAAAAGTACTATGACATTCTTCTCCAAAAAAAAAAAAAAAAAAATTTACTATGACATAGAAAAAAAAACTGTTACTGTACCTCCCTTCCGTCCATCCAAGAAACAAATGAATTCCGTCAGTGCCAGACTTTCAGCCTGATAACGTGAATAGTTCTGAAGAACAAAGCCTGGTTAGACACAGACACAAAAACTCAACTCAAAGCTGCAGTCATCAGGCACCCTTTTTGCTTAATTGTGGCCGCTAACCAACCTAGATTACGATCTGTTTTAGAAAACCGTGCGGATAGAAACGAGAAGGTGGATCATGATTTGCCTGCATGAGCCTGAATCATTGCATGATGCAAAGCCCTTTTATCCATTCCTCTGTCATCGGAGAAGGCATTCAGGTTTCAGGCTGCTACGTGCGAGCTAGCACTAATAAAGAGCAGCCAGCCAGCCTTAATTGTGCTAGTACCATTAAGCTTCCCCACGTCATCTTTTTTGCTTTTGGCGCCAAGTGTCGCGTAGGATCGGATAAAAAAAGTAGGTCTTTATTCTTGTCATCGTAGTGGCTTTTTAGAACACCGTATGTGTTTAAGGAGAGAAGAAGATGATCCATGTTGAAAAAGTGAGGGAGAAAAATAAAAGGTGTGGCATGATAAAAGCAAAAAGGTTATGTGCGAGGCCGAACAATAATTTTTGCATTGTGTAAATAATGAGAAGCCATTCATATTTCCCTCATCTATGTGGATCACTTTATTTGTCTTAAAGACTACCATCAGCCCCATTGGCCTTGCCCTAAGACGATCGAGAACGGACAATGTTGAGGCCTCGATAATCTTAGGTTTCAAGATATAGATAATCCTTCAATTCGTGGTAGCTAGCGCGCGCAAAAGTGCAAAGACGAAAGATGAAATGGACAGAGACTGAGTCTGAAACCTTTGGGTGGAAAAAAAGAAACTAAACGAAGAAACGCTTTGGTTTGTCATAATAACGAGGTGTCTTTTGTTCTTGTTTGTCTTCTCTTCTCCTGCATGCAAAAAGGAAAAGAGAGTACTCGATAGTATATGGGAAGCTTCCTGGTCAAGCCCCCCTTGCTCTAGCTAGAGCCTGGAGTGTCATGATCAGTACTCAGGACCAGCCACTGTCCGTTGCAGCTGGGTTTGATCGAGGCCAATTCCATCCATGATCCATCCTCGACTGCAACCGAGATGAATGGAAGTGCAGTGCAGAACTGAATTGTAGAGCAAGGCAAGGAGGGGATTAAAAGCGAGTGGTTCCTTGTTCCTTTGTGGGGGCAAGGGCAAAGGGAAAAGCCGAGGGCAACAATTGTTTGTTTGTTGCTTTGCTCTTTAGCTGGAGGCAAAGGGGCCGCGGCCTGCTGCTGCTGCGTGCGCATGCCTCGGTAGGTCGCTCGCTCGCTCCTCAGTCCTCACATGCCGTCTGCTTCGTTGCCAGGTTTGCATCGCAACTGCAGTGCGTGCAGAAGCTGCTGAAATGAACTGCACATGCCTTGCCGCATGTTCGGTTTCAGGCATTCAGCGGTCGCTTTTCCGGTAGGCTGGCCTCGGCCTGGTCCAACTCCGACTCGTCTCTGCTTCTGATCCCTCCCCACATGAAATGAGATCGGATCAGACAGGCATCAAACATCAGACAGCAGAGTGATTGATTGGCTGGCCTCTTCTTTATCACCGTCAATCATCTCTTCATTCGCCAAGGTGCCAGCCAAGGGCTTAAGGCCAAAGTGGTGCGTACGGTGGGCGCGCGCACACCTTACAGCTAGCTTAGCTCTGCGTTAATCTCTGGATAACAGCAATGCATTTGTTGAGTAGAGTGAGGCAGCAGAATGCTCATCTTCAGAGTTGAGAATTGTTGCTCTGAAAATACTCTGAACATGCATGTGCCGTCGGCCGGCCGACGGTGCTAGTGGCAGCGGTTGTCCAGCAATGCCGATTCTGTCCTGCTACAACGGCCATCTTGCACGTGCTGGCGAAAGGCGTGAGATGGCCAGATGGGTGGGATGGGCAGTGTGAGTTGCGTTGTGTGGTGGGTGGTGGTATGGAAGTGGAAGCTCTCTCGGGCTCGGCCGTCGGCAGTGGCACATGCGGTGAACGCCTGATGTCCTCTCCTGTAGCACATAGTTTCCGCTTTATTATTTACAGTACAGAAACACCAAAGGTCCAAAGCACGAACCACAACAGGACTAATTAATCACACAGACACGCGCTAATTCAACAATAGGTTTGTGGAGCAAATAATGGACCAATGATAAAGGGAAAAGCAATAATGCAATCTCCTCTCCTCTCATCTTTTTTCCGCTTTATTTACAGCAACAGAGGAACATCAAAGTACATTTTACACAGCACAGCAGGTCTAATCACACAAGCACGAGCTAATTCAGTAATGGCATGCGTGGTTGATCGATGAGCGGCAACACAGATAATGGACCAATGATTAAGGTAAAAGCAATGTGCCTCGTTCCTCTTCCACAAAAACAGGCGCACTGGGACCATAATTAGTGTTTCAATCAGGACTAATGGCACAAACCAGATTCTAAATATCAATGCAGGCTGTCTTTGGGGCTTATAATATCGTTGCTGGGAATGCACACATATATATAACGTGCTTCGATTGCACTAATCTTTTATTTGTCCCCCCTTGCATTGCAAACAGATACTCAAGCATAATTGCGATAGGTAGCGCACTAATCATTGAACAAATAAACACTCCATGATGCCGCTTGTCAGCCCCAAATAAATTGATGTGGATAGAGTGTCCGCTCTACTAATCTAGTACTGAACCTAACAAACTCCTGACCACAAATGTGCACGTGCGCCAACTACCTGTATGCATTCTCGTCGTCTCTACATACAGGTATTAAGCCGAAGGGCATCAGACCTGGCAAATTCAGAGCATTAAGGAAAATAGTCTAACACTGCATGTGAGCCGAACTGGCACGATCGGCTGCTTCTCATGCACCCACTCCATCGGCCGTTATGCATTCGTATTGTAATCAATTGTCTAGATATGCACGCATGTTCAGAGCTATGGGCATCAAATATCTTAACACAGCCTACAAAAATTCATCGAAGCACTTATGAAAGTGATGATCCCCACGTTGCTCTTTTCCTTGGCACGCTCTACACCTTGTCGTCTTAAGTATATCTTCTCATCGTGGCCCTAAGCTTGTCAAGTTGCTTTTTTCCTTAATTTTTTATCATGGTGTTTTGTAGTCACTATTGATGTTAACAGACGGGAAAAGAATTAAACTACGAACACAATGTTGGTATGTGCCCTTGTGTGTCTAGTTGTGATGAGTGATTGTCAGAAGATAATCTACTTGGTTGAGTTTGGACACTAACCATGGCTTGAGTCCTGCAACATGTCTTTTGACTATGTTTGTGTGCATGTGTAGAGATGGTTGATATGCATAGAGAATGTCTAGAGATGTATCGTCCCCGAGCCGATGGACGGGGAACGGTGAAGGATAGACGTGATCTTAGACCGAGGGACCAAGACGGCCCAAAGGCTGACCATGGGTGGCTAACACTCGGAGACATCAACAAGCAAGAGCACATGAAGAGGAATGGACGGTGTTAACCAAGTCAAGACGATGATTAACCAAGTCAAGCGGAGGCGCAAGAGGACTTGGTGACTGGTTGGTCGAGGGAGATGGTGACATGTGTCGAGATCATGGAGGAGACATAGCGAATACACTTCTCTAGACTGGTTTGGTGGCTAGGGCCTCAAAACCACCATCGGATGATTTTCGGGTTTGGGTCTCAAAACACGATTGCAGTTCTGGCAGGAACCGGAAGCGACACATGATGTCATCGCGAAAAGCTTAAGTCGAGGCAAACTAAAGTTATGAAGAGCTCTCATGGTCGTCATGTGTACCGACCAACATATGCACCATTTTGCACATGTGATTAAGTGGTTTAGCCTAAATATCTAAGGGCGTGTTAGGGGTTGTGTGATAGCTCTATAAATATAAGTGAATGTTTGCTCTATCCACCCCATCTCTCATGTCATCATTTTTGTAGGTTTTTCGAGTCTTTAGTTTTGATTTGCTTAAGCACTACTCCCTCCGTCCCACCGAGTTTTTGTCACCCCGATTCCGTGCCATCTTTTTTTATGCTTCGTCTTATCCAAATTTTTTGCACAAATATAATTTATTTTGTTATGACTTATTTTATCAATAAATATACTTGAATATTGATCATTTTATTTTATGATTTGCATAAATATTTTGAATAAGACGGATTGTCAAACATGAAGTTCAAAAGTCAAAAACGACAAACTCCATGGGACAGAGTGAGTAGTAGGAGATCTGCAATGTCGATAGGCATTCCTCTATTTTATAACAATGATCGAGATTACGAAGAAACTATGAAAAGTATATATCATTTTCTTATATCTTATTACATATAATTGGTCCATCAATTAATTTAATTACTTGTATGTATAATAAAGCTTATTAACAATGTAAAGAAATTGTTTTTATCTCCATAGTATACATAAAACATTTTCCACCAGAACATAGTGGATGTTGTACAAAACATGCAGTTGTCTCAAACATTAATTAAAACACCTACACAAACGCAAACCCTACCTATTAGGACCAGCCGTTCGGCTGGAGATGGGCTGCCGAACAACTGAGCTGATCAGCCCAACCCAACACGCACAGGGATCTTGTAACCCCGGAACGAAACCGATTTCGTACCTGGCAGGCCGTTGATGTCCCTAGAGCGCAGCGCAAGGCCGCCGCAGCCGTTGGCGTAGCAGGTGTCCAGTGCGACGTAAATCAATGGTCCAAACCGATTTGATGTATTATCTCGTAATAGGTAAAAGGTGCACATGAGCATCGCTCATCTTGGAATCACTATTGATGTCAACAAACGAGAAATAATTAAACTGCAAACACAATGTTGATATGTGCCCTTTTGTGTCGAGTTGTAATGAGTGACTGTCACGAGATAACCAACTTGGATGAGTTGGAGACTAATCGTGGCTTGAGTGTGTCTGCAGCATGTATCTGACTATGTGTTGTGTGCATATGTGGAGCATAGAGATGGTTAATAGGCATGGAGAAGGTCTAGAGATGTGTCGTGCCGAGTCAATTGACACGAACAGTGAAGGATAACTAAGGGTGTGTTTGATTTCAGACTCCGCGCGAGCCTGGCCGATGAGCCTGGATGTGGCTTGCCTCCTGCTGACCTGCGCACCTGAAGACCGCACGCCGCCATTCACGCGACCTTGGACTGAGCCGCCGTCGGGCGCCCCCCCATGGATCTCGCCGGGGGTGATCTCGGTCGCGACCTACATGGAACCGAGCGTGGTGGGAGGGAGCTCGCCGCCGAGGGGGAGGGCGTGGCCACCGCCCGTCCCAGAGGGCACGAGGCCGCGCGGGAGGTGGCGTTGTCGATGGCACCGCCGGCCGGGGAGGGCGAGGCCACGCCGTCGGAAGCCGAGGTCGCCGGGTGGGGTGGGGAGGTTGCGCGGTGGTGGGAGCCGTCGGGGGACGGGGTAGGTGAGCGTGGGGAGGGAAGGTAACCGAAGACGAGCGCAAACAATGGAACGAGAGAGGGAAGGTTTTTTTTGCATCCACAGGACTAGGATAAGAATGATTTGGAGGATTATTTTCTATGCTACTAATCTTACCCAACCTATTTCTATTAACCATATGTTTGGTAGTTGGCTTCATAATCAACATAAACAATCTAAACCGTTGATTTGGGTTGGGGTGGCAAAAGCTTGTCCGGAGGTGTCGTAATGACACGATTTTTAAAAAAAATGAAAACTAACTCTATTATGCAACGTTATCTTTTAGGGGAGCTTATCATGCACACACTTACTGACATCCCTTGAGCAACATTCGGACACCCCTGCTTTGAGCAAACAATTGGAGATCATTGCTTAGAAATTTCAATATCAACGCATTTTCACCCATTAGTAACAATGTCTTTGTCACAGTTTGGCTTGCTTTTGTTGTTTTTTTCTTCCAATCTTTGTAATAATAATTGTGTCCATCTTTAGATGTGACGGATTTTATTATCCATTATCTAAAAAAAAAAAAGGACTAGGATAAGGAACAGAGAAATCTTCTTGCCTTTAAATGCTCATGGCGATCCACAAATCTTCCCAAAACTAGTTGCATTGCATTGTTAACTCTAAAAATTCTATTAAGAATACAATTAATGAAGAATCTTTTATGTGTATTTTTTATCATAAATGTTATTGTTTTATTAAATAAATTTGGTCACATTTGAGATTATTGGACTCTCCAAGAAAATTAGAACAACGGGATAGAGCGAGTGGTGAGTAGTTACCGCTTGTACCCAAGTTGATTTTTTTTTTTTTTGAAAGATTGCAAAGTTGATTAATTCCATACGAGAGAAGGCAGAGGCGATGCAAGGCATGCACATCATGTTGACTGTTGAATCAAAGGACGCCGTGCTGTTCAAGTGCGAAGATATAGAATGTGCGATGCGTTCCGTTGTCTGTTTTAGAGGGCAAGTAACCACTTGGGTTTTCTTGCCGGCTACAATTCGAGTATTGAATTGGCAGAACGTCCCTGCATTCGGCACGCCGTGCTGTTCAAGTACAAAGGCTATAGGCTGTGCGATGCGGTGCCCTCTCCTGCAATTAATCTGCATTGCACGTTAGTGCTGTAACGGTTTAGGTACATACATCAAGTGTCCATGTCCACGAAAATACTATTTGACGGGCAGGAGCGCCCGGGATGAACAGCTCTTGAAAGGAAAATTGCGCAATCTGCGCTAGAAAAAGTTGGCGTTGCTTGTTTATTGCCTGTGCCTGGAATGGACGGGTGGTCTCCTGGAACATAGAACTGGGACCAGTAATCACACTGCTACGAGTAGACTGGACCAAAGGTCCAAAGCCTCATTATTTTGCCCCCATTTGGAGCGGATTAAAGATGATACAGTACTACTATAGATGCTCTGTCTTTTTGTTTGGGTTCCATGTACAAAATTGTTTTTTTTTTTAGGTTTCCGCCTAGCTACCAGTACAAAATTTATGCTTCCACAGTAGTAGCACTTGCCACTGTATATATATATATAAGCACGTAATAAAGTTGTGAAAAAAAGGAAAAAAGCAGGCATGTGCGTCCATGTAGGATGATGCCAAATGTGCATGTGGACGCATGTCAGCTCGGGAATGAAGCAAAGGTGGCGAGAGTGGCGACGTGCAGGTAGGTAACTTTGCCGCCTGTCACGCAATCTCTTGTCGAAACCGATGGCGGCCATGGACGGACGTATCCGGTGACAAGTAATAAAGCAGCAGCCGGTAGCGGGTGCTCTCGTTTCGTTTCATCGCAGTCGTATGCGTCGCAAGCTTTGGGCGTGTATGTGACGGTCACGCAAAACGGCATAGTAAGGAGCAAGGAGGCGTTGCAATTGTAGTCGCTGCAGTTGATATAAACGCTTTTATGCAGCCGGCGCATAAATCTGTGGATCGATTCGGAAGCATCTTGAGTGTGCAGTGGAACGAAGGAGTCACCAAATGTACTGAACCGTGCAGCAGCCATTTGGTGTTGCTTGCTGCTGAATGGAGTCCGGCGTACGAGAAAGCGACCGGTCGACGACGGCGACGGCCAACTGCCGCGGTCGATCGATCGCTTGCTTCGTTCAGACAAGTCTCAGCAGCTCGCTCGGCTCGCGCACACATCAAGTGAAAGAGAAGCATCAAGCATCAAGACTGCCTGAAGGTGAGTAGGAGTAGGAGTAGTATGTACTCGCCAGCCGTCAGTGTTCAGTCTCCCGTATACGACAGTCGTAAGACAAGACAGTCTCCCGTGGCCACGGGTGGATTGGATTCGATGTGCCCGGAGGCCGTTTTGTATCCTTAGGTTTTGGAAGGCTCTCTCTCTAGCCGACCACGGGCGTGAGCTTCTCGTCTGTACCGTTTGTTGTGTGTGCGTCGTCTCGTCGTCAGTGCAGCATCCATGCATGCGTGTGTCCAAAACGCCGGTCAGTTCCGTGATCACGAGCGGAATCAGGGCGACAGCGGCACACTGCGAGTATTTATCTAGTCAGGCAGGCCAGTGAGCCATCGCTGTGGACAATTCAGACTTGAGGGGCACAAAACGAGGCTGTACTTACTTCTCCGTCATTCCTCTCGCTTGTCTCGAGTTTGATCAAGTCCGACTTGACTTGATTCAGATTAAGGATGGTTAAGCCCCCAACAAAACAAATCCACCGGTAATCCTGATCGATGCACACACTCAACCACTGCATTTGTGATTGGCACCGGTACCCGTGCCGCTCTCTCCTCGGCTCCTACCATGCACAAGGCTGCTAGTTAGCAGTCGGCGTCGGCGACCGCGACGCCACAACGTCGCCCTCCCTCGCGACCAAACGCATGCGGCCGAACGCCCCCTGCCTGACGCGCCTGCTCATCGCTCACCGTCACCACCGGGGAGAGGAGACGACATGACAAACCCGCGCGTCAGAATCAGTGAATCCTGCCGGTGAACGAGACTGCCTGATCCCGTCCGGTGCAATGCAAATACAAACGGAAGCCCAAGGTGGCGTGATCCGGCGCGGCGCGGCGCGGCTCATTTACGACGCCAGAGTCCAGACAGCAAGCCGCGGCGCGCGTGATCGAGGCAGCCGGATCGCCGTGACACGGAACGGAGGAGAGGACGACGCGCTCCTGCAATCAGTTTGCCCGTCCGGCGGCCGGACGGCACCAACAGTAATAAACCTGATGAATTTGCCTCAGCGTGGCCTGGGGCTAATCCCTCCCTGTCCCTGCCTGCCTGGCCAGGCTGGCGCTGCCGGACGAGCTGGTCACTGCTCACCTGATCACCGCAGGTCACGCCCCCACACCGCCGGACGCACGCGGGGACAGCCAACCCAAGACGATGAACCAAAGCCCCACAGGGCCACAGCCGCGGCCTGCAGGCCAAGAATCTACACAGCGAGAGGGACGGTCACGCCGGGTCGGTTGGCGGCATTATACTATCAAATCTCCGTTCGCGTGCATCTTTAACTTCATATATAAGCGTGTTTTTGACTGTTGTCTTATTCAAATTTTTATATAAATTATAAAACAAACAAAAACGTAATTACAATATCTTTAGTAATGTAATAAGTCATAATAAAAGTGGTAATATTTATTAAAAAAAGTTGAATAAGGCGAAGGTCAAACACTTATATGATTCAAGAATGCAGTATTGTAACGGATCATCCTCTGCCCTGTGCTTGGGGAGGTTAATTACCAAAAGATTGCATCTTTTCATGCCGGGTACACCTCAATTATTACTACTACTCCGCGGCTTAAACCCAATCAAGATTCTCCCTTTTGTTCATCCCTGTCCCGGCCTTGAGATTATTACTTACTTATATTCATCCCACCATGTGATGGAGGCATGGAGGATGAGATCATGAGAGCAGCAGCAGGCAGGGTGTGTGTGGTGGAAGCAAGGAATGTTAGTTTACTGTTTCTTGCCCTGCAAACCCTGGATTAGCCATAATAGCCTCATCCTTTGTTCCTTCAAGCAAAGCCCTCTCCCTAATAGTTTATTACTATAGTAATTCTTGTTTCTGTTGCTAGTATTAGGAGGAGGATGTTAGCAGTAATTTATTCCTAGTAGCTCCTACTAGCCTACTACCAGACCTTTTCCTCCACAGTAAACTACTACGGCACTCCTGCTCTACTCTCTACCGGTACCTGTATTATCACTGGCGGTGGTGGTGTGGTGCTGTCTTGCTCCTGCCCGTGCTCCTGCCTCCGGGGCGCCGCACCTTCCCCTCTCCCTTCCTCCTCCCTCCTCCCACTGCTCGGCCTCCTCCTCCACCACATGGGTTCGGTGTCCTCCATGGCGTGGTGCCAAAATGTCGGTCGGGCTCGGGCCTCGTCGTCTTCCTGCGGTTGCCACGGGAGGAGCAGCTAGCGGCTGCGGCTGTGATCTGGGGCCGCGCCGCGCCGCATTGGCGACTGCCGAGGCTCGCGCGCGGTTCTTGTTCCTGCTGTGGTGAGGGGGGCAACCGGGCAAGATGCGGCCTCTTGCTCTCGTCGCGCTTCTTCTTGCTTCCGTTCTCGGATCCAGAGGTGAGGGCAGCTCCCACCGCATTGCCGCATTTCTTTCAGTTCCTTGCCCCCCTCCCTTTGCTCTGGCTTCTTGGGGCCTTGCTGTGTGCCGCCGCTCAACTGGCTTGAGGCGTAGCAACGAGGAGGCCGTCTGGGTGTTTGTTTCTCCATACGTTTTCTGTTTTCCAGCCTCACTGGCCTCAGCAATTCAGAAGAGTGAGTATATTGTGTGATTTTTCGGGGGTAGTTTCGATTTCTGGATCAAGGATTTTGTTTTTTTTTTCCCCCCAGTGCGCATGTCCTTGACTGATCTGTGGTCGTGAAACTGCAATTGCGGGTAGGATGCTCTGGATTCCCTTGTTAGAATTCAATGGGATTTATGTTTCTGAATTTCCAATTAAGAAGGATACTATATACTGCAATGTCGGTGGCTTGGCATTTCTCCTTCTCGTCCTGGCTTTCTTGCTGTTGCTGTAGCTTTCTAACTGAAGACGCTTTGGATGTCTGCGTATCTATCTAGTTTACCCTGCATAAATGCGACGGGCATTTCCATGTCCCGTAGTACTTGCATTGCATCATCATCATTGCACCTGTTCTGCAGCATGGTACAATATCCTGATGGCTGTAAAATTTGATCTTAGTGATTGTTGGAGTTAGTGTTCGTAATTGTAATAATCCTTGACATGAACTTGCCTTCTTTACTTTGATCTAGGTACTACTCTGGCCCCTTCTCCAGCTGTCACTGATTCTCCTGAAAACCAAGGACAGGCTTCTAGTCCTCCTCAGCCTGCATTTGCTCTCGGTCCTGTAACTGCTGCAACAGGTAGTAGCTCTGAATTTCCCATACAGTGTGCCATTATGTTGCATGATCATAATCGACAATGGAGTGTCACCCCTTACATTGCTTTGTTTCAGGGCCGTCTACTCCAACAGCGAGTCCTTCCCCAGAGAAGGAAGCTGTAAGTCCTGCTTCTCCTGTGGAGCCACAAAATGCTCCCAGTCCAGTGACTCCTCCTAAAGGTAACTCATCTTCCTCTTTTTGCTGTTGTCCCTAGATATGATGTTCCAGTCCTAACGTCTGCCCTGCAAACTTTGTGTTATATAGAGTATAATGCGCCTCCTCCCATTGAGGTTGCACCGCCTGATCCCACCGACGAGGTTCCTCCACCACAAGCTGCAGTTGATAATCCCACTCCAATTCTTCCTGGGACACCTGCATTGCTACCTTCAGTTCAGGCTCCTGCTCCATCTGTTGTTCTCAAGCCTAATCCACCAGTCGCATCACCTCCATCTGTTGGTCTCAAGACTAATCCACCTGTCGCTTCGCCTCCATCTGTGAACACTCCAATTCTTCCTGGGACGCCTGCACTGCTACCTTCTGTTCAGGCTCCTGCTCCATCTGTTGTTCTCAAGGCTAATCCACCAGTCGCATCACCTCCATCTGTTGGTCTCAAGACTAATCCACCTGTCGCGTCGCCTCCATCTGTGAACAATCAACCAAGTAGGCCAGTTGGGTCAGGTATATTTTCTGACTTATAGAAGTGATTAAAATTCTCGATTTTTCATGAATTCTTTCTGCAAAAATCTCAACTCACTCGTGAAAATATCTGTAGTCCCTCCTTATCCACCCCCTGCATTGCCCCCTCCATCAAATGGCGTTCCACCATACCCACCTTCAGGAAGCTTTCCTGCTATTCCTCCTTCCACTTCAGGTAAATTTCCCTCCCTGAAAGTACATCAAATCAATCAGGCGACATATATATCTCTTGTCATTTATCATTTCTTGAACCGCAGTCCCATCTCCGACCGCATCACCTGTTATCGCACAAGCACCACAACGGCAAGCAGATCCTCCAAGCAGAGATTATAAGAATGGTGAGGATAGAATCACCTGGTTTGATACATCTGATTGTGTTTTAAGCCCTCTTGTACAAAATATTTGACTGTATGTTAATATTTAGGAAACAAGGTGCCGCCAGCAAATACTTACCCTCCGACAAATCTCAAGAAGCATCATGTTCTATATGCATCCCCTCCAAAGGAATCCACTGGCCAAACTGCCCCAGTTCACAAATCACCAGTTACAGGTAATCTCAGCTAATAAACTTAGGCTGTGTCCACTTGAACATGACAATGTAGATTGACGACCAAAACTTGTTTCAGGATCTGCGCCTGCAACAAGTCCTTTGCCCCAGAACACAAGCATGCCTTCAGTCCCGAAGAATGCTTCACCAGTGTCACATGCCCAACCCTCACCACCAAGTGTAGCTCCAGAATTGGCACCCACTGGTAGATCTCATGCTCGGGGATGGAAATCCAGTAATCCCAATAACAGAACAAATACAACATCCGCCCCATCTTATTCACCACCTCGTGCTCAAGGTTTGACAATAAACTTCTACCTGCAGCCTAAATATTGTCAGTTCTGAACATTGATCTAAATGATTATCACTGAAGGGCCCGACGTCTCACGAGCTCCAAGACAGACTGGGACTAAAAGCCATACTCACCATGCGCCTCCACCAATCCCTCAAGGTAATGTAGGCTAATATGTCTGTTTAAACATTGAATTCATTTCACATGCTAACTACTTTCACTTAATTTTTCCTTTCCAGGACACCCAATCTTACCTGTACACCCTCCATCCCCTTCGCCAGCGTCATCGAGGAGTCTTGCTAACGGGAAGAAAGGTACTTTCAGTGCCTTGTCTCCTTGCTTCACTTATTGTTGCCTTTTACTCTTGTTAATTGGAATTCCAAAACTGCTTCAGGTCATCGTATATCTCCTACTCTGCCTCCAATCCCTCCCCTACCAGAGCCAAAAGCACCATCAGCACATCCTATCTGGACATTACCTCCACCACCACCTAATTCAGGTACAGTTTTCTTTTCTTTTTTTTTACATAATGGAAACAGAGGTAGAGTTTTCTGTATACGTTCTAATTCGGTTATCATTTCAAAACTTAAACGTTGGATCTGGTATTACCTGTATGGCATATGATATTTGCGATTGCTTACATGTTTAACCTGTCAAATGCAGATTGCAATTCATTATCCTGCCCAGAGCCTCTAACAGATCCACCTGCGGGGGCACCATGTGCCTGTGTGCTACCAATCAGAGTTGGAATTCGTCTAAGCGTCGACCTTTATTCATTTTTTCCATTGGTCTCTGATTTTGCTGAAGAGGTAGCTTCAGGGGTAAACATGGCACAGAGTCAGGTCCGTGTAATGGGTGCAAATGTTGCAGGTGACCAACCTGACAAAACAATGGTTCTTGTTGATCTAGTTCCAATGCAAGTGAAGTTCGACAATGCAACAGCGTTTTCAGCATTTGAAAGCTTATGGAGCAAAAAAATTTCTTTAAAACCATCAGTATTTGGGAACTATGAAATTCTCTATGTTGTATATCCAGGTTCGTAGTCTTGCTAGTGCTCCTGACTCATTTTGTATTTGGTTATTCTAATGCTGATCAGTGCAGCTATTTACGGTCCAATTATTGCCAATTGATTTGATATGCACAAAGTAGACAACGGTGTAAAAGAAATCAAGCTTGAAATTGTTAAAATTCTGTGCCACTAGTTCTCACCAAGAAATATAAACTTTGTGCAGGGCTTCCTCCTTCACCACCTTCAGGGCCAGAGGGTGTTGGGGATGGGGAATTTGGCAACAACAGAAATGCAAGGGCCATGAAGCCCCTTTGGGGTCGATGTAAGAAGTCCGAAGAGAAAAAGCAAATGGCAGCCTCATTGCTATTGCTGTTTTGTCTACTGTTATAGCATTGATTATTTGCTGTCTGGCTGCATGGTTGCTGATCCTCAGATTCAGGGCTCCGAGTGACACGGCTCAAGGATTTCCACATAATGTACTTCCAAAATTTTCTAGGTCATCTGGTACGGGTAACTAACCTGATAATTTTCTTATAATTGCACCATGATGTGATGTAATTGGCACTAGCTCTTTGATTCATAGCAGAATAACAGTAACTGTTATCCAATGTAGTGGCACTGTTGAAATTCATCATGAACTTATAGTCGATAAAGCAAGTTTTTTTAAAATTTGGTAATGCTTTCCAGGGAAAATTACATTGCTTATTTTCAGTTAATGCCAGCCAACAGTGCTTGCAATAGATTTTCTGTTAAAAGGCTTTCTCTACAGTTTCTGCATCCTGTTAAGTGTACTTTTAGAATAATATACACAGTTTAGGCAGTGCTAGTTTTCATTCTGACACATGTGACATCTCGAGCGATTGCAGGCACAGGTCACACACTTTTAGCTGGTGCTGGTCGCTATAGTTCACCTTCAGGTCCATCGGGTTCACTAGGCTCAAGCATCGCAACATATGCAGGGCAGGCAAAAACATTCAAACTTTCTGAGATTGACAAGGCCACAAACAGTTTTGATGATTCAAAAGTACTTGGAGAGGGTGGCTTCGATGTGTCTACCAGGGCACACTTGAAGATGGAACGACGGTTGCAGTGAAGGTTCTGAAGAGTCTTGATGGCCAAGGTGAGCGAGTTCTTGGCTGAGGTTGAGATGCTGGGACGTTTGCATCACCGAATTTGGTCAAGTTGTTAGGCATCTGTGTCGAGGAGAATGCACGGTGTCTGGTATACGAGCTTATTCCAAATGGCAGCGTAGAATCCCATTTGCATGGTATGTATACCGTATCATCAAGTACATATAGAAGTTGCTAAAAATGACTTACAACAATGTGCTTTGCTTTTTCTGTCTGCTCACTGTAGGAGCGGACCGTGAGACAGCCCCGCTTGATTGGAATTCCCGTATGAAGATAGCCCTTGGGGCAGCACGAGCTCTTGCATATCTACATGAAGATTCTAGTCCTTGTGTGATTCATCGCGATTTTAAGTCAAGCAACATTCTTCTGGAGCATGATTACACACCAAAAGTGTCAGACTTTGGACTCGCCAGGACTGCAAGGGGAGAGGGGAACCAGCACATCTCTACGCGTGTCATGGGAACATTCGGGTATGGACTCTCTTTCTTATTAAATTGCATTATATCGACAAAACCATAATCACCTTGCTTTCTTATCAGCTATGTTGCACCGGAGTATGCCATGACGGGTCATCTTCTAGTAAAGAGTGATGTGTACAGTTATGGAGTTGTTTTGCTTGAGCTCCTCACTGGTAGGAAACCTGTGGATATGTCTCGGCCTGCCGGGCAAGAAAACCTAGTTGCATGGGCTCGACCCCTTCTAACAAATGTTCTGAGCCTACGCCAAGCTGTCGATCCACTTCTTGGCCCCAACGTTCCACTGGACAATGTAGCAAAAAGCGGCTGCCATCGCATCAATGTGCGTACAACCTGAGGTTGCGCACCGCCCCAGTATGGGTGAAGTAGTGCAGGCCTTGAAACTTGTGTGCAGCGAGGGTGACGACTGCCTTGCATCAGGAAGATTCAGCCAGGAATTGCCAATGCAAACTACGACAATTTATGACGCCACTGGCATGGAAGCTGAGAGAGTGCTCATATCCGAGATATATGGCTCCACACCAGTCTTCACTCCAGCTGCCGATTCGATTCTTTTCGCAAGCAGTCAAGTTCAGGCCCGCTGATGACAGGTGCAAGAACAGGAAGTTTTGGCAGAGGTTGCGAAGCCTGTCAAGGGGCAGCATGAGTGAGCATGGCGTTTCACCAGACTATGAAACCCGCCGCAATATAGTGGTAGGTGAGGAAACTTTTTCTTGGCTTCCATTAGAAGATGGATTGATGCTCAGTTGATTGGGAATAAAAGAGTTTCAAGCTGAGCTAGTGTAAATTATGCATCTGGAGATAAAAAGCTACAGTTCAGGATCTCATCAGAGTAGCAGACTGGAGCTTCAGCTTTGGATTGCTGGACATAATCTCTGCTGTGGACTGCTGGGATCTTCCTGCAAATTGATCGGTTACAAACTGCATACATGGCCATACTCCAGAACCCTGATAGAGCTTGTTAATTTGAGTTTTTGAGTTCTTTTGTGTAGTTGTAGTTTTTTTTTTTTTTTTCATCTTTTGTTTGTTCAGTTGTTTGTTAGGGCTGTTAATTTGTATAGATTCAGACTACATATCTTTGGGCTTGTGGATTTCGATAGTTGTTCTACACTGACATATGCTGGTCTTAGATGAGGATGATAGGTTTTTGGTTCTAATTTGGACTAGTTGCTTCTTATGAATTCCATCGGATGTTCAGAAAAAATATTCTTGGGTTTGTTGTGTACTGAACATTTGTAATGTGTGCGATTCTGGATCCGAGTAGTTGTGAAGGTTATCTGCTTTTTTAGTTTGAATTCGTGATTGTTGAATCGCTTGTTTATTTGTAGTTATATCTTGTGTGGCCAGTTGTTTGTTAGGGCTGCTGGTGTGTATGGATTCAGACAGGCCTTCTTTTGGCCTTTGTTGAATTGGACATGTACAGTGACGCCTTCTGAAATGAGAATGACAGATTCTTGGGTGAATGGTTTCCGACTAGTTGCTTCAGTTCAGTTCAGTTGTGTTTGGGAAGAAAGGATTCTTGAGCATGATTCCTATTTACTACTAGTGGACATCTTTCCGGGGATCTGAAACGTGCAAGTTGTGAAGATTCTTTAGCTTAACTACGTCACAACGCAGTTCTTTTTCTTCCCTCGTTGGGAACTTCCTGTGGCACTTGCCTGGCTGTCCACAATTCTAGCTACCAGCACTTTTGCCTATCGGTCCAATGTAAGTTATTGAAGACAAAACCAATTTGAGTTAGCTCTAAGGCCACTTTCTCACCCTTTTCTCGAAGTTTCACTGTTTGCTTGATCACAAAGCTCTGTCCTGCTGGATGCACTAGCTGCAAGTTACCTGACCCATTATGTTTTCCTCAATTGCACGGTTTTAGTCAGTGTTTGGAACCGCCACGATTAAAAGGACGTGTTTTGCAGGGCTTCATGCGGCTCCTGCTCCTCCTACACCGTGTACTTGAGGAAGTTTTTCTCTCATGCCAAAATGAAGTGGGCGACCAAAGAAGCCTCCCCCACATTTTTGTAGGAAACAGGAGGGACAAAAAAGGCCCTACTGGAATTTTATTTATTTAAAACAAGGAACAAACCGTACAAAGTAGTTTATGATACATAGAACGAAACAAAGAAAATTCTGCAGATTACACAAAGTGCTCTATCCATTGAACTATTTGTGGATGGAATCTTGTCTTTGCTCTTAGTATGACTAAAGAAAACTCAGCTTTGAAAACTTCTTTGCAGCGTCCGATTGAATGAGCCTGTTGTCTAAAAGATTATATCATTTCAAGAATCCAGAGGGCCCAAGACATTGTCACAATAATTTCCATGAAGAAAGACACATTTAGTTGCATCCTGATTCCCTCCATTATTCTTGTAATATCATTAGATTCAGAACTATTTCTCCAAGGCTATACCAGCAAGCCATAGAAAAGGGGCAATGAAACAACCGAGATGTAGGAGATCTTCTTGTACATTTAAGGTGCAAAAGACACAACAGTAGTCCTGAAGGTACATTTGTTTTCTTGCCAATAGAGCTCTTTGTTTTAAACGATCTTTAAGAACCAGCCAGAAGAAAAACTTTCTTTTGTTCTGACAAACTGAAGTCCACAACCAACGGAAGGATCTGTGAGGGTGATGGTGGCCTCCCCACAATTTATGGCTACTCCAGCAAGCTCCGGCTCCTCCAGGACTATAGTGACGAGCCGGAGAGCTAAAGAACCCTTCAAAACATGCCCTAAGGAAACGCCAAACATGCCCTAAGAGAAACGCGGCTCCGAGCCGTATTTTTGGGACTAGGCTACCATAATTCATTTTCTCACGTTCCATGTCGACACACATTCATCATGGTGCGTTCGATTAGATTATTCCGCTTTTCTTGCTCAATTGGGATACCAACGCCGTCCCAAACACGACCTTTAAAATTTTTTTTTTTTTTTTTTTTGTGAGATCGCTTAGCGTTTAGTATTTAGTTCCTTCTATTTAGAGCCCGAGAGCTAAAATAGTCTAAAAAAATAAATGTACTGATAAGTGACCAAGAGATCCAAACAAGACTATTCCGCACTTTTTGGGCTCTGAGAAGGTTGTGGGCTTTTTGAACGACTATACTAACCAATTGCTCGGTCCCGTCCTATACAAGCATATGATGGTGCGTGTCAGGTTAAAAAGGTTGCTGAACGATGAGTGGCGCTGGGCTCCCTGAGTCAGCAGGGATCGATGGCCCAGCCCAACTTGCATCCATACGTAGGTCCACTGTGTTTTTTTTTTTTTTTTCGATTCCATTATTGGGAAAAATCACAGCCCAACTTGCGTCAGTATTCCCTGCATTATCTTTTTATAATAAGGCGCACAAGCTTATTAAGATGTAAATTTAAAAATATTTAACAAATGTGGAGTGTGATCTTGCCCCGCACATTAGTAAGTACTCCTTCCGTCCCGTAAAAAAAAAGCAATCCTAGTATATGTTTTAGCATCTTATAAATTTCACCAAATATAGATTAAAAAAATATGATATCAAACAAATATAATTAGAACAATTATCAAAACATATTTCCATAGTACACGTGAAAAATATTCACTATAAACTTGGTCAAACGTGAACTATTTTAACTAACACCCAGCCCATAATCATATTTTTGATTTAGAGACATATATAAATGTGAATATCATTGATTAGAAATTTGGTTAAACGTGAACCACTTAAACTGACACAGTTCATAATCGTATTTGATCGAGTACGTACAACCTGTCAATCTATGCAGTTTTTTTTTTTATGCATGCATGTGTTGCACCTCCCAGAGATATTCAATTTTATATAGTTTGTAATTAGAAGACCAAGGAGACCTCTGTCCTTAGTCCTTGCTACAGGAGCTGCAATTAAGGCAAGAAACCGTACGAGAAGAGGAAGATTCCGACAGCTCTCCACCAAGTCCAAGGCACACACACACACGATTACTCACTGAACCACGGACGCTTAAACAAATTAAGTGATAAGATGTCTACTGAATTGTCAAGCTTTTCATGTGTGTGATCCTCACTGAACCACGCTGAAGCAAAGTGATTTTACCAAGAAATAACGCTGCTGAGGGATGCTCGTGGTCGAGAGTGCGATCGAGGAGAGGAATGCAGGCAGTCAACGCTGACCCGACAATTCGACACACCATTGGGGAAAAAAGAAAGAAAACGTGACGAGTACTCCAACAGGCAACACTGTCAACGATCGACAAAAGCAGAACCCTCACGGCTTTTCATTCACCCCGCCCCGAAAGCTCGAAGCATCCGAGACGAGAGGAATGGCGCTCAGTTCGACTCGACCTAGCAGATGGCTCGACCTCCCATGTCAACGGCTACAAAAGTTTGGGCTTTCCCTCTGCGTCCGGCCTTGACCTGCTTCGCTTTCAATCGATGGTCTACCTCTAGCTGACTAGTATAGCTACTCGTAGCGCCTAGGACTAGGAGTAGTTCGTCTGCTGCTGGATGCAAGTCTCGGCATGCTTGGACACACACATACGATATGATGGCCACCGTCGTCTCCGTTTAGAGGTCAAAATTTCTCTTTAAAATTTCCAGCACTCTCGTCACATCGAAACAATAAATGCATCAAAAGACGCATGTGCAGAGTATAAAATGTAGGTAACAAATAAACTAATTACACAGTTTATATTTACATTACGAGACGATTCTTTTGAGCCTAGTTATCCCATGATAGGATAATATTTACCATAAACAAAACGAAAACGTGTTACGCTTTTCAAGATAAAATGTAGGTAAAAAAATAAACTAATTACACAGCGGTTTAGATTTACATTGCGGTACGATTCTTTTGAGCCTAGTTACCCCATGGTAGGATAATATTTAGTTACCCTATGACAGGAAACGAAACATCTTCGATGGATTTCGGTTCACGCCACGGAACTGTAATTTCGCACGCCACTAGAAATTTTGGCCTGCTCACTACAACTCGTTGTTTCTCTCGATCGCACACAAGCATGCATGCGACTCTGCAGAGTGACACTGACACACCGAGGGTAGTAGGGAGATGATGTGCGAGTCGATCGATAGCAATGGTGCTTGCTGTAGCTGTAGACTGTAGAGACTGCTCGCGAGGATGAACAGTGGCAGCAGCTAGCGTGCATGACATGCCATGCCACAGTGTGGGCCGGGCGATCGTCTCAGATCAACTGGGCAAAAGGGTGTGGTAGTAGTAGTGGATAGGAGCCCCACGCCACGGCCACGCACGGAACAAGGAGAGTTGCATGCCTCGTGATGGACGCCACCATAGCACCAGAGCAAAGCTTTTTGTTTACCGCGTCCACGCAAAGAAGAAAGCGTGCGTGGGAAAGGAGCTCAGGATTAGGCTTTCGTCCAAACCTTTCTTGCCTCGCAGATGGCTACAGACGACATGCAGTGAGCAGTGTCGTCTCTCTGACTCTCTCTCCCTCCATCTCTTTCAATACTTTGATCGATCAGCTGGCAATAAGCCAGCATACATGCATGGACTGATGGACCCGGATGAAGACTCAAGACATGCAGTAGTAGTAGTTTTTGTGTGCTAGGATGGGCCGGCTGCAGGACCAGGAATTGCAACGCAAGTGCGCTCCTCCTCTCTCTACTAGGAAGTGGATCGAAGACAAGGACTGGATGTATATATTGGATGTCAAAAAGGTAGCACATGTACAGCCGGTCGGGATAGATAGCTGCAGGCAGGTGCATCGTAACGGTACGCGCGCGCGTGTCGTGCATGTTTTCCGCCGGAACACGGAAGCGCAAGGGCAGCGTGCAGCCGTGCACTCGATCGATGCCGATGCCGTGCAGCCCCTGGCCCCGTTGACAAGCGCAGATCAGCGAGCCTCCCTCAGGCAGGGATCGATCTCATCCATCACAGTCACGCCGTGCCACAAGCATCCCCATACCGGCATCGATCTGCAGTCGTGCTGCACTCTCTCAACAGTCTCTCTCTCCACTGCTGCATCCACACAACAGTGTCTCACTCCTTTCAAAATCCTTTGCGGTAAACTTTCTTTGCAAAGAGTAGAGTACAGCAGCAAGCAAAGTACTGTACTGTACTACTCCTAGTGCATAGCCAGCCAAGAAACACAACACCCCGGCCGGCCTCTGACTAGGAAAGGGACACGTGAAGATACGCGCTTGTCGCGTAGCACTTGGAAGCACGCCCAAACTTTGATGCTCGGAATATTTGATGTGGAAAGCGGGGCAGGCCTATGAACCGTCACCAGCTCTGCTGACCTCTCTCCATCCCTGGCGGCCGCCCCCGGCCCGGCCCTATGCTGTGTGTGTAGCGCCATTCCAAACATACAAGCCTGCACTGCAGCGCAGGATTAGGATTACACAGTGGGTGCAACACTGCATCTGCATGCAGCATGCTTGTTAGTGGCTCGCCATCATCCCCTCCAACTCGATCAACTCCTAGCAGCAGCTATACTAGCTGCCACCATTCATTCAGAGGCTCACATGTAAACAGTGCCGCCCCCGCCCCTCTCGCCGCCGGCGCCGGCCGCCCCACCGTCCAGTAGTAGGGTACTATACCTGCCACGACAGGGCTGGAGTAGTATAGAGCTAGACTCTCTCCCCTGGCTTAGCAAAAAACTCGCTTTGCTTTCGTTATTATCCTCCTAGTATATCTCTAAGACCCTCTTTCTCTCCTGGCTTAGTAAAAACTTGCACTTCGATAGAGTGCGTCTTTGACAAAGAGAACATAAGATTAAACACTAAAGCCAAAGGACAACATGTAATTTATAAGAAGATAGATGAAGAAAACTACTGTAAAACCGTGCATGGGCTTGTGCCTAGCAACAGCAAGATTTGAATGACATGATGTGGCAATTTGAAACAAAACATTTGTTCTCCTGGCCGGGCAAAAGCTGCCATGAAATCATGGAGATTCCCCAAAACAAGACAAGGGGGGCAAATGCAAGCATATGTAACGATCACCGAGGCAAGCCCAAAAGCAAATGAAGAACCTTGCTCCTTGTACGTGTGCAATCATGCTCTACATGGAAAAATCACTATACCACACCGGTTAAAGGAGAAGAACCAGCTAGGAACACCAGTACAACAATGCCTTGCAAGAACACACAAGTACTCCCCTCTGTTCCAAAAACTTGCAATTCTCGCTTCCCCGAGAAAAACAAAGTATTTTCAAACTGCCGGCAATTATTTATTAAAATATATAAAAAAATTTTATACTAAGTAATTAGTATCATTGGAAAGATCTTTAAGTCTAGTTTTTTAACAAATTTATTTGGAGATATAAATGTTGCACGTATTTTCTACAAACGTAGTCAAAGTTGAGTCGGTTTGACGGACACGCTTCCCATAGTTGCAAATGAAATGGAACGGAGGGAGTACTAGGACTACTCTAGTATTGTACCTCTCTCTGCACACGTTCTCTGTGTGTGATGATAGGTGAATAAGACTCTCTTCGAAACAGACAAATCATTTTGAAGAGTGCCCAAAAAGCTTGCATACACTACTACTAGGAGTAGAAACTTTCACTGATTTGCATGCAGCAGCATACGCATGCATAGCTTGTGTACAAATTGGACTATTGTTTACCTTAATGAAGCACGATTTAGAAGGATGGGCATGGGATTAAATTTGTTACTAATTAAGTAAGATCACTGGATATGGGTGGATCTTGGCTTGCTTGCTTCAGGGGAAAAAAAGTAAGCTATTGCTAGTACACTGCAGTTAAAAAAAACTAATACAATGCCCATTCCTATTCACCTACGATAATATATTTTATTTTATATTATTCAACGGGGTGCCTTTTTCTGTGCCGTAAGGCCGGACATACTTTCATGGAGGCCGGTGATCAAAGGAGCAGAGATGTGTCTGTATCATATTTATTCTTGTTAACAATGGGATGATTAGTAGCAACTTTATATGCTGTCAAGGTGTTCAATGTCCACCACTAATGCAGTAGTGAAGCACAAACTTAATACTGTGGAAAATTAGTTTCTCTTTTCCATTTTCTAGCAAGCATTGTGCACAAGGAATGTACTACTGTCAGGTTGACTGTGTATATAAAAAAAAAAAGTAATGTGCCTGCTGCATGAAGGCGCGCGTCTTAATGTATGCTTGACTAGGTAAGCAAATTAAGGCTAAGTAGCCATTCCCTCTATTTACCAAAAAGAAAGCAATATTACACTCAACTCACACCGGTGGCCATTTACAGTACATGCACAACCTACATGTCTGACTGATGATCCATATCCAATGTGGTTAATATATAGTAATATCTTTTGATTTCTTTTCCCGAATAACTAGTGCATTTTTATGATTTTGTTTAAATTTAAACCTATATAACAATAGTTATAATATAGATGACAAATTTATATCCAAGATTACCAAATATGTGTTTACTAAAAAGTACAAAAAATAGATGGAGTATACATTCGTACAAGAAAATGTGGTCAGAAATACTGATATGCAAAGCATCACTATCCGATTAAGAAATTCAGCAAACATCATTCCAACTAAAGAACGGAGTTTAATGCAGATTCATATATGTTTCTGAGTACTCCTCCAACGGTTGTTTTTTTCTAATAATAGTATATATACCATAACAATCCATGAAGTCCCTCCAGATTCATAAAAAAACATGAATAAGCAAACTTCAGAACTCATATAATAGTCTTAAAAACAGAACTGTAGTTAATAATATATCACATTTTCTTCAATAGTTTCACTTATACGGCCTATAACAGGCTCAATTTCATGCATAGCTTCAAATCATTTCAAATGAAACTTCAAAACTAGAGGGATCTCGAACGTTTATTTTATCAGGTACAGTGAATTTGTGTAGTAGAGCTTCATTCTCTTACAAACTACAAAGCTTACAGATAGTAGCTACGCTGACTACAAATAGATATATATTCAGGGCTAAGAACATGAATTGTTGACTATGACATATGTAATACCAAAACATTTCAAGTCCTCCATATATATAATTATATATATTGCACCTTGAATGAAGTTTATATATAAGAATTGAAATGCCCATACCCCCAAAATGAACATCGTATCAAAATAAGTGCCAACCAAAAAAGTGAACTGGATTCGATCGATGATCCGACGACTTACCCAATATGATCGAGCAAAGTCCATGCATGCGTACGTGCTGCAGCTCATTCAGGATTCATCCAGGGTGAGCGAGCTATATATGCATGGGATTGTATATATTGTACTAGTGGATGTCGATGATGTCTAGACATGCCACTGCTTGCTGCTCTGGTGGTGGTGCCCTTGCTCGTACGCCGCCGACGACATGCAGGGATCCAAGCCAGCCATGCTGAGTATGTCGCCATGGGAGAAGGCTCTCAGCCCCAAGAAGTCCCGGGTGAGTCCTTCGTTGCCGGCTCCGGCGGCAGCATTGCCGCCACCGCCGCCGCCGCTGCCGGCGTCGCCATCAGTCCTGGTGGTCCTCTCCTCCGCTCCAAAGTGATGAGGTACCCCGAAGCCGAGGGCACCAGCGCCAATGCCAGGCACGTTGCTTGCAGCAACGGCAGCACCTGCCGCGTTGGTAGCGCCAGTGCCAGCATTGGCGGTGCTGCTGCTGTGACTGCCCGCCATCTGTCCTGGTTCGACGGCCGGCTCAGCGTTGCACCCATCTGCGCGGCCTTCTGCAGCAGCGCGGTCGCTGACATGTGCGCCGAGGCCGCCGCTCCACCACCAGCGGCGGACGGCGAGAACCCAATGAAGCCGCTGAGGCCCGCCGCTGTGCTCTCCGGCGTGGAGCTCCCCATGTAGTCCTGCTGTTCTAGCGGCCTCGCCGATCCGAACAGTGCCGAGCTGCCTGCGCCGGGAAGCTCCAGCTCCTGCTGATGGTGCGCCGTGAGCCACGACGACGGGGCGAACTGCTGCTGCTGCTGCTGCTCCCTCTTGAGGCACAGCTCTTGCAAGGACATGCCGTGCCTGCCGCCCAACGTCTGCGACGGATCCAGCACGCCCTGCGGCAGGTGCAACCCCGCGCTGCCGTCGCCGCCGGCCTGCGAGAAGAGCATCCCCGGGTGGTGGTGCTGGCCCGCGACGACCGCCGCCGCCGCGGTCACCGCCCTCGCGCTCTCCTCCGCGAGCGCGTCGCAGAAGGCCCTGTGCGTGATGAAGCTGTCCCTCCTGCACGCCACGCGACGCCACCATGCACATGGATCATTTCGTTAATTGCAAGCAGCGTAGAGGCAGATAGATATATAGGAGCGGATGACCATGGCCGCCATGGACGGGAACGAACCTTGAGAAGAGGGGTGCCGCAGTCGCATCGGTACTCGCGCGTGCCGCACACCTTGGAGTGCGCCTTCCAGTCGGAGTGGACGGCGTAGCGCTTGGCGCAGCGGTCGCACTTCCACTTCTTCTCGCCGTGCTTGCGGCTGAAGTGCTTCTTGATGCCGGTGAGGTCGCCGAGGGCGCGCGCAGGGTCGTGGTGCACGCAGCCGGCCTCCGGGCACACGTACACCTTCTTGCGCACAACCTCCTTGGGGTTGCGCTGCTTGAGCTTCCAGGGAGGTTGTGGCCGCGCCGGTGCAGCTGCAGGTTCTGGTCGCGCTGGAACCCCTTGCCGCACACCTCGCACACGTAGCGGTTCGTCGCCATCAGCGTCCGCGGCGACAGCGCGATGACCTCCGCGTCCGGGTCTGCGGCGGCGCCGAATTAATCCGATGGGCAGATAGATAGACAAGGAATTGAATTCAGGTGAGCATCACAGTCGTCGTCTCGACGATCCATCGCATGCATCGATCGAGACGGGAACCGTCCATGGTAGACGCATGAATTACTGAATCGATAGATAGATCGGGATACGGCGGCTGACCTGGATTCCCGGGGAGGCTGCGCTTCTTCTTGGCGGGAGGCGGGACCGGGTGGGACGAGACGCTGGCCTGGTCGCCGGAGGCGGACGTCAGGTTAGACATGTTCTCGTCGGCGGCGGCGGCGGCCAGCTGCTGCTGGTGCTGGTGGTGCTGAATTGCTGCCAGATCCTTGAGCATCATCTCGCCGATCGATCGATAAGATATCTCTCACTCGTGAATCCTGACGATGGGACGGCTGGTGGTGGATCAGATCAGCTTGCGTGCGGCTTGGGGTGTCAGAATTGAAGTGGAACAGGCAGCAGCAGGACGAGGACGAGATCTCACGGGCGGGCGGGTTTGGGCGACCCGATCATGTGCAGTGTGCAGCGGTGGTGGTGGTGGTACTTGCAGTTGCACCCAGATCAGCTAGTGCCTGTCCTGCTCCTGCAGCAGCAGTGGGGACTCGACTCGATCAGCTCGGGACTGCCGGCCGGCCGAACTGGGGACGGAAGGACACCTAGGCCGCAGCTAAGCTAAGGTAAGCTATCCTCTCCGGCCTCCCCTTGAATCTCGAGGCCAGGGACGACTTGCTGGTACGTCGAGCTAGTACCACCACGGCGCCGTGGAATTAATTGGCGCCGTCCATGGAGCTAGGGGGAAGAAGTGGACCGGAGCTCGCCCGCTGCCTCAGCTGGTTATGCTGATCGATCAGACTGGAGGAAGAAGACGATGGAACCTCTGCTAGCTACGCGCGCGGTGCGTGCTAGGGTTGATAGCTAGCTAGCTGGAGGCTTTTAGAGAGAGTCCAGGCAGGCCAGCCCAGGTGGGGAGGGAGGAGAAAGCAGCAAGGAGGAGGATGAGGGGGGAAGCACAAGGCGAAAAGCGATTGTGCAATCGTCCACCCGATCGATACCCGCAGTCCTAACTGTGCCCTCAGTCCCGAAGCAAACAGCGGCCTAGCAAGCACACACGGGGAGCGGGGCTTTCTGTCTTTTCCTCCGGCCTTGTTTGCTCCCTCTGCACCTCAGCTCCTATCTCTTCTAGCTGGGCTGATGCATGCACACTGGCATCGAGAAATCCCTTGTACCTTCTGTTGTTAGCGTTCTAATCCCATTCCATGCATGTCCTTCCAATAGATTACGTACGATTCTGTAGATTGTTCAGAGGGTGTGTTTAAATTAGAGCACTGCATGCACCGTGTGGCACTTGTACTGCAACAGTGCTTGTGAGGGGCTTTTGTTAGAGGTAAATGCACCCCCCGCCCCCTCGAACTTGGCGCTGGCCGGGTCAACAGGCCCCCAAACTTGAAAACGGCCATCCAAATTCTGAACTTGAAACCCGTTTCACCCCGAGCGCCTCGAACTTGCAAAACCCGTTTCACCCCAAAACCCAGTCCGGTTTTGCATGGCTGCATGGCACTGTTGCGGACGTGATTTGCTACAGTAATCCCGGATTTACTACAGTAAACCGCGGTTTTGTTTTTTTTTCCTTTTCTAATTTATTTCGTCTCAATCTTCGAAAAATCATAACTCTTCGATACGACATCGGATGAAGATGATTTTTATATAAAAATTATAGCCCTCGACGAGATCTATAACTTTTTAGTTTTGAATTTTTTATTTTGATGACGCGTTAAGGTGCTCAAAAAAATTATATAAAATTACAAAGACTATAATAATCGCAGCTTTTCTCATGTCGACTATAAAATTACAAAGACCATAATAATGCGAAGCGTAAGTACGTGATTATTATGGTGTCAGTAATTTTATATAATTTTTTTGAGCACCTTAACGCCATCAAATGAAAAAATTCACAGGATATGCTACACGCTATATTCGGTACCGGTTTTCCAAATTGACACTTCGCGCAGGCACCAACACCCGACGTGACACGCAACCACACAAAAGAAAAACACTTAACGTGATGTATTTTCTATTTTATTATGGCTGTCAACATCAGACCACGTAAAACTAAACCCATCAAATGAAAAAATTCAAATGATAATTTTTTTTGAGCACCTTAACGCCATCAAATGAAAAAATTCAAATGATATTTTTTTTTGAGCACCTTAACGTCATCAAATGAAAAATTCAAAACTAAAAAGTTATAGATCTCGCCGAGGGCTATAATTTTTATATAAAAATCATCTTCATCCGATGTCGATCGAAGAGTTATGATTTTTCAAGATTCGCATTTATGAATAAATTAGAAAAGGGAAAAAACAAAACCGTGGTTACTGTAGCAAATCCGGGATTACTGTAGCAAAACACGTCCGCAACAAAGTGCCATGCAGCCATGCAAAACCGGATTTGGGCCCAGGGTGAACGGGTTTGCAAGTTCGAGGGGCTAGATGACCGGTTTTCAAGTTCGGGGGATCTATTTGACCCAAAACGCAAAGTTCAAAAAAATGGGGTGCATTTACCTCTTTTTGTTATGGCTCTAGGGGAAAGGTATTAAGGCCCCTTCAAGCAAACGAAAGTGTGGTGGAGTTAGGATTTAGGGCTTCATTTGGCTTCTCCACGGCACTGCCCACACATGAATATAGAACCCAACACATTCACATTGTTATGGAAACTGCTATGAAATTATTCACATGTGCTCGGTCCAGAATAATCGTGGACCTGACCATTTGCTTCCAAGAAACAAACACCGCATCTTTTCTCTCTTCTCTCTCGCACAAGTAGGAACAAAGAATTGTTAGGGTTCATATGAATCCCAAGCTAGCGGGTCGAAGGTGGTTACAAATTGATCTGTGACCGAGGATCTCCTATAATGAAGTTGAACTTAGAAACTGTTCCAATACTCAATGGAAGAAAGTTAGGTTCAAAATGTGATCTAAAAAGTTCCAAAAGAAGACTTGTGTTTTGTAAGCAAGAAACAATTCAAAAACATAAAGGAAGTTACAATTTGATTAGGGTGTTTAGAAGCAACTGGTTAGTAGAGAGATGAGTATAAGGTGGAATGAAAATGGAGAGAGTGTTTCATGACAAAAGTTTGGTAGAGGAAGATGGCAAATAAAATTCTAAATAATTTTGCATTTGTTTTGCATACATTAATCGATTATGAATTGTTTCCGATTCATGCTTTTTTCTTGCTTTTGCAATGCAGACAATGAAGTGGTTAGGAATATTTTGGTACAAAGGCCACCAAAATTAGAATAGGTTGAGTAAAATGTTAGAAGACCTTCATAACACGTACCGGTGATGACCATCTATGTGCTTCTAGTGGTGTAGAATACCATCCAACCAATGAACCAACCATACCTGTCGGTGAAGAATATGAGTTCAACAATGATGGTGACAGTGACCCGGATGACGTGACACCAACAAGTGTGAGATAAAAAAGAAATGGATTGAAAGAACATACAAAAGAGGAACAAATATTGTTCTGAATAGACCGGATCGGCTCACAACCCTTTGTTTTCCATTCTCTACCGTCATTTATGTGGCATACGTTGACAAGAATGATGCTAGAACTCCATGACAACATATGAGATCTATTGATACTTGACCAAAACTTTGGTCACTCCAAGGGGAACTCATAAGATGTTCAAAATGAATGCTTCAATAGTTTGCAACTTGTATGATTTGTTTGTGAGTACTTATGGTCTTAGAGATGTCCATATGAAGTCTTTGGAAGAATTTCCTATGTTTATTTGTTGCACGTGGAATAGTGCTATGAAATATATCTTCAAGCATTCTAGAGAAACAAATTAGAGGAAAATCAAAGAAATATTGGATTGTGTACATGGCAACGAAGTGAGCACCATTTTTAAAGATTTCATGGGTGTACTAGATGGTACTCACATTGCCCCGACACCCATATTCACGTAATCAAATTAGATAAATTGATAGAAATAACAAAGCGTCACAAATATCTATATGGCTAATTTTGACCAACAATTAACATATACATCTATTGGACAACCTAGGGTTATCTCAGGACACAAGTGTGCCTTTTTTCCCACGCATTAACTAGGAACACGCATGACAAAATTCCACACCCCCCCCACATATTAGGGAGGGGTCCCGATACAAGTGGTGAGCAAGAACCATTTGCATTCAAGCATTCACAACGTGGTAGAACACAAATTTGGTGTGTGTGAAATGAAATGGTAACCCATCCCAATGCAAGATGCCGATTTATCGATTAGATAACAAAAAAAAGATGATCGCAACCATGCATGTGCATCTACAACTACATTCGTGAGAACCATGCGCAAGATAAAGATTTCTAGAATTGCATCCGAATCCCAACTATGCCCCCCCCCGCATACCTTCGAGATATGCAAAGACCTCTTTCTTCAAACGTGTCAAATACATCAACTCCGTCATGTAATGATCTACAAATGGATAAATTATTTGATGGCATTGCAAGTGCAATCTCTTTCTAGATGGTCATGATCTTGTATGTTTGGATGTATGGTTGAACAATATGTGTCGCGATCATGCCTACTTTTGTAAATGTCATTGTATTCTTGTTTTTACGAGAAAAATGTCATTGTATTCTAAAAACACTATTCATCGGTAATATCATCATATTTATTTTTTTGCACATTTCATACAATCATATTGAAAATTGGCATCAAACATATAAATCTCGTGTGTACAACTAAGGCAAGTGAGCAGAGAAGAGTGAACTATGGATCGACATCTTTCACCCATTCCCGGAAGGAGTGAATTTTGTTTCTTCTAGGAAAAAATGGAGTGAATTTTTTTGTGTATTCACAGGGGGGAAAGGAGTGGATTTTGTTGTTTATTCCAAGGAACAAAAGGAGTGAATTTTGTTTCATCCACTCATGCTACATGGGAAGAAGAAAGGCGGGAAAAAAGGAATTTGGTTGTTGACAAGAGAAGGCTGCTACACTCAAAGAGTCATATAGCAATAAATCCGAATATATCAGAGTATATCAGACCAAATGAACGACATTATTATCAAATCCTAAGAATATATATGCTGCATCATTCGGATCGAGAGACTTTACACGTACGTTTCAAAGTGATTTGGACACTGCTGTAAATCAAAGCATGTATGTAGGAGTATATCTGCCGAGCATATATCACGGTCCACGGAGCAGATAACATCAAGGCATGGGACACAACCATCTGACTTTTCCTTTGTCTTGCAGATGATGATGCAAATATGCAACAGTACTGTGCATATGCGTGTGTATCCACCTGCTTTCAACAAGAGACGTCTCTTACACCTCCGGCGTTGGGTTTGGTATCTCGATGGATCGCCCTCGCAAATGCAGCTCGATAGCTCGATATGCCTTTCCGGTAGCTAGATGGCGATTAAATTAGGGCACGTCGTACGCAGCCTTTTTGATTGGCCTCTGAAAGTGGATCGAAAGGAAAAGGCAGAGAGCTAGACAGGAAAAGGTCGGTATGATTTCCTTGGGGAGATGCATGATGGGCTCTCGATTATTCCATTCATTAGTATACAATTGTTAAGGAGAGAAAGAAAAGTGGGAGTGAGTGAGTGGTAAAGAAAGCTACACCCTACTAAGCGAAAGGGGTTAGCTTTTCGCGTTTACACATACATGATTGGCCCATCGATTGGTGCTAAGCTCTTCTTCTTTCTTTCTTTCTTTCACAGGAGGCTGCTCCTTTCTTACTAGTTTAGTTTACTCCTACTTGTGTGTTTAGATTCTGAAAATTGGGACCGTTCTAAACTGAAAAAGACGGTAACATTTTTTGTTTATTTATGATAAATATTATCCAAGCATTGGGTAACTAGTCTGAAAAGATTCGTCTCGCAATTTACATCTAAATTGTACAGTTAGTTATTTTGTTTACCTACATTTCATATATCATGCATGTGTCTTTTGGTACATTTAATAATTCGATGTGACGAGTATTCTAAAATTTCAAACTAAATTCGGATGATCTAAACACAGCTGGATCAGGAACACTCCATGCCCTGACCCAATTGCATTGCAACGAGTGAATGTGAACCGTGACAAAAGGTCAGCCAATAATACCTCCATGAAGATGAAAAAAAAAAATGTCAATCGAAGTGGGCATACATACGGGCAAAGCGAGCAGGCTTTGTTTGCCAATGTCAATGCCTACTAGTCCGGCTAGTAGCGGCCGGCTGGCGGTTGGCAGACTTGCAGGCAGGACTCCTGGTGCGGGGAGCTTAGCCCTGGCATGGCAATCCTGCAGCCGTCGGCTAGCTAGCGAGTGAATGTGAACGCAAGCCATGACCGTGATGAGCGTGCATGCAGATGCAGATGCAGCAGGTGCAGGGGGCCGTTCCACCGGAAGAAAACAAAACAAAACAACAAGAAGCAAACACATTTTGATGCAAGCGCAAAGCACCCAAATTAAAGCCTGATCGCCTGAGCCCTGATCGATTCCTGATTCCTGATGATGGAATGGACGGGGACGTGGACCGGGACCGCTACCAACGAAAGCAAACATCTGATGGATCCCTTTAGTTTGCCCTGACGCCGAGCGCGACTGATGCAGATCGATCGATGCGAGCATCCATCAGTGCGCAGTCAGCTCTGGGAGCCTTTCAGTTCCATCATCCGGATGCATGCCAACGTACTACATGCTTTGATTCAGCGAACGAACGAGCGAGCATGCTTTGACACCGCACACCACCGCCGCCTGACCGGACCGACGACTGCCTGACGGCCATCGTCCTCCCACCCGGCGGCCCGTGACGACGCCTGCGTGCGCGTACGTGCTCAATTGGCCGGCCGACGCGGGGGATCCATCCAGCGCTAGCTGCCTGCGGGCTGCTGCACTGCTGGATCAGTCTAGCCTTGTTTAGATGGCAAATATTTGGAATCGAATGTCACATCGCATTAATTGCATGCCGTGAAGACGCGTTTGTTTGTTAGTGGTAAATATCAACCTACCATGGAAAGAACTAGGATTAAAAGAATCGTCTCATGATATATACATCTAAACTGTATAATTAGTTATTTTTTTACCTACATTTAATCTCCAAACATATAATGCTTTTGGTGTATTTAATATGATGTGATGGAGAGAAAGTGAGAAAAAAAGTTAGAAATTTTAGCAATCTAGACAAGGCCTATCGATCGCCCTAGCTAATCATTCAAATTCAAAAAAAAAAATGTAATCGAGCGCCGTCAGGAACGACTCAGTCGATCGATCTGCACTATGCCTGTGACTGTGAGCAAAGGTGCTTAGATTATTGGCCGTCCGGGCATGCAGAGGTACGGACATGTACAAACAAGCAAACAGACAAAACAACATGGACAGACACCGTAGACTTTAGAGCATAGCCTGCCAGCATGCGAGGAGGGAGGGTCCTCCATCGAAAAAAGTTTACGGCCAAATCGGACCCGTGACCTTGCTTAGCAGCTGGGTCGCAAAAAGCCGTCTTATTTTCAAATTCTTTCAAACCTTGCTTACAAAGTTACAAAGGGAGAAGTACTCTCCCTTTGTCTGAAAGTTTCAAGTCAGACCATTTTGAATCAGAAAATATTCAGTATTTATGACATACTATGTTTTCATATAGTATACATATTTCGATTTTCTATATATAAATTTGAATGATTTTTTAAAAAAACTAACTATCTATGGATAGAACTACTTATATGATTACATACTTTTTAGGCCTAGCTAGTACTACATAGCAGTGCATATATATGTTCATGAAGAAGTAACCCAACTACATTCGCCTATTTTCATTACATCCTGTCTAGATTCATCTTTTTCAATATAATGAAGCCTACTTTAGGATTAGATTCATTTTTTTTATATAATCGTCAGCTCCCCTAGTTACTCTTTTTCTATAAAACCACCTTTATTTGAGCAATTCCTAGCAAGGAATACATATATCGCCGACACATCACAGAGCAAAACTCGATCGGTGCAAAACATGCATGCACTTACACACGCCAATTAAATTTCCTTTTGTGATTATTTTCTGGGATGTGGATGATTAAGCAAGAGACCCGGCCGGCCGGCATGCATCTAGCGTGCATGTGCTGATGTGCAGTTTCATTCAACCTATCGTGCAATGATTTCTCCGTTTTGTAGACTATCTGTTGTTGTTTGGGCCCTGTGTGTGACACTGGCAGCTACTACCACACACCTCTGTTGCCGGCCGGCATGCATTGCTTTCTCCCCTAAAATCCAAAATTGTTTTGCAGCAGGTACATTGGACGGAACACACGATGGGGACTTACGGTACCCTACGGGATCGTTTTCTATGAAACCGTCCGCGTGATCATGGCCCCAATGTTGTCCGGAATCCGATGTGGAGTCGGGGCGGACGGTATAATGTTGTCCTGCATTATCGCTATGCATTGGTGCAAATTAACAATGCACCTGCATTTTCTGAAAATAAAAACTTGACCCTTGATCTTAACTTTATTTTATTTCATCTTGCAACTTACTAGCTAACCGAATGCAAAATGACGTTAATTCTAACTATACTAGGAAAACGCCAAAAGCATCCTAAGAATTCTCATGAAAATGAGAAAGCGCATGCCATCAGTTTGACAAAGAATTTAATCATCATTAACAATAATAATAGCCCTTTTGATTTTTTTTTCTAAAAATCACAAAAGTGAAGTTTATGTCTTTGGAGCTTCACAAGAGGAAAAATATGATATGGCCAACAAGCTAAATTGTTTTTTTTGGGTGAGTTGCCACTAAAATACCAAAGGGATCCCAGTGAGTGACAGACATCTAAATATGCAAAAAATTTATGATATTACTGAAAAATGAGGAAAAAGACTGGATCCCTAGAAGGGCAAGCACATTGTCTCTGGCGGTAGGCAGATTCTTACAAACTCATGTTTAAGTAGCATCCCCATGTATTGCACGGGTTTTCTATGATCTCTAAGGGGTACATGCAAAAATGGCAAGGTGCTAAGAAAAACATTAAATACCATATGGCCAAATTTGAAATGGTGTGTAAACGAGGGGGGCTGGGAGTGAATAACACCATGGTTATGAATGATTGCTTACTAGTCAAGTGGATTTGGAAACTTCATCAAGAACTAAATGCCTTATGGTTCAAAATCCTTAAAGCCAAATATATGAGAAGGGGTAATTTCTTTAATTCAAAAACAATGGGTAGTTCATAGTTTTGGCAAGAGTTTCATAAAGTGAAACATCTTTTCAAATAGGCCAGTGCTATTTTCAAGGTAGAAAATGGCAAGTTATGTAGATTTTGGTAAGGTTGTTGGGTTAGACAAGTCCCTCTGAAAAATGCATATGAGGACTTATTTGTTCTTGCTAGAGACCCCGAGTGCTTAGTCACTGACAGTTGGGAGGGTGAAGAGTGGCATATAGATTTTAAAAGGTCCTTATCTAGGAATGAATACAACAGATGGTTGGAACTGGAATTTGAACTCTTGAATGTTACTCTCTCTGACAACAAGGATGTGATAATTTGGACTCTAGATAAGTCTAAACATTACACAACAAAGTACAAATTCTTGATATAGGGCAGGGTGGCGGGCTATTTGGAAGTGCAAAATACCGTTGAAAATATTTTTTTTCTGTGGCAAGTGTATAATAACAAACTGCAGGCTGCCCAACCTCTAATCAAGAGAGGATGGAAAGGAAAAGGAGACTGTTGTTCGGGGGATGGGCTAGAATTTGTAGATCATGTCTTGTTTAAATGCCACCTTGCTAAATTTGTTTCGAGTGTAATTCGAGAAGTCTGGCATTTACATAAGAGTCCTACATCTTTGATGGATTTGACTTGCGAGATGGCTGCATGGCAAGGGCAACTACCAGCTAGATTGATAATGTTTCTCTTTGCTTGCTTTGCTTGGGCGATGTGGATTACTAGGAACAAAATGGCAATTGAGAAAAAAATCTCCAAAAGCACCGATTGATATTATATAGCTTGCTATTTCATCTATGCGGCGGTGGGCGATTCTCGCTTAAAGAGAAAGACAAAAAAAGCGGGTGATGTTGATACATGAGGATATTCTAGAGTGGATCAGAAACTTCACGCCGAGCATGCTTATTTCCTCGGATATAATAGAAATCTAGTAGCTCCGAACATTTGAGTGTCCCGGGAACCCGTATTTCAATTTTTGTTTGTCTTTTGTTACTTGAGTTGTTATGAGTAGCTAGTGTTCCTAGCAGTGAACGATGTAAAACACATGCTTGCTTTCTAAAAAAAGTTGAGTTAAAAGCTCTTTTTAAAAAAAAATCTAAACAAATATCCGCATATATATAGGCTTTATTAAAAGGTATCATGAAATAACTCCTAAATCGAAATTGCACATATAACTTTATGAACATAATGTAAAGTAACCCCATAAATTTAGATCTAGATTATCCACTATGCCATATGATAGATAACCTTGGTAATCTTCTTAAGTTTCCATCTAAATCACCACTTCCTCTAGTATTGAACATAAACTAAAATATCCACTCAAATCTATATCTCTTAGCTATGAACAAAGCTAATATGGAAAAAAAAAGTTTAGACAACCATAAATGGCACCTATATGTGTTTTTCTAGCTGCCCACTTCTATGACCATTAACATACACAACAGTACACTTTTTGTGAAAATTTGGTTCGTTTTGTGTTTAAAAAATGGCAATGAAAAGTGTACTGATGGGGGAGGGGGCTGTCCCCCTTCAAATCTCCTCCCTGAACGTAACTGAGACATTATGACATATCTATGTCATTACCATAATTGCAAACAGTATTGTTTTAATGACATGCCTTGTGCTGCTGTACTCGAAAAAGGTCCGTTTTCTTTTTTCTTTGTTCTCCCTCAAAAGAAGAGCATATATATTTGAATGAACTCAGAAAAGATTCATGTCCTACATATTGTACTCACACATGCATCCTTGTCCCAGATGTTGACATAAATCTTCCTATACTGCAAGCTGATGATGATGGCTCAATTGAAGAAGCAGGACCTGAGATATAAGTATGTATGGATATGGGGCCAACAACAAGCAAGTTGGCAGTTAGTGTGGCTGCTAGCTAGCTACTAAACCACATCGTTTACCATTTCCCTCGTGTTGTTGCCTTCTTGTCCTTTAGCCCGTGACGTTGTGCACCCATCTATGTACTTCGTCTTCGCTAGAGTTTGCGTTGTACTACTCGCTTGTCGGTGACGTAGACGGTAGATAGATAGCTAGGATCATTACTGCCTATGCACGCGATACAACAATTCGTTTCGATCGAAATAACAGCGACGTCGTCGGCATCCGTACGAATATATATAATTTACCCCCAAAAATAATGATGTGGTTCTATATATGTATAATAATCTACGTACTCGATATAGTGTTAAGCTTTTGGTTCTAACTAGAGTCTAGAGGTAGCTTCTTGGTTCAAGGAAAGGTTAGTTTGTGCTAGCTAGCTACAAACTCCATAGTGTTAAGTTTTTAGTACTAATTAACTAGCAGGTAGCTTTCTTTTTGTTCAAAGAAAGGTTCGTGTGTAAGCTACAATAATGTTAGTAGTAGCTGTCGGCATGAATATACATTTATTTAATCTGATGGGATCGGTCATCGGAGCATGTTGGTAGATTTATTTTAACTATATGCCGTGTTAGCTAGCTGTTGCATTTTTCCTAGGGGCTGGATGATGGCATCATCAGTCATTTCAGTCGGTCCAAAAGTTTATTATTTATATATATTATTAAAAAAATGCAGAAGAACGAATGCATGGTTGGTCTGCAGAAGAGATCAAGTGAAGGTCGACAAAGATGACAGTCCAAAGAATAATATGTGTCCGACGATCCATCAAACAAAATGACAGTTGACACGGGACAAATAGTTGATGGCCGTGTCCGTGCGTGGTGAAAGAGAATTAATGCGTGCGTGTGATGTCACTTGACTCAACACAACCTGATTTTGCTTTTGCACCCAACTCTTAGCTTGGGTTGTTGGGTTGCCGAAAAGAACAAAACCAGGTCACCATGCACTGCCGCCTTAATTAGACAACGTTTACGTCTAGGCTACACTGGCCAAACATACCGCCAACCAGCAACGTTTTTAATTAATTAATTTAGTATCTTAAACATCATATACTTCCTCCATTTTAAATTGTAAGTCATTCTAAAAATCTAATGAACCTTAGTTGGAATCATAAATATTATTGTTTTGTCATAAATATAGCCAAACTTGAGAAGCTTTGACTCAAAAGATTTTTTGGAATGATTTACAATTTAGGATAGAGGGAGTATTTCAAAGCAATGTGTGGGAATATATATGTCAAACAAACCAAATTTATCGCTAGGACCGTACCCTAGTGATTGGCTACAACTTACAAATGTATGTAATGGTGATTCAAAGTATAAAAGCAATAATCAGATAGAGCGGAATTTGATCATTACGTCATAAAACAACATATCCCTCCGTCCCCAAAATAGTGTCATTTTAGGTTTGCCATACATCATGTTTGATTATCCGTCTTATTGAAAAAAGTTTTATAAATATCATTTATTTTTTATGACTTATATCATTAGAGATACTTTAATATTGATTTATTGATTTTATAATTGACATAAAAAATTTAAATAAGACGACGGTCAAACACAATGTCCGAAAGTAAAAAAAACGACACTCTTTTTTTAGGACGGATGAAGTACGCACCAAAACTTTTGCAAAGTTGCCAACACACCATAACAGGAGACATCTAGATGCCACACATAAAGTGAAAAAATCTAGCATATTTTTATAGGTACACCCATAAATAAATGGACATTTTTGACTTCTTCTTATTTATTTGTTTATCTTATTTAAAAAAATTTAATAAATATTATTTGTTTTGTTACAACTTGTTCAACCGTTAGAGATATTTTTTTCATCATGATGTATTTCTTCTATTATTTGTATAAAATTTTTAAATAAAACAAATGGTCAAACAAGAATCATAGAAGGTGAAGCCTGAAATAAATGGACATTGTAGGATCTAATTTTGTTGGACGGTATCCTGAAACGTAACAGTATGCAGTGAAGCCTGAAGGTGACAAGTCTCAGGCCTAGAGGATATTTTTGCAATTTGCAATCGCGGGCCCAGTTAAAGCGTTAGGAAACATTGTAATTGGGCCAGGCTAATTTGCCAGAAACCAAAAGGAATGGGCCATCTCACTCTTTGCAGTCTCTAACGAGCAAAGGAACCGTTACGAATGAATGGACGGACATTCCTGGGCCGGACTCATTCGTGGGCTCATTTCGCGAATCAATAGAATGTCTCTCTATCCATATATTATTGGAAAAAAGTCCACATTACCTCCCCCAACTATCATCAAAGTTCGTTCATTTTTCCTCCCTCAACTTCAAAAACCGGACATATCACCTCCCTCAACTTTTCAAACCATGCATTTTACCTCCCTCGAGCGGTTTTTTCGAGGCGGTTTGCTACAGTACCAGTGCCTTTGTCTTTTTCTTTTTTTTTTTAAAAAAATTTCGGTTGAATCTTTAAAAAAATCATAGTAAATCATAGGAAAATAATAAAATGAAAAATCTAGTTTTGTTGGACTCCACATGAGTAGATCTTCACAGTGAATATATAATATGGTATACTTTAGTTCAACAAAATAATTATAGAAGTTTTGTCTATGAATTATTTTAATTAATTATATATTCAAATTATAAAATTTGTACTAAAATAGCATATCCTATTATATATTCACTGTAGTAGATCTACTCAATATGGAGTCTAACAAAATTGAATTTTCTATTTTATGATTTTTAATGTGATTTAATATGATTTTTCAAAAATTCAACCAAATAAATAAAAAAGAAAAAGACAAAACCTTCAATAGCAAAAACTTTGTACTAAAGCATATCATATTATATATTCAGTGTGTAGATCTAATAATGTGGAGTCCAACAAAACTAGATTTTTCATTTTATAATTTTTATATGATTTACTATGATTTTTCAAAAATTCAACCCGAATTTAAAAAAAAGAAAAAAGACAAAGGCACTGGTACTGTAGCAAACCCGTGGTTCTTGTGTAGCAAAACCGCCTTCAAAACCGCTCGAGGGAGGTAAAATGCATGGTTTTGAAAAGTTGAGGGAGGTGATTTGTCCGGTTTTGGAGTTGAGGGAGTAAAAAGTGAACTTTCGCGATAGTTGGGGAGGGAACGTTGACTTTTTCCTATATTATTCTATCTTTATATGACGGGCCATAAAAAAAAGAAGTATTTTTTTTTATGGCATGTGAGATGATCGCGCCTAGTAGCCACATATCAGCTGCGCTCGATATGCGGGATTTCCGTTGGATCAGATCTTTCGCTTTGACGAAACCCATAGAGAGTGGCCCAGCAGAATAACAAACGGAGCCAGCCCAGCGCCCCTGCTGAATGCAAGCAAAACTACTGCGTGCAGTGTCTCTGGGCTCCCTGAATCGCAGCACGCAAGGGGTTCAACAGTCACTGACATGTAGACCAGGTGTGATATGGGACCAACGTGTCAGGGAATACCAATGCGCTTATACCATACTTACATGTTGCAAACTTCTAGCTCTCAGTGAATGGCTAATGGTTTAGCCAGCTGTGGAAGGAATGCAACAGGCTCGTCACATTGAGCCTTCAACACAGCAAGTCCGGATGTTGTAAAAAAAACACGCACACAGACGTGCCCCTTTTTACTACTAAGTAGAGTATTAATATCTGATCTGATTGATGATGAGATGATGAATCCGGAGCCGGGAGGACGGAGGGCATCTGAACTCGGATCTCGCGAACTGAACTCTGTTGCCAGAATGAGAATCTGTAGCACTAATACCAAGCAGGGCCGGCGATTAGCAAATGCGAGGTGGGCGACCGTTCGGGGCCTTCAAAAAAATCGGAGGGCCTCCAAATTCACACCTTCATCAATCTTTATCTTTTGCTAAATGCTATATAGTCTTGAAATCTTGCATCTTAGGTTTTACTTTTTTTAAAGATTAACATTTGATTTGTACCTAGTAATGTAAGACCCATATAATTTTAAAGCTTTATAATTAAATGAAATTATGCTTTAATTTTCATAAAATTTAGGACCTCATCATTAATTTTGTTCCGGGGCCTCCAAATTATAGGTACGGCCCTACCAAGCACTGCCCCGATTATACTAACTAGGAGTAGTAGAACCAGCCAGCGCGTCTGTCTCATGTGTGCACTGTACATAAATTATTACTAGCTGCCAAAGACTCTGACCCAGAAAAATCAAAGAGAAAATTATACTGGCACGCACGCACGCAAGAGGACAAACGAGTTGCACGCTACTAGTAGCTAGCTGACACGGTGACGTGGCTTATACGAGCCGCTTATGAGAAGCCGACAAGGCAATTATAAAAGCTCTCTTTGGCGGTGTTCGCGTCAGCGGCTTTGAGACTGTCATCATGTGGTAGTACTACTGTTTTTTTATATAAAAAACATAAAATGAAAAAACGGCTTCTTCGTTTTTACAGTGAAACAGAAAAAAAAAATCCTCATTGCAGTAAGAGTACATCTGGGTGTTTAACAAAAGGGAGAATACTTGCTGTATTTGCTACTGCTGCCCTGCTCTGCTCCATTGTTGGGGTGCGGTGTTTTGCATTGCACACTACCCTACCCACCCTTGGATCCATCGCTAGAATTCTGGGCCGGTTTCGTGTACACGGGTGAACAGTGTGGGATCCTGTGCACGCTGCATGCGCCCGCCCACGGATCCCCACCCACCTCGCCGCCACATGCCTGTGCCTGCCGCCGTGCCCCGTTCCCCGCGCGTGCAGTGCAGGCGCAGCCATCCCGTCGCCGCCGCCCACGATTCGATCGATCGTCGTCTCCCTCGCCTGTCCAGTGCCCAGTGCCCCTGATGCCTTCCGTTCCGCCGCCGGCAACCAGCAGAGAGATCGTCGATACAAATACAACACCGACGGACGGCCGAGATCGGCCGAGGGAAAGAATGGAGAAGAGCAAAGCTCCAGCCTCCCGAGATGGAATAACGGATCTCAATTGCCTTTGCCGTCACTTCTCGCCAGAGGGCGCGATCAAAGCTGGAATTAACCGGCCGGCCGGCAGCCATTAGGGTGGCGATTAAGTTCGCGGTGACGTCGGCCTCCACTAAGCAAGTATACACTACACGTCGCCCCCGGCCCGGCGCTAATTAAGCTGGGGTTTTGTATGTTATCTTCCGGCCATAAGATAATCGGCTTCCAGATAGGATGGATCCACTGCAATCATGTGCTCTAGCTTAGCTAGTTTATGCTAACTACATTCACGCACCTTGCGATTACCAACTTAATATTAACAAATTAAACGCACTGGAATCCAGGAGTGATCGATCGATCGATCGAGGAGTCAGACAAAACAGAAGCTTGTGATTTGCTTGGTTGCTTGCTGTTGCAAAATAGAAAAGAGAGTAGTAGTAGTATTACTCCTGAGTAATCACATTTAGTTCTTGCCGTTTAACACGAAAACACACACCCTGTAAATTAAAAAAACTCGATCTTCCCAGCACCCTGAAGCTTCTCCAAATTAAATCGCAGAGGCCGGCCGCGCGCGTAGTATGTACAGCCACCACGGACATGGACGCGACTACGATGCTTGCGAGCTGACGAGACCCAGCTTGATTGGCGAGCCCGCCGGCCGGCAGCACCGTGACCGGCAGACGGAGGCGCTAGCTAGGCGCAGAGTGCGCCGAGCTCTCTGAGCCTGGGCACGAGTCGGCCGCTGAGGTGAAGTCCCATGAGGCCTTCGAGTCCGCCGACGGGGTCGCCACCCACGAAGAGCGCCGGGACGCCGGCTCCTGAGCCCTCGGCCGCCGCGACGAGCTCCTCCTCCTCCGCGGCGCCGGCGTCCAGCTCGATGACGGTGGCGTGCGCGCCCACGGCCGCCAGTAGCCGCTTCATGACGTGCGCCATGCAGCAGCCTGGGCGGGCGAAGATCACCACGGGGCTCTCGCGGACCAGTCGCCCCACACGCGCCGCCGCGGGCTCCTCCTCACCTGCAGGGTCGATGGTCAGCCCACGACGGATGCCCACCGCCTGCATGCTTGCTCGACCTGCCTGCTCTACAAGTGATTAGAGCCTTAGAGGACGGCGGCAACGGAGTGAGTGGAACGGGACGAGCTTGATCGCTGGCGGCCGGGGAGCGAGGAGAGGGCAACGCGCGCCGCCGCGTATATATAGCCGGGGCCGGGGCGGGGCTGCAGTGCGGTGCGGTGCGGTGCGGTGCGGCACACCACATGGCCGGCCGGGTGAGTGACGTCAGGCGGGTGGTGACGGGGAGGCGTGGGGCCGGAGGTTGCGTCACGTGGCCGGGCACCCTAGGAAGCGAGTGGTCAGCAGGTCAGGGGGTGATGACTGGTAAGCACTGAGAGCTTGAGCTGATTTTTTGTTTCGCCTCCGGCCCACGGGCCGGTGGTCGAGTCATTCGAGTGGAGGAGGTGACGAGAGAATCTCCTTCAATCTGCGTGCGTGCAAGTGCAACAAGCTTCCGCTCGAAATTCGACTGTACTACGATTCTCTTCTTCGTTGAACGAGTACGCAGAGACAGACTTTTGAACGAAGAACTCAGCCTGAAGCGAGGCGAAGGCCGGCCGGTGTGGCCGGTGTTTCCGAGACGGACGGCCGGCCGGCCACGGACATGGCGTACCAACTGGGTTTCGTCAAACAAGAAACGTACTTGCTCGGCATCTACTGCATGCATGCGTGTCGCAGTAGTACTTGTAGTACGTCAGCACGACGCGAGAGCAGCGCCCGTGGCGTCATCACCACGCACGCTGCTGCTGTCTCGTGCTCGTGCGGGGCGGGGTGTGTGTGGGTGCGCGCGGCGCGGCCGGTGAAGCGAGCGCGCGGCACACCGGACACGTGCCATTGTGGGCGGCCGTTGACGTCGCTATTGCGGGTGTTGGTGCGTCGTTCCTGGGGCGAGGCACAGGCACCCAACCCAACCAACAAGAGAGCCCACATCCACATGCTAGGCCCAGCCCAGCCCAGTCCGAGGAGGTGACGTTGACGGCGCAGATTTGCGAGGGTCCATCCCGTGGTGCTGACCGTTGACGGGTCGCCATCGCGGGGTGACGCCACCGTGTCATCCTGCGTGGCCGTAAAGTATACAGGGCATGCACAAGGCCACAGGTGGTGGCCGGCTCACCGTCACCGCCGATCTGGTGTGCCGTGAATCGTCGGCAGCCGAAGCCGGAAGAATGATGAAGCAAAGGCAGGTACTCCGGTCAGCGATACCGGCCGGCTTGCCGGTCAGCGCCGACCAAGACTACTAGTAGGGTTGACTCGATTTGGATGCGTGCATCATAGTAAACCGTATGCCGATTGCGTCAAGCCAGGCCTTACGATGTGATGCACATGTGACACCTCATCATCGGCCAAACATGCATATGCGTGCACACGCAGAGATGTTACACAGAGGTTCTCCACTAGCGATCGCACGGCATGCATCCGGCCGTAAAGACTAGTAGCGTCGTAAATGTATCTGGTAATAACGACAAAGAAAGTTAAAGTATCAAGAACCAGTGCGTTCATTCGCACCAGTATTATCTATAATAAAAAAAAAAGGGACATTAGTTTGTGACCAGTGCAGCTTCGAGCATACGTATGTCGTCACGGCTGACATACAAACCATTCCAATCGCTACGTCTAACCTCGATCTTGGCCTCCATCCGATGCATCTGCACACACACATGCACAAAAAACTAGGATATATATAGTATATATGAGATGTCTGATTGCACTTCGATTGATAATATTATAATAAAAATATATAATTATAGCCAGTGCAGTGGCATTGCTTCGTTCAAAGCACATCCATTCATGTGAATATGTGATGGTGACACGGTGGTGCCGTGGTGGACTGGTGGGCAATGCGGCAATGGTGGCCCATCAGGACGTACGCTTACGCGCGCCGTCGGCACTGCCACTGACCACAGCCCACTGCAGCTAGCTACTCCTAAGCAATTGGCTCCTCCACCGGCACTCGCTAGCTCACGCACTGGACGTCCATCCATGACGGAACGGAAGCGAAACTAATGGCCGTAGTTTTCTTATCCTGTGGGTGACCCGCGACACATTTGGTGGAAAGCCCGCGCTTTTTTTGCTGATTTGCCGCACTAGCTTGAGAAGATAGAAAGTTTTTTTTTTTTTCCCCATTGATTGATTGGCTTGCTGCTTCGTGTGGTGCGGCATTGCCATTGCATATGGCAGTGCTATATGCGCCATTGTCGTCGTCAGCTTGCAATATACTATATATTATTTATTACTACTGGTATATTATATTTTGTGGTATCTATATATATGAAAGTCCTGTGTGTACATGCGTTGCCTAGCTTGCATGCATGTTCTGATGGTGCACACGGCTCTCTCTGCTGCTATAGCTGGCATTCGTGTCGTGCGTGGTGGAGGGATCGATCATGGTTCCCTGGTCCCGAGAATCCATGAATCTTCCTCTATCGAATCGAATCTCCCTGGAATATTATCGATCGATCAGTTGCACGTACGTACTTGGTATCGATAGATACGCTAGCTCAAGTCAACCCACCTGGCCCCGTCTCTTTTGTGGTACGGTGTGGACGTGTGGTGTTGGCTTCCTGATGGCATCAGGGATCGTTGCACCTGCTCAAGTGACAATAATACAAGCAAAGATTATTAATGGACTAATCTGGATCAATCCATATGTCTATTTCTTTTATTAAATAAATCAGCCAAAAACTAACAACCAACTTTTGATCTAATATTTCAACTCGTCTATCATGTTCACGATAATCAGAGAGAATCCAACAACCACAGCTCCACACAATGTTACTGCAAAGCTAATCGATCAGCCACAGCCAGCGCGAGCCCTGCTCGTTCCCCGCCCAAATTATTACTGCTGCGTCTCTGCATAGTGTTGATGATAGCACTATATGTATGTATGAGTAATAACAATCGATCGATGCGTGAATGGGCCATGCATTAGATAGAATTATTGAGCGCGTTGCCCGCCTACTACCTTAGCCTGTTGTAGTGTTGTCGTACCATGCACAACCACCAGTGGTCATGCATGTACTGCAGCCTGCGCTCCTGCAACGGCAACCCACATCCATATGATGATCCATCTGCCTTTTTTATTTTATTTTAGGGATTTTGTTTGCTTCAATCAACGACTCAATTCGATGCTGCGGGACAGCTCCCCACCATTCATCATTCATTCCTCGCGTGACAAACAGAAACTGGAGGGAAAAAAAAAAGAAGAAACGAGGCTTGTCGTTCGTGGGCCGGTCATCCTGCTGTGTTCTTGAGCTGCTGGGCTTAGAGTTTGCGTGCGGCCCAGCTAACACGATCGGCGGGGCTTTTCTCGTAGCCGCACGCGCGCCTCCGCACCTGCACCTGCACGGCTGCACCTCCTCCACTCCTTCCCACCACCGGAAAACATTTTGCTCAAAAAAAAAAAAAAAAAAAAAAAAAAAACCAACCTCCTCCACCCACCGAAAACATACAGCTCGAGGAGAAAAATCAAATTTGCTCATATCGAAACGACGCTTGTGGTAAGCTTTTTAAAATAAAGTTTTTATTAAAGAAGCATAGTTGCTAAACTAACAATTCAAACGCCATTTCTAAATGCGGTTGTGGAAATAACACATCTCATGATCGAGTATTTGGTGAACAATAAAATATTGATGCCTTTGTGGAAATTCCATGGGTACTGTATGGACAACCCTTAATATACCGAGGAACATTCCGCATGTATCATTGTAACATTCCATGTATCATTGGAATATTGTAAAATACACCACCTATAAAACATGAGTAATTTTGAAAAAAAAACTCAGATATACATAAGAAACGTCTTAGGAATGTTATGGGAACAGTCTAGAATACAACATGGGGCGGGATATCTCAATAGTATTAACAAAAATTTATAATAGTGTCTCATGAATACCACGTGAATAATCTTATCTTACTATATTATAAAATAAATAGTTCAGGTGACAATGTCATGGATACAAGAAAAATGTTGTGGGCCGTTGGCACCAGGAAACAATCGAGCTCAGGTCTGACACGGGGAGACTCTGGGAAAGCCCAAAGCAAAGGCTAGTTTTGTGGGGGGTGGGTCAAATGACTGGGCCAAAAGCCCACGCACAACCTGGAATCGCATCCGTAGTTCGGTCCTTCGTCGTGGCACGATGTGTGAGTGTGTGACGTGACGGCTTTTGCCACGGTCGTGGTCGGGTCGTTGGTCGGCCGCTGCATTCATTGATAGTTTCGGTAAAGCAATCGCTGGCTTGCTCGTTGTCGCTGCTGCTAGTAAACCATACAGGACGACTGACTATTCTACGGATTTGAACGCTGCCGTTGAAGTGAAGGCAGGTGCAGTACAGGGCTCGGATGGCTGATTGGATCACTGACGTTTTCTTCCGACAGCAATGGAAAGCATTTCTTTTTTCTATTTATATAGCGATGGATATGTAGATATGATGTACTCCTACGTACTCGATAGATATTAGATACTGTGAGTAATTTCAGTGATCTGAAAGGTTGCGCAAGAAAGCAGTTGTGATGTTATGGGAGCTGAGAGAGACGTACGGACGTGCAAGTCGAAGTTGCAAAGCGGCGGCGCACGGTGGATGGATATAGAGGGGAAAAAATCAACACCGTGTGAATGGTTTTATCATAGATCGAGCAACCGTGATCACCTTTTGGATGCGTGTTTATGTGTAGTATGCGTTTAAGATATGAGAGATTGCTGTATAGACTTTAGGATCGAGGCGCGGTGCAGTTGGCCAGGCACGAAACACAGCTAGCTACGTGGCAGCTAGCGACCAGTACCGTAAACTACTTTGCCAGTTTTAGCATGTTCCGTTTGAGTTCGTCACCTTGTGGAGCTAGCAGTGCTCGTTGCGGCAGGCAGTGTGCGTCACCATGAGCCACCAGTCTTGCTGGCTTGAAGGCCACCACCACACGAAAGGTTCCCAATAGAGTTCCCCGGGCCCAATTTGTAACTTATTAGGCCGAGCGGTGCATGTTGGTTGTGTGACACAAAACTCGTGTGCAGTGCAGTCTTTTTGGGGAAACAAAAAAAGAATCCCAAATCCGACGTGACAAAAATACCCGCCGCCGGCCCATTGAGGAATTCGCAATGCCGTATGGTTCTGAGCCATTGCTGCGGTGCAGGTGCAGTGGACACAGGGTACATGCAGACGTGCGATGAACACGGCTGGACAGGACAAACAGTCGAGGGCTCGAAAAGAAAACTTGTGTGGACTGTGGAGCATTGAGTATACTCCGTACTCATGTGCAATTATCAGGTGTTTTTATGATCGAGAGAGCCGGAGACCTCGTACAATAGACGATGCTTATGCATGGTATTCAATGATGGGTATGTTTGTCATGAGGTATAATTTTGCATAGTAGATATCTTTGTGTGATAAACATTGAAAATCGTCTTTTATGAATCTATAATAAACCAAAAAAAAAATGAATGTGGCTAGTGATAGAACTAGAATTACATTGTTTGGTAGGCATTGGGGACAAAGGTACTTCTTTCTTTTCCAGATTTTTTTTCGTGTAAATATTCACTTGTCGAGGATTCCAACCATGTATGCAACCGTGTAAACATGAATGCATCAGCCAGGTACGTACTAGTGTGGAAGTGCAATGCTCACCGAGTTGGCAGACTGATTGCTACAGAGCTAAACGACGCCTTCCGTTTCTTCCGTCCGTCGGCTTCATCGCTTTTCGCTCTTGCAAGCTTCGCTCCGGTGCGTTGCTCCCCTGTCCCCTCCTCCTCGGCCGTTCCATGCTGTCGCCGTTGACTTGGCAAGGAAGGACAACCTACGTTCCGGCTGACTTTGACTTTGGACTGGACGGTCGGTCGTCCCCTGCGCCACCAGCTCACTAGCTTGAACCTTTTGTCCACCGATGCTAGCTGTTGCTACTCTGCACTGCATGCACCTTTCGGTTCCAGCAGCCGATACGAACGAATACGATACGATACGGATATGCCCAGAGGCCCAGCCAGGAACCTGGAAGGATGGATGGGTTTGATGTGCGTAGTGTTTCCAAAACTGAACCCAAGTTTGATCGAGCACTGCAGGACACTTGTTTAGCACCCAAAAATTTGGCTAAATTTTTTGACGGATGGGTCACATCGTATATTGTAGCACGTTTCGTTTGTTAGTGGTAAATATTATTCTACCATGACGTAAATAGGCTTAAAAGAATCGTCCCGCAACGTAATCTAAACACAGTGCAATGAAGTGAAAGTGAAGTCGTCCGGCAGGAACGTAATCTTTAGATGGCAAACACAGTGCAATGAAGTGAAAGTGAAGTGCACACGACGGCAGGACACGGAGTAGTAGGTGGGCATTCAGTCGGAGTAGAGAGTAGTACGTCGAGAGGCTCTGCCTGCTGACCTGAAGGCTCGCTGTCGTCGCAGCTTGCTGGTTGCTGATGTGTCTGAACTCAGGCAGGCCATCTTGGGTCCTGCCAGCCGTCCAGGATTTGAAGGAAGGCTGGCGCATGACTGTGTACTGTACTGCTGCGCATGACTGTGTACTGTACTGCTGCGCATGACGACTGCAGTCTGCTCACTGAATGGAATCGTATGCAAACGTTATGCAAATGCGATGCATGCGTACAACGCTCTGCTGTTGCTTCCCTCGTTTACCTTGGCAAGACCATCTAGCCGACAAGATAAAAGAGATTCTTCCAGTCCGGCTGATTGATTATTCCGAGTCCATCTTTCTTTCGTTCCGCCATGTGTTTTATTTAGGGTTTACCATTGTTATCCCACCTGAAATCGGAGTAAGCACGTGGGTTTGTCCGTTCGTACATGTACGCACGCACGGATGGACGCACCTCTCGTCCCGATCTGGCTCACAAAAATTTCTGCTGTCACCACCACAGTTCCAAAGGTAACAAGAAGAAATTGCACTAGGGCACCACCGCAGCATGCAAAAAGATCCCCGGTGTGCGGCCGCCGTGGCAGAGTAGAGTAGAGCGCGTTGGACGGGCACACCGGGCTCAGCTCGCTGGCTGGCACCAATTAGCAATTTAGCTCTAACCTCTAGGCAAGCCAGTTCCGTCCTTCCCATGGTGGGCTGGCAAGTATCGTCCGTCGTGGGGTGGCTGGGGCCCATCTGACAGTGAGAGTGCAGCAGTACGTAGCTGTTGGGGTGCCGCGGCTGAGCAGTGCCAGGCTTTACCGCCGGCTAGCTGGACGTGCCGGGACCGGAAAGGGTGCGTTGCACAGGCACCATATAACATCATCAGTTCATTCATAATAACGGAAAAACGAAACCAACTCCAACGTTTTAGGAGATGTGTGTTTGTTCGTAGAAGTGATGTGTGTGTATGTACACGAGCGTCTACATCTATAATGCGATTCATAATTAAAAAATGATCATTGAATTGTAGTTGCTAATCAAGTATACGTTCAATTTAAATATAAAGTATAATGAAATATAAGTATTGTAATAGAACAAAAGTTTCAATAGATATATATATGTCCTATTATCATAGACAAACAGACTTCGATAGATTAAAATATTATGTTGTAATTCTATTCTATTCAATTTTGGTGTCTATAGGATATTAGAAGATATATAACATGTTTTTATTTATTACAACCTTTTTCAATAAACATAGACTATTAAACTCTTTATATTTTATATAAAAAATTGTATTGTTAGGGGGCCATGGCCCGTGCAAAGCCCTCCTTGGCTCTGCCAGTGTTAGCGGATCCCACGTCGGCGGGACGGGAGGAGTAGCGCCATCATTGCCATAGCCTCCTGGAGCGCCGTGCAGATGAGGATCCAGGTCCACAGTATGGTGTGATCAGCGGCCTTCGCGTTCGTCGAGTGGACGCACCGTAGAAAGATGAAGGACGACAGGTCGGAGCACAGGTGGATGCTGGAAACACGAATGAACTTAAGCACATGATCGACAACGAACTTAATTAAGCACTACCTTGTCGCAGTGGAAGAAATTGTGATGTATCCAGACGACCGCACCCTACAAGCTAACGACGTAGTGGCGAGGAGCGCCCACCCATTGCCTAGCCTAACAGCGCAGTCCTTGGCCAAGAAGCGCCTCCATCTTCTTCGCTACGGCCAGAGACATTCACGTAGCATTGATAGACCTAGCAGTTTAGCACAGGTATGCGTCTCAAAAAAATCTTATGCATTCGGTAATCATTTAACCATATTATAATTTAGTAAAACCAAGATTTAAATTCAAAGAACAAATCTTGATATAAATAAATTGTTTAAATGAAATACATGATACTAACATTAAACACAAGTTTTAGCTAAAAATAGAAAAGGAAAATTAAGATATGCTGCTGTGTCGGGCGCTAAGGGCCAATTAGTGTCTTGGCTGCTAACGTGGCCTCTCCATTCATCGGTTATATATCGTTCAATTAACACATACGGATTGTTTCAAGACTTTGATTCCGGGACGCTTGGGGGTAAGGGGCGGAGCCCCCCCCTCGGGGAGGCGTTGTAATGGAACAATTCATAATAGTGAGGAGTGTTTGTTGGCTGGCACCCATGGTTTTTATCTCCCCGCATTGGGAAGGTTTTCCACGTAAAATCTAGTGTCTCTGCTATGGTTTGATTGTGTTTATTTATCATTTAATCGTCAACGATTACAACAGGCACCGCTGCCTGTCGTCCTCGCGACCGACGCCTAAACGAATAGGGCCCGTTAGATTTCACATCTTGGCCGCCCGACCGAAGTCGCGTGAAGAGGAACGGGACCACCAGCCGTTGAAGTGAAGGCAGTGCAGGGGCTCGACCGCTGATTGGGTCACCGACGTTTCGTCCGACAGTAGTGGGGAAAGTTTATTCTCCCCTCTCATTTTTTTCTATATATATAGCGATGGATATTGAATAGATAATCTCTTCGTCCCCAAAATATATATCATTCTCGCTTCCCGAAAGTCAAAGTTTTCAAACTAACGGTAACTATATATTAATATATATTTATATTTATACTAAGTAATTAGTATCATTGGAAAAATATTTAAGTATACTTTTTAATAAAAGAAGGAGGTTCATGCTCATCTGATTAGAATTAAACTGGCGATGCATAACTCAATCTTGCTTTGGCTAAACGCTTTGTAATTAGTTTCCTCGCTCTGTGTTTTTTTTTCTTCTTTGTTGTGTGAGTTGGTTTCTCTAACTGCTGGTTATAGTTTTTGTAAGTTCTCTTAACTTCTATTCTTAATATAATTTTTTTTTTATGTCGTTGGGGGCTTTGCCCCAATGGTTTCGATTCAAAAAATAAATTTATTTAGAGATATAAATGTTGCGTGTATTTTCTACAAACCTAATAAATGTTGAGGAAGTTTGACTTGGCGCTGTTTTTCATAGCGGCGGCCTTTTTGGGATGGAGGGAGTATAGTTGGCTCGCTAGATCGATCACGCAAGTGATTTGAGTGATCTGAAAGGTTGCAAGAAAGAAGTGTGATGTTGTGGGAGCCGAGAGAGGGGACGGACGTGCACGTCGAAGGTGCAAAGTGGCGGCACCGCGGTGGATGGGGGGGATCAAGTCCGTGTGATTGATTTTATTATAAAGCAATCGTGATCACCTTTTACGATACATGTTTATGTGTATGCGTTAAAGATATGAGATTTAGGATCGAGGCGCGGTTGCGGTCGGTCGGCCGGGTACAAAGACAGCCACGTGGCAAAATACCATTATCGTAAACTACTTGCCAGTTCTAGCACGTTCCGTTTGAGTGTGTCACTTCGTCAGTGCCTTGTACATGGAGCTAGTTGTGCTCGTTAGGCGGCTGTGTACATCACTACATCAGCGTGAGCCGCCAACTGGAGGAGAGGTCTTGCTGACTTGAAGGCCACCACCATGAAATGTTCGGTTCCAACTTGTAAAGCCGAGCCTTGATGTTTGATGTGTGACACAAAACTCGTGTGCAGTGTGCAATCATGTTGGAAAAAAAGAATCCCAATTCCTAAGTGACAACATACCCGCCACCGGCCCGAGAGGCTGGGAAATCCGCAATGGCGTAGGAATATTCAGCAAGAGCCAGGCGCTTGGTGATCCAGTGCAGTACTTCATTGTCCGGGGCATAAAAAAACAAAAGCGGCTTTGCGCACATGGTGAGGCGGCATTGCTGCAATGCAGGTGCAGTGTACACAGGGCATGCTGATGTGCGATGAACACGACAGGATAGGACAAACAGTCTCTTCTAAAAGAAGGGGGGGACAAACAGTCACGGGCTCGAAAAGAAAACTTGTGCGGACTGTGGAGCGTTGTTGCAACAAGTATATTCCGCACTCACGTGCAAGTATGAGGTGTCTTTATGATCGAGAGAACCGGAGACCTCCTAGTCCTATCCTTCTCCAGGCACACCTTAAACTAAATTTCAAAAGTTCAGTACAATAGATGCTTATGTTGCTATGCATGGTCTTCATGTTTGTCATTAGGTATAATTTTGCATAGTATATATTTTGTGTAATAAACATTGAAAATCGTCTTTTATGAATCTTGTTGACACAAAAACGAATCTATGCCAACACACAGGTGGGCTTTGGACACCCTAGAGGTCACACACGACCTGCAAAAACGGCAAGAACCAAAGCGTGATCGATCAAACCGACCTAGAGATCGATGTGGAGCTCGTTCTCGAGCGGAAAAGCTTTAGAACACCCTCCAGAAAGATTTGTCGGGAGGCTGCACATGAAGGTTCTCTTAGGACTAGTAAGGCCGCTTAAGATCGCTGGTAAACTCGTCGAGAGATTGACTAAACAACAAGTAGAGAGGTTGAGAGGAGCAAAATTAGGGTAAAGAGAGGTATTTTAACATTGTGCCGATTGATTTGGTAGGTGGGTTTCAATTGGCCCTGATCCTCTCATATATATAGAGGGGGTGATCTTATCCCAACAGGAAACCTCTAGAACGTTTATTTTCCAAATTTTGCTACGAGTTTGGAATAGTTTGGTTCGGAACCCAAAAGGCTAGATCCGAACATGATTTTTCATTAGGTATGCCGGAACTTCCAACAAGAGTCAGAACTCCCAGCGTGCCGGAACTTCCAACAGAAGTTCGAACTCCCAAGGTGCCAGAACTTCCAGCATAAGTCGGAAACTCCTAGGGGTTAGAACTTCTGGCTAGCTCTTGTCAGAACTCCCAACATTTTGGGCATTTTATCGGGGGCGTATCTCCTTCGTTCGAACTCCAAATTAGATGTTCCGTATATTATCTTGATCGGCTCAATGAGAGGAACGCAATGGTGGAGTCCGTCTCAAATTTTGACAACTTCACAAAATGGACACTTTTGAGTGTCAACAAATCTATAATAAACAAACTAAAAAAATGTGGCTAGTGATAGAGCTAGAATTATATTGTTTGGGGGGGACAAAGGTACTCCTTCCT
>JADLZK010000912.1:0-45526 GCA_015847255.1 Hyparrhenia diplandra | reverse complement strand
TACGTCCATACTTTATTAACACAAAAGCATATACGTTTAATTCACTTGTTTAATATATAAGTGCTCCCACATATTTTTAAAGTAGTAGTTTGTGCCAAATCTTAAACCTCACGCCGCAGAATAAGACATGCAAAAGTCTACGTGGGCCTGCACGCCTCTAGAAGCATCGAAATGACGACTTGTTTTGATCATCCTGATCATTTGTTGCCTTTGCAAAAGATGGTTGTAAAATAAATTTCAGTGATTCAGCAAATGCCTTTGATGCCTCCTCAGTGTCGAACAACATTGATCGGTTGTTTCAACTTCAGTGATCAGTTTAAACTAGAGGCTGAATTTCACAGCAGAGTAAAGAGAGCATCGTGAGTACAAGCGTGTCAATTTGAAGATATTGACAGCTTTTGTTTTCTTGTATAATTAGCTATGTTCACCGAGGTACCAATAACCTCAAAACTAGTTCGTTGTACACATCACTACTCACAGCTTCAGATTATATACTAGTACTGAATCACGTGAGCCCATAGTTCACTGTCGCCTCATCTTGCAGAACTATGCTGCTCGTTTTCGACACTCTGAGCCGCTGAAGCGCAGGTGAAGAGGTACAGCAACCCAAATCTCCCAATCAATTCCTTGTCTCCTGAACCCTGCTACAATTGTGCACCATCTTTTGAAATGAAAATGAACCAATTGTGCACCATCTGCTTGCATCTTGTTTTAGCGTTTTGGATGTATGACTCTCTGAGCGCAACACCAAGAGCTAATCGAACATAAAACATCCATCTACTCCTTGTACTAATGCAAAAGAAACCAACAGCAAACGATTGTCAACTAACCTATCTGCTCTGCACCGTACCCTCAAATTCGGCAGCTCATCACCTTATAGACAAAACAGGCTGCAAAAACGGGATCATATCAGAACCGCGCTAAAATAATCTGCCATACAATACTCACATGGATATAGTACTCACGCATTTCCAAGTACATCACTGTTATCACACATTTCATCATCGTGGCAGAAAAAGACTCAGTAGCTAGATATAGTTTATGGCGAGTTGTCAGAGTGCGAGGAAACAAGTATAACACAGTATTTTACTGCATAACAGTGACCTAAGACTTCTCATGCGGATAAGATATCCGTGCCGTTTAACAAGAACAGACAAATAAGGAAGAGCAGTTTGAAAGATGTACACTCTAGATGTTTCCTTTGTACCAAATATATGTATACATTTTTTTTTGTACAATAGCTCAAATGAGTGATGAAACTGCCAAAAAGGAGAACTTGGGGTACTAATGGAACCACACTAGTATTGTTAGTCGTGAGGGAAATCAATACTGGATTTAAAGCGCTCGATGAAGGTATCCACCTCGTCTTTTGTATTGTAGAAGTGAAGACTTGCCGCGAGCACTTGCAGTGATACCGAGGGTCCTATGCAAAATCTGTACGTGATGCCCTGACCAGTGCTACTCCATGCTGAAACAAAAGCGGTCAGCTTATAGTACTGAAGATGATATGTTTCAGGTTAGTAAGCGAAGCATCATATACTAATAATAAATAATTTACTTGAATCATTTAGTTTTGGTAAGGACAAGTCAACTAGATAACACAGAATGAGACAAACAACATGATATGAAACCCGTTGCTCGTCCGTTGCAACAGATTTGAAATAAAAAATGTGTAAAGTTTTTAAGCTCTAATAGTTGGATTACATATACAATTAAAGCCACAACAAAACTATATATATAGGTGGTGGAAGGCCATCAATTTATCATATGATACACAGATCATTGCACAGAAGATGCTAATGTAAGAACCAGCTACCATCCATCACAGCACTCAACTGTGTTATTAAAGAAAATAAATTATAATAAGTACATATAAAAGCCACCGATGGATGCTGTAAGTTGCAATTTCTCCCTTGTGATCAATTTAGAATGTTAAAATTTGATCTACTCTCGAAGTGCATTGAAAAGCTAGGCAATGCAGAAGAAGAGCAGACACATAAAAGATAGTATACAACAGGAACGGAGACAGAGTGGAGTTATAAATTACCTGAGAAGTCCTGTACTCCTGTTATGCAATCTGAATAATGAAGCTCAGAGCAAGAATGAGAAAGTACACAACTAGAGCATACCTGATCAAAAATTTCTGCAATATCTGTCGGATGAACATTCTTAACATTGAAAGAACACAATGCAGCACGGTGAACAGTTTGGGAAGGTGCTGGACCATATATCTGGACATTTGGAACAGAAGAAGGCTTTTCGTAGAGATATGTCCCCAACTCTTTCTGGACAGCAAAATTAACAGGGTAGGGAATGTTATCACAAAATTGCTCTTTCTAGGACCAAGATAGATCTTATGTTGACCTCATATTCGTGGATCTGCTCCATGCCGATGCCTGATAAATAATCAATGGCCGCTCCCAATCCTATAGCTTCTCCAATTGCAGGAGTTCCAGCCTCAAATCTTTCCAAACCAATCAAAGAGCATTATTAGAAAACAAGGGAGACATAAATGAAGAACAATATAATAGGGAAATTTGTCTATGCATTCCTGTGATTTTGACTGTAGCACACTCTTTTGTCTGGGACAGGGGTCAATGGGTCATACAGAAAAGAGATTTAATGTAGTGTCCTACTGACAGATCCAATTCTATTAATGTCCTGGATACAGTTTTCCCCTAATAAAGTGATGTGTGGCCTGTTAATAATTCTGGTAAAGGTTAATCATGGGTATTCAAGGTGTGCAATATCAAGATGGAAATAGTCAAATTCTGAAAGATTCACATCAGAAAAATAGCTGCTGCAGACAAAAGCAGAATCAATGTTTGATTATTAACTTCTAAAAGGTGTGCCATGTTGTCTAGTAACTTTTCTATCACTTAAGATACTCCATACACTGTACGACTTTCATCAAGATATATGATAGCACCCAACGACAGATCTTGAAAGGTCAAAGCAAGGGTTCCTCACCTAGAGGGAGCTCAGCGTATGTGGATTTGTCTTGGAATACATCTGCAATCATTTCACCACCACCTGCAGCAAAATCGTACAAAACCTAAGTAAAATGCAAACAGGAAACTGGAGCCTTACCCAATGCTGTAGATTTGGCTACTGATTTTATCCTCGGGTAGAGAGTGAACAAATTCATTTCACCTTGCAGTAGCTTACCTAAGAAAGGCTCCATAGATGACAAAATCTCAAATTTACCATGCAAAAATCCAACGCCTGTAGGGTACACACATCTGAAAGTTTAGCCCATAATTTGTGAATGTCAATTGTTGTGTATCCCAACATGACTAGAAATTAATTTATAACAGAGAGTTAATAAAAAAAACCTTATGAGAAAGATGCAACAAGAAAGTCTGCACCAAGTTTCTGAACATCAACTGGCATATATAGAACACTTTGTAAGCATCTACAAGGACTAGCTCCAACTTTGTTTGACCATGTTACAATCTCTCGATGAAGCATAGAACCTGAAAACCATGAAGGAATGTAGTTGAATGCAGCTCAGAAATTGTAGCTTTAAGATAATTGATTGGAATAACATCAGTTGCATATTTACTTTCAGCCACATTATTCATTATGAAAAGAAAATACAAATTTTCATATAAAGTTCCAACGCAGCTATGTGATTAACAATTATGTAATTAATACCAATATATTAATAGCTTTTCGCAAAGAATAAGTTACAATATAATTATCATGACCTTTAAGAACCTTTCAAATAAGGCATTAGCTTACCTAGAACATTTGCAACATGATGAACAACAACTATCTTTGTCCTGTTAGACACAGAAGCCCTTTAATTGCTCAATGTCTGGGGCATTTTCTTTAGTCAATCCAACATACTTTAAAAGGTGGCACCAGTCTTCTGGGAAACAATTTGCCATGGAACAATAGCACTATGATGCTCCGCAACTGTAAGGACAATCTGTCCAAGAAAATGGGGGCAAAAGGTGCTTATCAAGAATATACAAATATTGCATGTTTTCCAAGAACACATACTAGATCATGCTACTTGGTAAATTTGTGATTGGCAAACCAGCATTGCTTCTCTAGCAGTCATTAGATGGGCACTTTACTAACAAACATACTACAAGGAATGAGTGGTACTTTAAAATTTTATTTATTTAATGTTGTTGTTACAATTATGATTTTTTGCACAACTTTTACAGTTGCATGAATTAACATAGGAAGTTAGGATCACAAACAGCAGGTAGCCAGGTACAGTAAACTAGATAGACCATAATGTAACAGCAGGAACAAGATAGAAGCCTCACTTCATCTCCTTCTTTCAAGTTAGATAGTCCCCATGAGTAGGCTACCAGATTGATAACTTCAGTAGCATTTCGAGTGAAAATAATCTCTCTGCTATCAGCGGCGTTGACAAAATTTGCAACTTTTTCTTGCTTCCTCATATGCATGAGTAGCCTTCACACTGGTTTCAAAGGAATTGGCATGTCAGTTTGCTTATAACATGCGTGCCGTAATACGCATATATTGAGTAACAGTGTAACACCCAAAATCAAACAAATGAAGGAACTGATGCACATGGGCCAAAGAGCACCATGAACCGACTGATCTATTTTTCCATGGATAGTGCGTCAGTTGATCATTAAATACTATAGAATCAACATTTAGAAATGCACATAGAAGAGCTTAGCAAAATCAACAACAACAACAAAACCTTAACAGAATGAAGTGAACAAAAAACAGAGCAAGTCCTGCTCAGTAGATGTGCATTCAAGTTGGCATTTACATGGATTTATAGTTTAGACACACGTCATGGAGAAATAACATACAATTGTATACGCTACCTGAGTGCATGAATACCACGGTGAACATTTGAATTGTATGATCGGTAGTACTCATCTAATGTTTTCATCACACTATAAGGTTTCTGTGATGTTGCACCATTGTCGAAGTAAACTAATTTGGTACCATCGAATTCCTGCAAGTTCCAACAGTAAAAATGAAATCAGAGTCTCCCAACTAAAATGTTACTTAGAAGCTACTAGTATCAACAGACAGTAAGGCTAATTTGCACATCATGTCTCAGCAGTATGACACTGATTCTCCAAAAGAACCTTATGGTAGTGGTAGCCATTCAAATCTACTAAATCCAACTGCTGGATTTGCTCTAATAAGAATGTAAAATGTCTGTATTTTCACATCGAAAGTTACTAACTTGTGAACAATCAAAAGTTCAGAACCGATGCGCAGCTGCTACACGCACAGTTCGAGTAGCCAGGAACTCAAATGAGCTCAAGGGCTTAAGATTGAATGAATTGTAACCCGAGCAAAGCAGGAGATAAAGTGGGCGTAGGCAGCACGATAGACCTGGTGAAGGATGGGGAAGTCGACACGGGTGCGGTGCCCCAGCGACGAAACCGGCTCCAAATCCCGCGACGGCGCCGCCACGCTCGCTGCGCACCAGCCTCGCCTGGAGGAGTTCGGCTTGACGTAGCCACCACCTACAGCGGAGGAGCCGGGAAGCAGCACCGGGCGCCGCTGCCGTCGCCGCCGCCATGCGCGCCGCCGCCATCTCTTTGTCGCCACTCGTGACGAGAACGATAGCGTTTTTGTTCGGTTGGGGCTTCTCTTCTCTCTGCCGCTGTGCTGTGGGCCCCACGTGTCAGCCTCAAAACAAGAGCAAGCCTCGAGATGCCGTTGACCTGCCTGACCGGACCCACCCGTCAGTCATGGAATCGGCGTGGGAGTTGAGCGCCCCGACGTGTCCTCGCGTGGCGGCGCCGCCCGCTCCGACTCCGAGCGACGCCGAGCGTGTCGCTGCTCCGCTGCGTCCTCCTCGCGGCCTCCTGCATGCCTCCTCCCACCATGCCGCCGCCGCCGGGCGAGTGGGCGGCGGTGGAGCGCCGGGTCCGCACCTGTGGGCGTCGGGGCGGCCCTTCGTCATCCACGGCTTCAACACCTACTGGCTCATGTACTTCGCGGGCGACCCGCCACACGCCCCGATGTCACCGCCGCCTTCGCCAACGCCGCCGGCGCGGGAGGCTCAACGTGTGCCGCACCTGGGCCTTTAACGACGGCGGGTACCCGCGCGCTGCAACTCAAGCCTTTCTCCTACGACGAGGAGGTCTTTCAGGTGCGCGCCCGTCGCCGTTCTTGTACCATGCACGACGCTTGTTTGATGAAATGCTTGGTTCACATCATTTATAATTGTCATTGTCCTGCGTTTCTATTACATTCTCTGTATCTCTGATTCTCTGAAACAGGGACTCATATCTGTGCAGTAGTACTAGACAGTACCACTAGTTAATTAAGTGACAGCTAAGCTTAGAAGTCCAATTTTTTGTTACAGGCATTAGATTTCGTGATCAGCGAGGCAAGAAACCATAAGGTGAGGCTGATACTGTCACTGTGTAATAACTGGAAAGATTACGGCGGTAAGCCACAGTATGTAAGGTGGGGAAAGGAGGCTGGCCTGGATCTTACTTCAGATGACGCCTTCTTCTCTGATGCCACAATCAAGAGCTACTACAAAGCTTTTTTTTAAGGTAAGCATTCTGCTTACATGGCTCAAAATGTACATTCTCAAAATCATTCATAGCTTCGTGATCTTAATTCTTAACAACAGCTGTTTTTCTAGGACACTTTTTTTTTTTTGTTTCATCACCCTTCTGTCATGTCTTACCATCACAATCACATGTACATTGTTCTTTCATATCTTAGGCTGTTTTGACAAGAGTAAATACAATCACAAATGTTGCCTACATGGATGACCCTACAATTCTTGCCTCGGAGCTGATTAATGAGCCACACTGCCATTCAGATCCATCAGGCGACACATTGCAGGTCCTTACTCTGCTTTTTATTTGTTACAGTTCTGTTTCCTTTCATTTGTTTCTATACTTACAGATGTTTAAACACTTGGAGTTTCCTGTAGGCATGGATAGAAGAGATGGCTTTTTATGTGAAGTCTATAGACCCTGTGCACCTTTTAGAGATCGGTGTTGAAGGGTTTTATGGTTCGTCGACTCCAGAACTTCTGCATGTGAACCCAGATGCTTATTCTGGAACTATTGGGACAGATTTTATCAGGAACCATCGTGTACTGGGAATTGATCTGGCTTCTATTCATATTTATTCTGACAATTGGTTAGTCCTCATGTACATGTTCTTTCCACTGCAAGTTTTGTAGCTGACCAGCAATAAATGCTTCATCTAAGCACTTCATGAGATTGAGTTGGTTATTATGACTGAGTGAGATCCTTTTTCCAGGTTGCCTCACTCTGAAGAGGACAGTCACCGGCAGTTTGTGAAAACCTGGATGCAACAACATATTGATGATGCAGCCAACTTGCTTGGGATGCCAATTCTGATCAGGGAGTTTGGGTTATCACTTAAGCGTGGAAAGTTTGGCCATAAGTTTCGTGAAGCTTTCATGGAGACAGTCTACAGCACTTTTGAGCTCTTGGAAGAGTGGAGTGATTGGAGGGAGGCTGCCTTGTTTGGCAGCTTTTTCCCTAAAAACACTGAGCACATGGATGACGGTTATGCAGTCTTTTTTGGAAAATCACCATCCACATTAAAATTACTACAGATCACTCGAGGAGTCTGGAATCTTGAAAATGTGTTGCCTCCCTACTTATAAGTGTTAGACTAAGCGTATGGGCTAGCATACTTGTAGGTGTTAGACCAGGCGTGTGGGTTAGCATGCCTGTAGGCATGGAGACACGGCACCATTGGCCAGAAATGCTCCAACAGTCCTATATGTACTTGCAGTACTCTCCATTACAATACATTGACCACAATATCGCATCCTACTTTCTTACATGGTATCGCGGTTTGGGTTTTCCCGATCGACCTAGCAGCGCCGCCGCTTCGTACGCAACTGCTTGCGCCCGGGGAGATTGAGATCGATCTCCGCGAGGGGCAGCGCCCTCTTAGGATGCCGGCGATCATACGGTTTTGTGCCGCCATTGCGTCGTCCGGCATGCGAAGGTTTCGCGTCGCTACCCGTTTGTCGCCCGTTCATCATCGACACTCGGGGCGTGGTCGTTGTTGCGCCCTCGGGCTGCGCGATGGCGTTACGTGATCAAGCCACCCTTACGGTGTCGCCGCTTTGTTCGGCGGTGGCGCCACCGCCGCCGGTCCTGTCCAGCGGTGCTTTCGATCCGCCTCCGGCCTCGGTAGTTCTCGCTGCCGGACACCGTCCGCGGATCGTTTGAAGAGGAAGGCGAAGTCGCCACCTGCTCACGAGTGTGACTTTTTGCGCAACCTGCGCCATGCCGCTCGCGTCTGAAGCGTGACCCTAGAAGTCGCAAACCAGCGCCCGTCTACCATCGCCATCCGCCGCTATTGTCCTGCTGCTGTTCACGGCAAGAAGTCTGCTGAGTTTTGCCGAGCACCTCAACGACGCGACCCGCCTCCTCCGCGGCCCGACCCGCCCCACCTCGACTTCGCCACCACGGCACTAAGGGCTATCATCCGCATGAGTACTTGTGGTTTTCTCTCTCCAGTCGGCCGTTGCCTTGCGCCGTTATGACCGCGAGGGGATGTTCGTCGACTTCTTCTCCGGTCTTATCATCTCTTTGTGCTCCCGCCCGTGGATCTGGGGGAGTGTTAGACTAGGCGTATGGGCTAGCATACTTGTAGGTGTTAGACCCCGGGACGTGTGGGGTTAGCATGCCTGTAGGCATGGAGACACAGCACCATTGGCGAATGTCCAACAGTCCTATATGTACTATGCTCCTCTCCATTACAATACATTGACCACAATATCACGCATCCTACTTTCTTACAATAAGAGTATATGACACAGTCCATGCTTTAAGTTTTTGCAAGCCACAAATCATGTCCTAGAAAGTTGAATGTTTAGTGTGTAAATTATAAAGCACGTGTGAGTATCACACAATAATATGTCTTGGCCTCTGGATCTAAAAAATATTGTGTTTTCATGTAAATGAGAGGGTAGATATTGAGCTTTGGAATGAAATTCCCTCTGTCATGCAATTACCGAATTGCATTCCAACAATATACTTATACAAATGAAGTGATTTCTTTGTCACATCCCGTATTGTTGTTAAATCCTTTATGTGCCATGAGGCATTATCTGTTATGAAACCTATTGAAGTGAAAATCTATTGTGCAAATGTTTTCATCATCTGAGAACTTTTAGGGATCTCAGAAGTTTGCTTACTTTATACTTTATGAAAACAAGAACTCTTGAGTTGCTCAAAAAGAGAAAAATAAGAACTCTTTAAAGGTCTAAGTTAAATTAGCAAAGACTGGCCAAAACTATATATTGTTATCAATCACTGGCGCAGTTAAGCGTGCTTCCAACGTAGCATCTATATTTTACGTATTTTTTTCTGTATAACGTAAGAGTTTTTTGAAAGGAAATTATAAAGGCTCTGACTTGAGTGAATTGTTCAAAAAACTTCAGGTAAGTGTTTGCGCTGAGCGATGTTTTATTTACAGTCTTACAGCATTATACCATTTTTTGCAGATATGCCTTGAAGATTCACTGAGAAGTATGTTTGACAAATCTGAGGTCCTAAATCTTGTGGTGATTATTGTTTATGGGCAGTGTTACAAAATTTGGGCAACCCCAGTCTGTAGCTTTCTGCATTTGTGCATCATAGAGATTTGACAATTAAATTAAACAGCTGTTCTGGTGCAGAGAAGGGACTGTGATCTGTATCTATGACCAAAACCTCACTCGGTGGCCACTTCTTGATCATGGAATCTTGCTGTTGAGGATCCAGCATGTGGTCACGCTCCGTCTTTATGAAAATTCGTTTGATTCGGTTCAATCTCTCATCATCTCCTTCGAAGCTTGCTGTACTGATAGCTGTTGCAGGCCACGGACGCATCAGCATTGAAGCAAGTACTGATTCCTATATATCAGATAAAAATAAGGATGTAAATAAACTTTGGATCATTATTCACCTTTCATTGGAGCAGATGTTTTAGTTCAGGAAATGAGTGCTCAAGAAATTGGAACGGGAAATAATAAATAAATATCCTTTAACTGATGAATTATGGTAATACAATGTTTAGATTTTTTTGTTACACATAATCAGTAGTTTGTAGTAAAGAGGAATTGCTTTGGTAGAGAGCATCTCAACATATATGTTTCAATGTGTCGTGAAATTATGTTTTCTATTCTTTGCTTCCAGTAATGTTTCTCCCCAAGGCACATTTCATACAGCATAAATATATATAATACCTCTTCAGGGCTTTGCTGTGATAGACGATCACGCGCTGGAATTCTAGCTTACCTCAAGGCAATGGTTGTTGGAGGATCATCTGCTCCTGCAGTGTCAACTCAATCTCGTTCTCAAGGCAAAGTTGGTAATCCCTATTTACATGTGTATACGAAAGGATGTAATAATCATGCCTGTATTATAACAGAATATTAATCACGATAAATTCATCGCAGGCTAAGGTAAGTTCATATAATTGTTTCAGAGTTCTAAGCAAATTTCCTGAACTTTCTATTTCGTGTCTCTGGCTGGTTGACCATTCCACCATATTACCCTACTTTTGTTCAAATACAATTTAGTAGCTACTGCAACTATATTTAACTCATACGAGTTATTACATTTTCTGTTTTTATAATGAAACCTAAACGTTTGCACTATATGTATATGTTTCTTTGATGTGCGGTGGCTTATATTTTTATCATTTGCTAGAGGTCTATGCTTTTACGAAAAGAGCAAATAGATTCTTAAAAACATTACATCTTTTCTTATCTTCATCAGCAGCGAAATCCAAATGGTAGCATTGTAGCTGCCACAAAATGATTGACTGATCCTGTCAACGAATTCATGCATTGCATGGATCACACTCAGCCCTCCAGCACCATGCCGACTAGAATAACCTGGAATTGGACTGAAATGAGTTAGCATGGCACACCTGTTTTCAACATTGTTCTGAAATAGCTCCTTAGCCATCTGCCTTATGTATGTATGCTGGAGTGCATAATTTTCTAAATTTTGTTTTTGTACAACACTGTTGTAAGGTATATCCTCAGGTGCATAGTGCCAAGGATCATAACTTAAGCACAGCTTATGACTTAATTAAAATAGGTTCCACTTTTTGTGCAATATGATACACCTTTTATTCAGAATAGCATAAAACATTTTCCTATGACCATTTACACTGCAATCCGCAGTACTGATATTACAAATTGTGGCAACATATCATTACTTATATTCAATGCGTTGGCAAAAAGTAAGAACAATGCACGTACCTTCTCCCCTCTGGCAAGGCTGAAATGAGGTCTATTAGCGGCTTGTCATACTGCTTAAATGACCGGATTGTGTTGGGATCAGTAGGATCGACGCCACCTCCGGCAAGGTCAATGCATGTAACACGGTAGCCAGCGCCCTCAAGGAGCCAGCGGGCTTGAACCAACACCAGGCTCCGTGCCCTTCACCATGAACAAGCACAAAGTGCTCCTTTGCCGCCATTCCCATCAGTCTGGCCTCTGCCTACCAATCTAAGTTTAACTATTTGATGGACATGCAGCAAGGGAGCTGCATTTTCGTGGCCAGTCAAATTAAATGTCAAACCGACAAGGCGTCCAGTGATTTCCATTCTAAATAGAGTCTCATGACAGCAGGTGTCTACGTTTCTGGCATGTAGAGTTGCCTAATATGGTAGATGATCAGGATATAGCGTGTGGACCAGCTAGTTTTTCTCCTTTTCCTCCTTGTGTGTGTGACTGATAGGTATATATTTAGCCTTTTGTCCTCATGTTTTTCCTCCTTGCGGTCTTACATGCATGTCTTCTCTACAACATAAATCTCTATCTCTACAATATTCTCTACAATATATAAAAAAGAACAAAAGTAAGACTTTTTTTTTTTTTGGTGCGACATTGGCTTTGGTACTTCCATCTGCCTGCATGCGTCGCGCGCCTCCACTTCCTCCATCGGCCATGCCAAGGCAAAAAAAAGGAAAGTCAACCCCCACAAAAGGCAACCAATGCATGTGATTTCTCCTTCCTTTCCTTTTCCACCACAAATCACTCAATCAATTAAAAAAAAAAGTAATGCATCATTCAATCACTATAACGTAAAAGAACAAAGAAACGCAACATGTAAAAAGGGAAACGCTGGCGTAGTCCAATACACGATTTCCGGCAACCGGGCATACCATCCTCAATCACGCCACAAAATTTCTCCCCGCTTGTATCCACAGCGGTGGCGCCATGTGATCCCTCAATCACATGGAATCACCAAGTTCAAATATAAAACGCGGCCGCCAATCCCTCAATCACGGCCATAATAATATACCGACCTCCATCACATGCGAAGTACAAACATGTGTGACATTCTTTGATCAAAACGAGTTCCATAAAATGGTAGGGAGGCAACGTTCACGAGTTCTTGTATTGACATGGTGATGCTCTTTTAAATCACTTGTGATGAGTTTCTTACAATCGGATGCCCATTGCTTTTGTGAAAGAAAATAAAAGCTCAACATGAAGGTGCTGGAGATGATTCTTGGATCGATTTGTGTTTCTAGATGACACCGTAGCGTTAGCCGGGCTGCTAATGATGATTGGAAGGGATCCACCATCGGTTCAAGTACCCATGGAGGCCGAGTTCGAGTCGCTTGAGGTTGTTGCTTGCATAAGTTGTATGCATGAGCATGTCATTGCTTTTCCTTAAAGATCAATCTTATTGCATTTTGTTGTTGTTGTCAAGCATCACTCTATTGTTTTATGTATATGTTTTATTTAGCTAGGTGTCTTACAGTTCTTTTTTTCATTAGTTGAAAATCAGCAGATTGAAAGAAAACTGCTTCTAAAACATGTGTCATTTAGCTCACCTTGGAATAGTAGCCACCAAACTCATATATTTTTCATTGCTAAAGGGTGTACCCTATGGCTATTTATATGGACCCTCATCCAATGCGGCAATCAGAGTATAGTTTATTTTTAAACAAACATGACCACTGGCGTCTCAGCATAGTTGTTTAGTTTGGATTATCACTTACATGACCACTAGCGTCTCAGCATAGCTGTTTAGTTTGGATTATCACTTATGATAATTCATTTAATTTAAAATATATATTTCTACCTTCCTGCACCTTGACGGCAGTTTTGGAAAACCCTAACAAAATATAAAAACATCCAACAATTTTCCACCCTCGATAATTTGACATTATCGGTGATTATTTACTTTGATTGGCGACCTACGCCTAGCATTTAACCCGCAGTCGTTGGGATAGGTGTAATCTATGACAACCCCATGCATTGGTATCATTGCTCAATCCATGCCTAATGATGCTTACACCTCGTGCATTCCATACCTGGACAAACATCATGTTGTCTATGAAATAAGTTTGTGAGCCTACAACACTATATTTTTATGAACTTTGTTTTTGGATTAAATGTTATTTTAGCGTTTGATATCAATTGTACTTGTTATCTTATCATGCGATCTGAGTGTTTTATTACAAAAGTTTAGTTATCCATAGCAACGCCGGGAACTACGATAAGTATTCATCAAATTTGCATTTCAGAATGTCTTATGGTGGTTGGCTGACAGCCATTTTATCGATAAACAAATAATGACTTGATTGGCATACTGCAAACATATAACACCCACTGGAAGAACAGAACAGGTGGAGCCTACAATGGGACTATGAGTGCGCTGCACCAGCGTTTACAGATCACAATGACGGGGATCAGCTCGAAGATGCTCTGGTGCAGAAAAAAAGGGCTATGGTCAGTGTCCATCCCCACCACCTCGTTTGGCGGCCACCGGCGGGTCATGGCCTCCTGCTTCTCCCAGCTTCAGTGCGCGGTCATTGGCTGTCTTTATGTATACGCGACGCACTGTGTCAACTGCACTCTCGGCACCGTCATCGACATGGCCGAACCTTGCAGTGCATAGAGCCGCTGGCCATGGGCGCAGCAGAATAGATGTCAAAGTGTGGAGTCCTGCAGAAAATTTGTTCATGGTTGTGAGGCTCATTGAGACTTATCTTGCTTCCACAAATGAATGAATGAATGAATAAATGGTTTTGTTAACCTCATGGGAGCATTGCTGATACAGGATCGTGCGCTGGTGCTCTTCTCTCAGCCACACACTTGTTGGAGGGTGGCCATCTCCCGAACCAAATTTCAGGTCCGAACACATCACCAAGCTCGGATAAATCAGGTGCCCCCTGTTGGTTTCCAGTCCAAGTTTCAGAGAGTACTTACAATACTACTTACTTTCTGTTACCATATATAAATAAAGTTGAACAAAGTAATAAGCATAGGGGAAGTTTTGAATCACATCTTTTATATCTTGTTCTGTTTGGTACCCAAACGGGAGCATGGTTGCTGCTATGAAGATGGCTTGCTTGATCTTTTCTCTGAACAAATGCATGGCATGGGTGACGCTCAGTCCTCCGGCGCTATGCCTACCAAAAATACCTGACAAGCAACAGTAACGCTACACTGGAGTCACCTATTGTTTATAATATTTCAACCGGTAGCAGAAGTTTCTGTTTCGAAGATACATCAATTTAGTTTCTCATAGCCTAAACTGAAGTTTTGTGTGTGGATGTTGCAATCACACCAATCTGTTCTCTTAATTCTATCATACTCACCTTTTTTCTTTTTTTTTTCTTTGTGGGAAGCAATCAGTAGTCTAAACTGAATTATTGATGACATGAACTTGATACAATGAAGGTAACACACCTAGATGATGATGGCAGAGATGGTACTCTGCAATCTGCATATACACACGACGCCACAGATGGGTAAAATCCGCTCACCCTTCTGGCCTGTCCGGCAAGGCCGCCATGAAGTCGATGAGCGGCGCGTCGTACTCGTCGAACGACCGGACGTCATCCGGGTCGACGAGGCTGCCGGCGGCCCCGGCGGGTCGATGCAAGAGACGCAGTGGCCGGCGCCCCGGAGCGAGCACGGCAGACCAGCACCAGGCGCCGTGGCTGGCGCCGGCACGAGACAAGAAGTGCTCCTTGTTGGCCTTATGAACCTCGCCGCCGGCCCCTCCATCTTTGCTTGCAGCTTTGTTTGCAAAGTTGGACTAAGATCGTGTGTCACTATTGTTGTGTATATATACAAGCATGCATATATACGGCCATATGTAGTATGTTGCTTACGTTTGGGACAGGCATTTGCATCAAATGTGAGTTGAAATGGTCAATTAGTCGATGAGCAAATCAGGCGACGTAGATTAGCGGACGGAATCACGGGTGGAACAATTGTAGGTAACGTAATCGTATTTGTGCGTACGTGTTTTATTCCTTTTTTTTTTTAGATCTGAAACATTTCTTTTAGTTTTTTTTTTTTTTTTTTTTTTTGAGACGACAATTCTCCTATATAGTCTAGATTCTTACCAAACTCACCATTTGGCCTTACGCATGGCAATAGAACGTCACCATTCGTTTTATAATGAGAACAAAAACATTGTCCCAAATATGAGTCTTGGACTTGTCGCCGAAGGTGCGAAAGGGGAAAAAAAATCAAAGGCAAACTTGCGTGGGCCAATTGCTGTTTTGAAATGCGCCCATTGTATGGAAAGATAATAATAACACGAGCCGCGGCATTTTTTGGTGCCCTTTGAGGTTACCTAGTTGTGCCTAGCCCATGAAAGAAATGAGTAAAAATGAATAGGCCATTAACGTGTGGCTGTGTCGTTGGGCCATCAACTTCAAAAGTGTATTTTTTTAGATCCCAAACTTTTATCTGTGGTGCACCAATAGACCATACCTCTTCAACTCATATTTTTTTCGCCCGTGGACCCGAGCGCTCTTTTATCAAAATGCTCCCTCAAATCGCCGTCCTCTCATTTTAGTAGGCTTTACAACAACTTGCACTCTTACGGGCATTTCATCGAGCACCCAAAGGGGGTGCGCCGCCCGTGGCCATGGATGCTGTTGAGCTTGGCGGCGCCGTGCATGCTGCCCTGTCGGTGGCCTTAGCCTCGGCCTCCGTCGTGTTGTGCCCCATTGGCGGCGGCCTCCGCGGCACACTACCTCGCGCCGTGGGCCGCCCGTTCACATGGTCTGGCGGGGGCTTTTACCACTATATCAACCACCTCTGACTGCCAACAAAGGCGAGGTCACCCTTTGCTCCCAATGCGCCAAGCAAGATGGGGCCGGCCAGGCGACCCACACTACCGCCGATTCCCAAGCAGATTTGCACCTCAAGGCTGCGACCATGGAGGTGGGCCGGAAGTGCGGTGATCGCGGCGTGGCTGCGCCCGCCCGGTGGAGCTCACCACCGCGCCGCCACATGTTGTCTTGCCTCATCCGTCGTGGTGCAAGCCCCCACGCCCGCTAACGGCGTCGATAGCCCTATCGCTAGGGCGCGCGCTGTTTTGACCGCTTGGACGCATAGGCGGCCCGCCAAAAAGCGGGCGTCCCCCCGCGTAGGTGTTGGGAAGGTAGTGGAGCTTCTCAGGTTTGGTTGGTTTCGGCTTTTACGCAACGTGGGGATGTAACCAGCCATAGATTGAAAACAGAATTGGGAATGAGCGGGACCGCGATTGGAGGGAGTATTTTGCTAAAAGGACAACGTCACGTAGCGAAAAAAATGAAGCGAATGATAATGGCCTATTGAGAACCACAAGTAAAGTTTTGGACCTAAAAATGCACTTTTTGAAAGTTGATGGCCCAAATCGACATAACCGCACAAGTTAATGGTCTATTCATGCATCTTACTCAAATATGGGCTTTTTGTTGGATATTGGATTATTATCAGTGCCTAGCCAAGCTAGAACACAGATTGGTCAAACGTCACGGTCACGTAGAACACAGTTGGATAGACTTTTTCCCTAAAAAAGTTGGAGTACCATGACAAAGTTGTGCCTTTCTAAATTAAATGTGTCACCCTATGGTTAGCTATTTGGCTAGCTAAATGTGACTTGGTAAAAAAAAAAAAGTAGGAGAGAGTAGTCACTAGCTATTTGGATTAGGTGTTCATCGCATTAGACTAATTTAAGATCTTGATTAACTCTAAGTTCTAACGTAGATTTGTATGCGCGACCCAGGGCCTAATTTGGGAGCTTTTACCCTTTTTCTTAAAGAAGAAGCTCTTGACCTGTCATGACACATTTACAGAGCGAAGTGTATCTGGATGATCTTTTTTTTTTTTTAGTTTTTATGTGTGTTGGAAAAAATCCTTCCCCATGCTTAAATATGCAGCGTAGGGGGTATTTTGGATCTCCCAAAGATTAGGAGGAAGTATTGGGTATTGTTGGAGAAGTGTTTTCATCTTTTCCCCAAAAAATTAGGATGGGAGGTCATATAGATTCTTGTTAGCTAATTGTTTCAGGTGGACTCAAATTTGGTTTTTTGATCAAGTATTGAATGCTTGTTGGAGAATGATGTTTTTTTTTCCATTCAATACCGTTTTGGGAGTTACTAAACTCATGAATATTGGGACAAAATTATTGGGTACTGTACATTGGAGATGCTCTAACAATTTTGGTTCACTTCGTAGGTTATAACTTCATTGTTTTTTTTAGAGAACTAAACGTTATCTAGTGATTGCGCATCTAGACTCGCATGGTGTGCAAAACAACATCGAACAAGCGTTCTAAGTCTAGTGAATAATGCTGCTTTTCGTGTATTGCACACGGTTCTGATGGAGTCTATAGAAGCGGTTGAGGAGAGAGTTCCCAAGTCTCAATTTGTGAGTGAGTCTTGAGTGAGTTGGGTTGTTAGGTGTCTTGCATGGGTGCTCTCCCTCCTTTCATAGTCAAAGGGGAGATCGGTTCACGGAGAAAGCAAAGAAGAAAAGAGAACAAGGAGGAAAAGAAGAAAGAAAAAACAAAGGGAAGGGGGCCAGGGTGGTCTGAAATGCGGCATCATTCTTCTCCTTTTTGTGTGTAGGTTCGGCAAGGAGTGGATAGGGTCATGCGCCACATCTTGGTCTCGTTAAGCCACTAGTCTTTGCGTCGCGCTCAAGGTCAACCCGCGGTCGGCGCCTCATCCGTTACAGGGGATGGGATAGTAAAAAGTCTATGGGCGTGGATGGATACCGTGCGAGGGTTAAGCGGCATAGTCTTAGTCCTATTCAAACCCCATGGTGGTCGTGGGATGTTGGGCATGGCGGTCCTTTGCTAATGGTCCCATCGAGGGTGCGTCGCGTCCGTCCCATGGTAGTTTGGAAGCGTCGCGGGTCCCACGATGCCGCCCAGCCCTTGCGAAGAGCCCTTTTATGCTATCGTTGGTGTGAGGTGAAGATCCTTGCGAGGGAATCGGATAGGGGGCACCACTTTCGGGCGGATCGGCGTAAACCTCTCCCGGTCGGTTGTGGGTGGGACCAGCTCTCTCTTAAAGTTGGACAAAGGGACTCCTCGGGTGTGGTTGTCGTGGGGCCCCACTCTGCGGTGTGGAGACAGGACTTCCCCTTTGAAGGGTGGGGACAATAGCATTTTTAAGTCATTCAATGGTAACCATCGGCTAGGTCGATGTTGATGCCTATTACCTTTTTGTCCTTAAATACCGTGATATTTATATCGACAAATGAGTTTTGAACATCTTGAGTCAGAAAACTACAAGCAGAATATGTCGTGAAGAATTGTTTTGGCAGGGGAACAACTCGATATGTGTTAATGTGCACAGGAGAGCGCCTTGCTTACCAAGAAACCATCTGTTTAAATACTATGGTAACATGGACAGTAGACTATTATTACCATTATTAGATACCAACCATTATCACTAGTCACTAGGAAGTCTAGGATGTTACAATGAAGCAGGACTCTGTCGAACAAGAACAGTGTGCTCTATCGTTTAGGCCTTTTTATCGTAACATGGATGACTGCTTCACCCTAGGCCTTTGTGGGCTGGCCTTTCCGAAATCGACCCACAACCTAGGCCTTTTCATGGACTGGCCTGCCATTGGAAGCTTGGGCCTTTGTGGGCCAATTTGGCCTGACGCTGGTTTACCTTATCTATTGTTCTTTTCATTTGCAAATACATTTGCTGAAGATTTGAAACTTCGTTTAAACCACATATATCATATCATAAAAGAAGAAAATCAATTTGTTTCAAGAATCCTCATCAGTACATCTATGAAATAGGTCCAAAATAGAGCATATTTTAGCACAAGTTTTAGCTGGACAGTTTTGCCTATATTTTTAGTGGTACATATATGAAAACAAAAATAAAACATAAAATATAAAACAAGTTCGTTCAAACTCCTCATGATTCAAGGTCGAATTCTCCTCATTTCATAATTGGTAACATTCCGTCTACTTGTGCTCCTCCTCCTTGATAAAACTTTTTTTACCTTCTTTCTCCATAAAAAAAAAGAAAAGTTCCATTTCAATAACAAAAAGCAGAATACTAGTTAAAATAATACCTTCAACATATATTTATACAACAAAAAGCAGCGGTTTTACATACAAAACCATGGGTAAAATAATTTATAGTTACCACAGAAAAATAAAAGCGAATGTATGACTTAAAAGACCAATTAGAGTTAATTACCATTAGCCGTACTCATATGGCGAATGAACTTACCATTATCATTACTCATGTAATAAGCTGACTATAAAAGGTAGAAATGGCTTTTGCCGCACAGTTTTCTAGTTAGTTATGAAACAGATGGGTGGTCGAGGCGTACTACTACTGGCGTAAATATGTACTCGCTAGTCCCATAGAGTTTGTCATTTTTGACTTTTGAATTTCTTGTTTGACCATCTATCTTATTCAAAATATTTATATAAATAATAAAAAAAACTAACTAATATTGATAAAATAATTCGTAACCAAATAAATTATATTTGTGCAAAAATTTAAAAAAAGGCAGATCACCGTTTCAAGATGACGCGAGGAATTGGGATAACAAACGGATCGGGACGGAGGGAGTATATGTACAAACCAAAACTGATAAGGGTTGCTTTCATTTTTCTCGCTGGATCTGTGAGTCAGTCATGCATGATTTTGTCCCGTCGTGCTGCATCGATGATCCGCATGCATGGTGGGGCATATATATGTACTGTAGTGCTACCGCTGCGTTACAGAACGATGACTCGATGAGTCGAGTCGTCAATGTGGACGTCTCGTCTCGTCTTTATGGGAAGTTGACGATACAGTTAGACTCGATAGGTACGGGTGTATGTGTGGACTAACTTTGGATCTTTGATTCCATTCCACTGGTCATGCATATTAATTCCACCATGCATGCATGATTGTTGTATTGTTGACCCTAAACATAAGCTGTTCGTGCAACACGATTGTTGTAAAGTTGCCAACATGCATGCATAAAAATCAAATTATCATCTAAGGCAAATAATATCTCTATCGCATCATGTAACCTACTGGTACTGCTGTCAAAGTCAACGGCAGGATGCATCTAGATCAATGTCAGTACAGTAGTGTATATTCACACACCGCAGATTTTCCATGTGAACATCCTCACTCTACGATCAACAACGAGGGTTATTATTGACACGCACATTAATTATTATTAGTAGTGACACTACATATGCACCCTAACTTTTTGTGTGCGTGCATTGCAACAACTAGCAAATATATATGGCTTTACTGCAAGACGCATACATGCTCTAGCTTATTATTATCCATCTGTGCTGTGATGTCAATAAGCGTTGCGGTTCTGGCAACTTTAAGCCTTTGTTTGGTTTAAGTAGACTAAAGGACTAAGTGGAATTAAAAATTATAGTTTTGAAAACGACTTATAGTTTGAAAAACTATAACAAACTATAAGTCAATAAGTGTCCTTCATTTCTAGCCCATGACAATAGCCTATATATATGGGTAATATGCATGGGAGATAGGAAAAAAAATCTCAAAAACCACGAGACCTCCACCACCCTTTGAATTTCTAATAAATAAAACATGTAGTAAAAATCAGATAGACTCCCATAGAACAATTAATTAGAGAACTGTCCATACAGTTTCTTTTCACACAAAAATTCGAGCCTCTTGTAGGGGACCAATGCATGACATGTGAGACATAACTAAACACACCGGGAGGAAGATTAAAGCGGGGCCCGTACCATCGGCACAAGATCGAGGGGTAGGGATGGTCAATATGCTTTTTTTTTTCCCAATTTATACTACACCTATCCATCCTTCGACACTACGAGTGGAGCCTTATCGCTTATAAATCGTTTCGCAATTCGACCTCCATTGAAGTCTTGTTCCTTTCACTCTCATTTTTCTTGAAGAAAAAGTTCGTTTCTTTAACGTTGTAGTAAGCTGATTTAGTATAGTCGTCGTCGGCTTGACGTTTCTGCCTTCCTTCCTGCATGCATTGCCATGCATCATGGATTCCCCAACGTACGACGGCCAGCTCAAGAGTATGCATGCGTCATTGTGATGACGTCACTAGCATGCGCGTAATTCAGGACCAGCTAGAGCACATGTGTACGTCATGGTCGTACTGGCCGTGGCCGGGAACACAAGGACACTTCAGTTCACGGATCACCACCGGTCCACCAACACGTACCCTCCACATTAATTAAGGCCCGTGGATTCTATATGTCTAGAGTTTAGCCACTCAACTCTATATTATTATAACTCCTGAGGGCTCAAAGCAGAATTAGTGCAGGCTCCTTGTGAACTGCTGGTGGTTGCACACTAGGAAGAAAAGGTCCTAAAACGCTGCGCTGTGGATTCAACTCCTTTTCTTTCTCGTTGGTGGCTGCAGTGGAAGGGCGGAGCGGCGGACGGATTTTAAGGGGTATGCCCACCACGCAACTAGCCGTTGCCATGAGGGATAGAGGCTGCGCATGGTGTGGCCCTTGGGCAACAAGCGGCTGGCGGTGCTGCGCCTCGGCCGGGCTTTAGTTTCGTTTGGCTTGTGGCAATTTGGCGTCAAAATGTAATCTTCCATAAGCGTATCGGTAGTGTTAGGTTAGCGCCTCGGTAATCATCGGGATTACCGTTCAGCTTTGCACTTTGTAATTGACTTTTATTTCACTTTATTACGCCCAATAAAAAGCGTGCAGCGATATGGTCAAAAAAAAAAAAAAAGAGTAGACTGAGTCCACCCCTGCCAAATGGGAGGAAAACATTGGAGCATACAAGTGAGCTAAAGTGGTTTTAAATTTTAGTTAAATTTTAGGCAACTAAAAGTTTATACTAGTGAATCCATTAAATCCTTAGTACTGAAATTTAAACAAACAGCTGAAGCCAAGCACTATATTATCACATATATAAATTCTCTACAACCTACGTTGATGAAGTTTTTCTTATAGTTGGAGCAATTGTTACTTTGTACACTGTTTATAGGATGACTTTGAGTCATCATGACTATGGTGGTTCTTGACAAACTACAGTATACCATACCCGTGAAAGTGGTCGTGTGGGGTCACACATGATGCGCGATGTCAAGCTTCCAGGAGGTCCAATGCGTCAAGCTTCTAGAGCTCTGCATGGTAGTTGGTCTTGTTTTCATTATATAAACCAAGTGAGCTGGGAGCATCTATTCACCCACCGTCACCATACCTGACGACGTCGTGACCAGCAGAGCGGGGGCCAGCCCTAGTGAACCGTGGTCACTCACTCACCAGGGTTAAGGCACAAACTCGTCGATGACGCCGCTGCTCCGGGCGGCAGGTTGAGCTCCATGAGCTGCTCATCTTGCGCCGTCGTTGTCGTCTCCGCCGCCGGCTAATTATAAGCTGGAGTCCGCCATCGGACCGCTGTTGCCGGGCGCTGGTGGACTTAAGGATCACCCGGTCCCGCGCCATCGACTGCTGGCCGGCGGGAGATGTCGCCGGCGGCGGGGCTGCGCAGTAAGAGGGGCCGGGCCGACGACGTGGTAGCGTTGACCAACGGTGAATACCACGGCGAGAACGACACCGCGCGGCCTCGTCGTCGTTACTGCAAAAGAAGGTACACATGCACGCATGTACAGGCTGCTGATCAGATCTGTCGTCGCTGGACGATGCTGCTGGTGCTTCCGTTTTGATAGACTGATGGATGGATTAATTGGTTGCTGCTGTTGCTGCTGTAGGGAAGAAGCAAACAGATCAGCAGCACATCGACGTTTGTGACGTCAGCGCCGGATTTATTTGATGGTACCAATGGAAGAAGTACGGGCAGAAGTTGATCGAAGGTGCCATGTATCCATCAGGTTAGTAGGATCTGTAATTAAAGTATTTTTCTCGACCACGCAAAGATTTATTAGCGGCGCTTTTGTGTTAAAGAAATATTTAGTGCAATGGGGTGGGTTCTAATGATTTACAACAGAGATTGACCTCTCCTCTCCATCCTGGAGTTAATTTGCTAAAGCAAATTAGTTGACATCGAGATCTAATTTAGGTTATCTTTTAGCTTTAGATAATAGGTAGCCCTAACTGTTCTAATTCATGCTTTGCTTGTTGGTAAAAAACAAAAACTTGGGAGGAGCTAGAGGGCGCTATCTTTCAAAGGTTTGGCGGCCAAACCTGATTAAAAGCTACCATTTCATTGAGTTGTGTGCTCAATTCCAAATTATAAATTTGACTTTTTCGACTCTAAGTTTGACCACTCTTCTCATTAAAAATTTGTGCAAATTAATGTCACATCTTTTGTTGTGACTTGTTCTATTAATAAAAGTTCTTCAAACGATTTAAGCAATAAATGTTACAGTATTAAGTAGTTTTTTAATAAAATGAATTGTTAAACTTAGGGTCAAAAAAAGTTCACCAACTTATAATCTAAAAATGGAGAGGGAGTATATATTATCGTACCAGTACCAATACAAATCAGTAGAGGTAATCTCTAAATGAACTTTTGTATACATATATGGGTTTTACATTTAGTTCAGTATCTGTCAGGACAAAGAAGACGTTCAGGCACCGACTAGGGAGGTTTCCTGCCTTAACTGAACAACGTTACTTCCCTTTCATCTGGGACGACGACCCTCACGCACCTCACTGCTTACTCTGTAACCAGTCAAAAGCCGGCTGTCGTGTCGTGATACACACGTTGGGTGGGCCCTGATTTGATTGATCTGCACAGTGAAACCTTGCAAATTCAACTTTACACTACTGTTTTAGTGAAGTAAACCACCCGCTTACTAACCTCCGAAATTCTCGACAGAATAACCACAAAAATTCAAATTACTTATCTGCTGCTGCTGCGTATAATGATATGTATTCGTTTACATGCAGGAGCTACTACAGGTGCACACGGAGCACAGAGCAAGGCTGCGCCGCCGGAAACGGGCAGACGGTGCAGCGCAACGACGACGACGGTGGAGCCGCCACCGCCACCGCCGCCGCCACGCCCAAATACACGGTGGTGCGCATGGGTGAGCACACCTGCACGACCAAGTACTCATAGAGCGCCGGTCATCCTCGAAACCACTGCCGCCGGCGCCGTCTTCCTCCTGCCTGACACAGCCAGCACCAGTAGTAGTACGGCGACCTCTACCAGCACCACCACCACCATCGCCACCGGGGCTGGATCTCGGCGATCTCGACAACAACTGGAGCACTATTACTAGCAGTGTCGGCGGCGGATTTATAGCAACGACTATTACGGCGGACTGTTGGCCGCCGTCCGCGACGCGACAATGATTGGGTGGCTGCTTCATCGCCGTCTCGTCGTTCACCAGGATTGAGGACTTCACTGGACCCATACGGTCGCCGGTCCACATCTCTCGCCACCGCGGATGGTTGGACGATTGACCAGCTCCTACTCGAGCAGCTCGTCAACGAGCCTACTATCTGTCAGCATATCTAGAAGTTTGAACTGATGACACATAATAATGCTTTTGTACTATAGTTCCAGCGTTTCTATGTGCATGATATTTAGGAAATGCTAATTAGTCTAAATGAACCAATTAGCATGGGAGATATCCTCGCGTAGTCAAAGCTCAGTGCATGCAGGCATACCACCACCAATTAAGCCATGGATCTAGATTCAACGCTCGAGGGTCACTTCAAAACCCTCCCACCCTGGATACACACGGATTGAGATTTAAACCCCACAGTGGAGCTAAGCTGATCTGGGGATCTGCGCCTTAATCGATGTGGCCAGCATACTGCTGCACACGAGGTTGGTTGCATCACGATACGTCTGCACAATTAGCATATCCTAAATGTCATATTTCCTTTTTGTTTGAAGTTTCTTCATTGTACTGCTTTCAACGCTTATTGGTCCTCCTTTTTTTTTCAATACGATGAACAAATGTCTTGTCATTCGTTTGGAGAAATATAAATATCTCATATCTAAAAGTGGAATAGTATTTGTACGTTACTTGGCTTTTTGTTTTTGTTTTTTTTTTGTTTTGAGATTACCTTACTTGCCAATTCTATCCGCAAACTCACTACAGGAAGCCCCGGTTCTTAAGCGAGCACCGGAGGCATACGGCAAAGATCCTCACGGCGTCGGCCCGGCGTCTTCGCCGAGCAATGCTACGGCATAGGACCCAGGGCCGGAAAAATTTTTTTCATAACTGGGTCCTATACCGAGCACCCTAACCAAGCTTTGTGATGAATCGGCCTGGTTCAACATGTGTAGGGTATGCTTTCGGTACTAAGCTGGACTCTCTCCCCATCCTCCTCCTCCCTCTAGATTTAAGTGCTTCCCCTCTTCCTTCTCCTCTGAATACGTGCCCTCCTCCTCCCCTCCTCTTCAACATGTGGATTTGAGAACATGGTGAGCGCTGAGGGTTCAGTGACTATGTTGAAGTGGCCTTTTATGATGTTGCAACGAGGTAGATGTTTTTTTTTCTTCTAGTTTTGCTTCTCACATTTAAGCCTTTTGTTCTATTGTATTGGCCTTGCTTTGATATTGCAACAAGTAATATTCCTTTGTTGCATTGATCTCTTTTTGCTTCTCACGACAGCTTTTGTTCTATTTTGTTATTTATGTGCTCTGAACATTGCAACAAGTAATATTTCTTCTGTTGCATTAGTCTTTTTTTTTTATATTGCATCTCGCATTGCAGTAGCTTTGTCTGATTGTTTGCAGTAATTTTGTTAAGATATTTGCAGTAGACTTGCCCTTATTTGCAAACAACTAATATTGCTTTCTGTGTTGAAACATATCTTCTGATGTACACTGACTAGAAAGGTCTTTTGACTTCTCACTTGTATTTTTTTCCTTTGTAGTTAGGTATATGAATATGAATAATGGTAACTCCCTAAATTATTGTTTATGCAATGTGGTGATGTTTCTTTTCATGTTTTTTTTTTTTGAAAGTATCATTTGTGGATGATTATACATGTTTAGCGTTGTTTTTTATTTTTTGTTGTCTATTTTGAGTCCCATAAAAAGTGTTGACGTAAATTCCTTCTCAAAATTTATTTATTAGTTGAGCATGGAATAATAATTTTTTTTGAAATATTTAAGTTTTTTAAAGAGGTTGTAAATACCACAAAGTATTCACGGAAATAAATTTTGTAATGTTGGGTTTAATATTTTTAGTAATGTGTAGGAATCATGGAAGTTTTCATTTGTTAACAAAGAGATTATTCTTAATAATTTTAAATTTATTTTTTTTCAAGTTTCATATTTTGTATAGATAGAGTGCATCATGGAGGGTCTTATAAAATTTTTTTTTCATGATTTTAGAAACTTTGATTATTTTTGTATGAAATAAACAAAATCAACATATTATAAGTTTAATAAAAGACAAAAAAAGAAAAAGGCTATTTGGGCCGGAGGTGGCCAGGCTGGTAACGAGCGGCCCATACATGTCCTTGGACGGGGGTCTTATTCAGCTTCGAGGGTTTTTGTTATATTTTACTGTGAGAAGGATTATGTCTGGCGGCTTTGTATTTCGATAAAGTTGAGGTTGTTTTGCAAAATGGCGGTAAACGTCGAAATGCGCAGGCGGCAATGGCTTTTGTTTGCCTCTTTTTTGGTGCGTGAATCGTTTAGAAGAGATTCGAGGTGATGAAGCATGGTGGGAATGGGGCATGGAGGGCAGCGGGTGGCATGGGGATGGTGGCAGCAGGTGATGTGATGCGACGAGAGGCACGATTAGGCCAGCTGCCGCTTGGTCAACAGGCTGACGTTAAGCAGCCAAGGCCAGTTAATTGATCATGACCATCACCCACTAATATCGTCTAACTTTAAATGCGATGTGGCCGTCGGGCCCATCAATCCATTGATCGCTTTGACACAGGCGCACACGATTTGCCTCATGACGTAACCACTGTGACGTAACTCCGTTGCCGTTTGCAGCTTACCATGCCACTTTTCTTTTCTTATTATTAAAAAAAAAAAATCACTTGCAGCCTAGCCTATGCAGATTTCATATTTAAATTTATCCCCTGTTGGAAAGATACTTATCTCTTTGAAAGGATTTCGTAGGAACATGAACTTTGGAAATAAAAAAAAACTCCACGATCCCAAAAGAGGACCTTAGAGCCTGATTGGATGCAAAAGAGCTAATTGCTAGCTTAGCTAAAAAGCAAAGGTATCAAACACAGGAGAAACTAATAGGTGACCTAATCTTTTTGACCAAAGAGTTTGAACTAGTTGTTAACCAACAACTAATTTGGGCTATTTTTTTTTATCGGTAGTAACTTTTTTTAACCGTCACTTTTAGTAAAATCTTCAGTAGGATCCTGTCCTTTCTAAAAAGAAAAAAACTAGCCACATGTATCAAACATCCCTTCATTATATTTTCTTCATTATATTTTATTATAAGCTGACATGTATACATGGTATGCCATTCATTTCATTGATCCAGCATGTGAAGTATAGCCAAATCCGGCCTTATTTTCTATACTATTGCATGTACACAAGAACAGTCTCAACCTAGAAACTCTAAATAATTTATATAAATGTTAAGTCATATAGATACTACACACAGAGAGACATCCATATTTCCAATGTACAGTCTCTTTGAAATATATTTTGTCCAATCACCTGTCTTGATTTTTTATATAAATCACTTCCTTCTCTCTCTTTTCTAATCCTAACTAATACCACTTACCAATTTAGCGAAAACCCTAATTAATCTAGTTTGTTTAAGGGGATGTTTTTTTTTCCTATTATGGTGATTTTTTATATATGCAGCTGATATAAATTATATATCTTTAAACAACCTAATAGTCGTCCCGTGTGACACCTTTTCTTTGAAATATCAACACTTTTATTTTATAAAAAAAGTTTCGTACATTCGGATGTGAACTCTAGGTAGGACGCAATAATCTCTTACCTATTAAAAGCAAAATCCTTCAATGAATTAAGATCAACCCACTTTTGGGGCTCCCTCACTCAGACAGGCTAGCTTGTGCAAAGAAGAGAAACGCGGATAGGTAGCAAACATCGAAGAAGTGAGACAACTATGTACCTTTGATTTTTGGGGACAATCTTGCCTAGATCTAATACCCTTCAAAAGATTACTCCGTCCTTGTCACCCCTCAAGCAAATGGTAGCTAAAGATGCTGCTTTGGACAAGCTCAACTTAAATGGAACAACTTTGGGTTTACAATCATGCTCATGTCCAATGCAGTTGCCTTAAGCAGCTGGGTATGGAAATGACCCAATCTAAGATGGATGGCTTAAGCCATATGACCATGGAACCAATTTCAAAAGGTGAGACAGACCAGTTCCTTATATGGTTTGCCACTAGAAAAAAAAAAACATGCCTTCAAAAATTGGTTTTTGTTAGTGTAAACTAAAATTAGAAACTTGTAAGTTGAAAAACATATGGCAATGTTTTATGAAATCCACCATCCTTAGAAATGAACTTTTGGTGCTGGTGTTTGGGTGCCCTAGGGGCTACCACACAGTGCAGTTGTTAAAAATATTTTAGTTTTTTGCTCAAGTACATCGATAGCTAGTTGAGTTCAAATTGACAACCCTCTTGGCTCATGCACACCTCTTACCACCACACCTTAGAGCCAGTTGTGACCATGTCACGGATGCTATTTTGTCTTATACTATAGAATATTTTGGTTTCTAAATGATCTCACATGAAAGAAAATAACACCAAAAGTTTGGATCTCGTCAACACACTACAACCTTGATATACAATGCTTCTCTATATTCGATATAGCTTTAATAATACAGAATTTGAATTCAAATTTTAAGAACTTTAAAATGTATTTTTGGGCTCAAAATGGTTTCAAATGCAAAAAAAAGTGGGTAAAACTAAAAAGTTTTGATCTCATCAAGTTGTACAATTTTAGCATAAGTTTTTGATTTCATCGAAATCTAATACAGTTTTGCTATGAATATAATTTTTAAAAGGTGCAGATGTTTTATGCCATTGCCCTTGAAAATTGTTAGATTTTAAGGGTGGTTTTATTAAACCAACAGCTCCTAAAACTTTTATTTGTAGAGGCAGTCTGTAACCTACATTACTATGTCATAATATTAGAGCGTAGTTAACGAAGTCAACTTGCCGTGTGTTGTCAGTGTCTACGCTGTGTAGTGTAATAAAAACACAATTAGTTACTATATTAATTGGACCACTTTGATCTCAAATAACTATAATTACTAGTCGCTAGTAAACTGTTAAACCCTATGGAGAAAAAGATCTTTAAGCAAAAGCGCTTCTGGATCAGGAACGCGCAGTGGTGCGGACTCACCTGCCCCCAACATTCTATACTTTTAGTTAAGATAAGAATGCGCGCAGGACCGAACAACACGGCTATGGTGACTGCATGTCAGGTCTAAAAAGCCGTAGTAAAACTGTCAAAGGAAGCACTAAGTTAGATTATTGTGAAGTTATTGGAAAAAGTTGAAAAGAAGAAGGAACGCGCGTACGTGTGGAAGGCAATTACAACCATTCCGTCCCCAAATAAAATGACCAAGTGAGCGCTGCTTGCAGTATTTATTCCGTCGTCGGCCATTGCATCTGCAGCATCCCAAAGCATTGCATACCTGCAGAGCTAGCCCATTGTTCCCAACAATTCCGTTGTCCATACTCTCCATTCTTCCTGTGTTCTACTGTGCCCGGTCCTGCCTCTCGCTGCTACCAAATATTTAGCTCCCTCCAACATATACCTGCAGGCCGGCTGCAGCGAAAGCGACCATGGCACGGCCATTCCCGACCCCGAGAGATCATAATAATGGCGCCGCTGCCGTCTCCTTCGCCGCACTCCTCCTGCTCCTTGGCCGTGCGGTGAAGGCGATGCTGAGCATTGAAACCTGGGTCCTGGCCATATCAGTCTTATGGGGTTGCGTAGTACTCGCTTCAGCGTAAGCTAGTGCGCATGCGCCGTCGCTCAGGCACTGGTTCTTGGACTGCGCTGCATGGGCAACCTACTATGCTCGCTTCTTTTCTCGCGATTCACGCTGCCGAAGCTGTGTACGACTATTCCACCTCCCACATCAATCACTCTACACCTTGGCTCGTCACCGGCGTCCTCCCTCATGTTTCTCTTGAGTGCTCCAAATGAACTACCCCTGTTTGTCACCAACATGAGCCTATTCTCTCGGCGGCGGTCCAAAAAGATCGTTACAAGTTTCTCATGTGGCTAGTCTTCCTTGGTTGGGGTATATTGGGAATGGGCTCGGATTCCATTTTCCAACTGGAGGGGACTGGAACTGGAAGTAATTGTGAGTATGTCTAGGTTTTTCCCCGGCAGTCACCACTCTGTTTGCTATTACATCAGAATCCACCTTGGATTGCCAGACCAAATCAGTTCCTGACTACATGAAGCGACTGAAGACCAGCAACTCGTCAACTAGCTCAACCTCAACCTCAACAAAAACCTCACCCTTCTTTGATAATGATGCTAACAGTAACAGCAGAGTGCAGCTGCTTTATTGTTGCAGATATCCCTTTGTGCAGAGGGAAGATGGTGAATGGGTGACTGTCAAAGATTTGGTGCAGCGGGATGACCTGCCAAAGGAGGACAAGGACATTTGGCTGTCCTACAGCTTGTGCCGGCTTTTAGCTAGGCGCTACTATAGGTTTCAATGCGCAGAAGAAGGAGGACATGGTCCGCCGTCTTGCACTGGCGGACCTGGGAACAACAGATGGCTGCAAGACGGCTTTCGACATTGTTGAGGTGCAGTTGGCTTTCCTTCACGATTACTTCTTCACCGCCTCCCTCCCAATCATACAATCCGTGCCACGTTACATTGCTGTTGCCAATATATTGAAAGCCCTATTCACAACTATCATTTCAATCATCCTTCCTGCAATTCTAATGCGACATGGACTGGAGGGTAAAATTCAAATAATGTCACTACTGTCATGGTCCACTGTGCTTGTGTTACGGTTCGTCCCAATGTTTTCATTTCAAAAACATCTTTTGGCCTCCTATTGGCGTCCAATACAAACTGCTTTGCAAACGATTAGATTGTGTCCCCGAGCTCAACGGTGTGGTGAAGATATTTTATTTTCCCGCTCTCGTCATGCACATGATGTTTTTGACCTATTTGAAACTCAAACCAGTGGTGTCGTTTACTGGAGGGAAAAATAGGACAATACTCAATTCTCCAAGACTATGATCGTCGATGGTCTCCCAAGAAGGCAATTGTAGCATGGTTCCAAAAAGAATTATTCTATCCCAACCATCATATGAGTTCATCAAGCATCTCCCAGTAGAAGAAAGAAGATGTCAAGGTGCTGGACAGCATGAGAGAGTTGGTTGCCAATACTCTCCGGGATATAGATGGCCCGCCAACCAATGGTACCAGGTCTCTGAAGATTGATAGTTCTAGGCATGACTTGTTATGGACCTGCAGGGACGAAGAAACCCACACGGACACCATCCTCATATGGCACATATAGCAACCTGGTACTGTGACAGTGACAGGACACCAATAGACCCCTAATCACGAAGCTGCCAGAGCATTGTCAAGATACTGTGCCTACTTGGTGGCCTTTCTTCCGGAGTTCCTCCCGGAGCGCAGCCTGACCACAAAAACAAGTGTTTCAAAGAGTCTTGCAGGAAGCACAGATTGCACTAGAACAAAGCCTATGGATGAGGTGATGAAGCGCACCAAGATCCGAGGGTTACAGCCACCTGAGCAGCGGACGACCTTTCGCAAGGGTGTTGAGCTAGGACAACAACTGGAGATGCTCAATGACGACAGGTACGCTGGAAGGTAATTGCAGGGATTCTGGGCAGAGACAATTTTGTACATCGCGGCGGCGTCCGACAACATGGAGGCACACATCGAGCACCTGGCCAAAGGTGGGAGTTCATCACGCATCTCTGGGCCCTGCTCTCCAACGCCGGCATACTGAAGGCGGCAGAAGGAGAATGGCAAATCGCCTTCTGTCACTGCCACAGAGTAAGCACACGGCTATGAGGCTGCTAATAGATTAAGCTTGTTATTACTCGTTTGTACTCAAAGCCTCCAACTGATGTGACCTTATTAAGTCCTGCAAATTTTGGTTTTTGATTGTGTCAGTCCACTCTATCTGGTTTCATGGGTTTTTATTTGCTTATTATGCAGAGAGAAGCACCAACGCACCAAGTCCCGGAAGCAATGTCACTCTTCTAATGATGGAGCATCAACATCCTCCAGGCCTTCTCAACCAATGTTAGCAATTATACGCTTGCATATTGTATGATTATTATATATATTAAATCTAGATTTCTAATTAGTTTCCTTCTCATCATAGACAAACTTTTTTTAGAGAGCATGCGAGGCATGTATTTCGATGGTAAAAGCGAGTTTTTGGTTTTTATTACACACAGTATTACACACTCTAGTGCTGCGACGGCGTTGTAATTACAAGATAAAATTTTATGACGGGTTGTCTTCACCCATGGCATCAGACTAGGAAGGATCCTCCAGTCCTAGCATGTTGAGGTTCATCACCACGGATCGGCTTTTCCCCCAGCGGCTCTGCGAGGTTGTCGCGTGGCCCAGCCTTGACAGCGGCATCGCGGAAGACCTTCCCCTCGGTACATCCGCACCGGCCTCAGCGCCAACTGAGGTGATGGTGGTTGATGATTCCCAACTTTTTGCATCGTAAAGAACGATTAAGCCTGCTTGGTGCGCGTCGCTCTCCGGGTTAAAATCACGATCCTGCGATACTCAGCCGCTGGCGACGTCGTTAGTGCTTTGGCGTCCCTTGGCTTCCGTGCCGGTGGCCCTTGATTAGTGGGGGGACGGATGGGGATGCACGGCCGGTCTTCAAGGTTGATAGGGATCGCCCCGAAAGTGCTAGTCACGCCATCTCCCCCCCCATCTTCCATAACACCGCCGTATCCCCGCCGGTAACATCGCTGGGTGGGCGTGAAAGGCGCTCCGCAACAGCGCGCGGTGCTGCCACCGACACAAGAACACCGGGCGTAGCCAACCGTGTCGACTACGACGCCGCCAACCTCCCCCTAACGCCTCACCATCCGCGGCTAGAGCCCGGGTCATCCGCAGCCGTGACCGCGGTTCCGATGGCGCTCGACAGTCCGCTGAGTAGCGGCCGAAGCAGACATGCGCTGCGACGAGGGCAGCGGGCGAGCTCATCAAGCATCGGGTCGCCCTGCACTCTGAGGGCCTCGCGACTCGCCGTAGCACTAGCATCGCGTCGGAGGCGAGGCGGCCGGGTGACGCCGACGGCTGTTGACTCTCGCGGGTCGCACGCCGACGCCGCCGGGCGGCCGACGCCGTGTGGGCCGGGCGCCGACGGGCGGGCATCCTCCACCGGGCGCCGGATTGCTAGTGTCGATGGGGAGACTCCCCACAGCGCCGCGGCGCCGCCGGTCGGGTGGGCCTGGACAGAGGATCTCGCCGACAAGGATCGAGGTCGCAAGCGCTCTTCGGTGAGCCAGAGCCTCCTCGGCCAATGCCATCGCGAGCTCGACACCATGCCGTGGCGCTGCGCGCGCCGCTGCCCGCTGGAGGGCGCTGAGGCGCACGACGTAGGTGATGCCGCGTTGTAATCTTTGGCCCGCGTGCCCCGCACCGGGAGGCGAGTGCACAGCGGATGAGGGAGGGTGCGTACATTGAGCGCGGCGCTCCCGCCAGCGCTGAAGCATCGACCGACAAGTGCACGCTGCACCGGCCGCCGGTGAGGGTGAGGGCGGCGACGCTTCACGCCGACGGGCTTACAACCGTAGTGAAGCCATCGGGCGCCGACCGTGCGCCGCTGCGAGGGGCGTGATTCCGATGTAGAGGTGGACTGCCAGGCGCCGCTGCGCCGCACCTCTTGCTGTAGGTAGCGGGCCAAGATGACGGTGTGCAGGTACACGCCGAGGCCGCCACGTGTCCTCCCCTCCTATGCCGCCGACGCCGGGCGACCAGACGCGGGTGCCCGTCCACCAACCGGACTTTTCACGCTAGGCGCAAAGGGCGGCCGACGGCGGGCTCGCGACCACGAGATCGAGCTCGCTGGCGAGGCGGCAGCTCGAGGCCCGGGTTCGCGCTCCTCCACCTCATCATCATCATCGAGAAGGTCTCACACCAGCCAGGGTGCTTCGGCCCGCCGGTGGAGGCAGGGAAGAAGACCGACCCGGGGTCTCGCCGTCGACGAGGCGGCCCTTGATGGTGAGGAACCTGCAGCAAAGGGGGTTCCCTCAACCACCAATGCAGCCGCTGGCAACTGGGTGATGTGGGGCGGCGACGTAGGTCTGATCGGGCGCGGACGGACGCGACAAGCGATGACGCCCGCCGCCGGGCGCTCTCGACACCCGCGACAACCGCGTACCGGGCGACGGCGTCGCCGCAGGCGCGGGCCGCGGCCAACACTAACTCCAACGCCCGCCCCTTGACCTTCCCTCCACCGGGCGGCAGACACGGTGGCAGCCGCGACGGCAGCGCCAACCCGGGAGGCGCGCGCTGCCGCGCCGGGCCCTAACGTGCATGCTGGCGGTATCCTCCCCGACCGGGCGAGTCAGCCGCGGAGTGGAGACTCGACCCGCACCGGCCGCGAGGGCGGCCTCCCTGGCGCCGGGATGGAGGGAAGTCCCCATTGGTAAGGCGGGCGAGCAGTAGCGACGACGGGGCCGAAGAGAGCCCCGACTCGCGCAGAAGCATCGGTGAAAGGCCTCGGCCAGGCGCCGCGGCGCCGATCTCGCTGGATCCCCGGGCGAGAGTTGGTGCGCGAGCCGTGATGGGTAGAACAAGCTTGGAGGAGTGCGGATCCGGGCTTGGCTGAGAGATGTGGGGTCGGGAGTGGTAGATCGACGGGAGGGGGAGAACATCGGCGCCCCGGCTACCACTGGGGAGGGGCCTGGGGCTCCAACGACTCCATCTCTTAGACTCTCACCGCGTGTCCACCCATCATAGAGACAAACTTCCAGGACCTCCACCAAGCGAAAAAAGGAAAACAACCTCAAAATATGGAGGATATAGATTAATAAAGGGTAATCTATCTACTACGTGCATTTCTCTTTTTTGGATCAGCATAGTTGTTCCATTGCTGTGAGAAATCCTGATTTTTTATTGTTATATGCATGAACAGTGCAGGTGTGAAGGCCTAAGGAGGAAACAAGATAAATGAAGACTATTTCATAGACCTGTAATGGCCATTAGAAGCAAAAGAAACTTGATCCTTCTAGCTCTGCAATGGGAACAATAATGCCCAGCTTGTGGTTTTGTGCTTAGTTACCAACTTACCTTTTGTTGAATCTGGTGAGTCATGCTTGGGCTTATGTGACGATCATGATCCAAACCAGTAGTGTTGAACTTCTTATGTTGTGTTTCAGTTTGTCAACTATGTGTGTTGGACCGGATGTTGGCATCATGTATTGGCTTGATATACTGTTGAACCTAGTTGTGTTGAACATGTTCTCTGTAATCAAGTCGTGTTCAACACTTCAACTATCTCGTTGTTCAACACTTCAACCTAGCTGTATTAGTAATCCGAAACGAAATGTTCACTTTTATTTTTTTTTTGATTCATTTTCTTTTTACTATGTATGTAGACATAGTATATATACCTGAATGTATAGTAAAATCAATATATGCAGAAAAAGCAAAATAAACTACAATTTGACAATTGAGAAACAGAGGGGTAGCTGTTAGCTCTATGGAGGAAAAAGGTACCTAAAAAAATGAATGAATGGATTATGGTAACCAAAACGTTTTAGAGCAAGGTGGTGCGAATTCACCCTGCCCCAACATCTCGTACTTTTAGTAAGGAGAATGCCAACGCAACTACGGTGGCTGCCAGCTCTAAACAGACGTAAAATGCAAAAAAAGAGTCCAACCTGTCACTAAGCATACCTACATTATTTTTCAGCCATATACAGTGTTTCTCTCACAATAAAACCAGCTTATCAAATGCAAAACCATCAAGCCCCAACAACCAATAGCCATGTAACAACCCCAACTTTTTAACATAATCTTAGTGAGAAATCATGAGGTTGATAATCATTAATTAATGTAAAGCTAAAATCAAATAAAATTAAATTTTTATCTCATGATACGGACCAATGAACTAGATTACAGTCTAGATAAAGATTATACAAGTGATGTGCTTGGACAATGTTAACAATAAAAAATAAAATACATTACAATAATATCCCAGTCATATATGGATATAAGAAATCTCTTGGTGTATAGCAAGCACCACGTAAAAAATAAACTTCTATAGACAATGTTGTGTTTAGTTTTCTCCCACCTTCATAGAAATGAAGCCAATGGCTAGCCATATGCCGCTAAAGATAACTTTTAACTTTTGTTTTCTTGAAGTCGCACTCCAATAATATTATTCATATAGCTCACTGAATCATACCAAGACCGAGCCAGCCGACACATCAAAGCTTTGGGATGCATCATCCGACTAGATTTCCATCAAACACATATAGTTTCACTTATACACAATCCCACACAGAGAAATCACCTCATTTAAACCATTTCAAGAGAAAAAACCACCAACACAGGGCCACATAGATCCACAACACAACTTTGCAACCCAGCATGGGCAACCATACCCTAGTCCGGTCCAATCAAAGCTCACCAGCACAATGACAGTAAAAAATATTTAGGAGAGGTGGAGGAGCGTAGTGAGAGTAGTAGAAAAAGGGGCTCAGGTGCACATCAAGTAGCAGCCTTGAACCACCAGTGAGAAGATATTTCCCAGGAGACTCGAGAAGTAATTTCTACCATGCATTTCCCTCCGGGCAGATATTAGAAAGTCGTTTAGGACAAATGGGACACGGTCTCCAAAACATAAACTTTGACCTCTTATTATTATAAAAATATTTATGGAAATGTAATATATGTATCTTTTTTATCAAAGATTTTTTAAAACAAATCTATTACGTATAATTTTCATATTTATAAACTCAATAAAAACTAAAAGTTATTGATGATTTATATTATTAATGTTTGGCCAAAACTTTGCTTTCAAAAGCGACTTCTAATCACAAAAGAGTACGTGTGTAGATAAAAGAGGAGTCTGGAGGAAGCTTCACCATTACCATAGATATAGAGCACTTCGTGAGAGGAACCGAATAGAGAGGAACCGAAGCAAAAGAGAAAAAGCATTTCCTCATGGCAAAAATCCAAAGACATGTACCATCCACCGATTGCACCAACCAGCCACCCTTGTCGAATTTCTAGCCAATGTCAAACTATCCAGCCAAGAAGAAGAGCCACAGAGGAGGGCTAGCCATGAAAAGGAGAAGTTGTGGTGTGCTGAACCTGGAGGAGCGAGCTGAACAAGCATGAACGAGTGTTCGTACGAGCATGGCGGCATCTGCGATGGAGCGTTCATGGCCCTGATCAAAACACATCACCAAAACACAAAGGTGATTTCCAAGCTCCCTACACAAGCACAACTTTTAGTTTAGACATACACACAATAAGCACCCCGGTTTCACAGGCACTTTGGCAACCCATCAGCATCACAAGATCATCTCAGTATCAGCTCGTAAGACTAGGCCTTAAATACAGCTCAGTAGCTAGATGGTGGAGGGAGATGTGCTAGGAAAAAAGATGCCAGGCCAAGCCTCACCCTTTGCTCACCTGAACACAGCCGACGTTGACCTGGCGCCATCACATAGCCGCGGCCACCTACTCGAGCGCCGGTGCACCAGCAGCACAACCGCGTGCATCTTTTCCGAGTCAACACGTGCGGTGGCCCCGAGCTACCTCACAGCAGCCCGAGCGCAGTAGCACGCGACCTGCGGGCATTTTGCCTGAGCACCATAGCTAGCGTCTCCACAGAGGCAAATACTAGAAGGCAGATCGAAGGGGAAAACAGCATGGGAAGCTTCAGGGGCCCGCAGAAGGCAGGCGGCATGATTAATGGCGAGATTCCCCACCCATGGTGGTGTTGATTTAGGCAGCAGGAGGGAGGTACCAGTAATAAAAGAACAGAGGAGAGAGATGGGTGAGTGGGGAAAGAGAGCAATCGGAGGGAAAAACAGTTAGCTACGTAGAGTCCACAGGGACTTGATTTGTAAAGTACCAACTGATGAAGAACCCCAGCCATGGCCATCGATTTGGGGCAGCTTGCTTCAACACCATGGGAGAATGTAGGGAGGGGAAAGGAAGCAGAGCTTGGAGATGGGGTACGGGAGGGAGAGTGATGAGGTGCGTGCGGTTGGTCTGCTGGCCTGTACCAGTGCCTTTTTGGGTTTTTCATCCACATGCTTTCGGTAGTAGCAGTATGCTGGGATGTAGCGTGGAGGACTAGTGCTGTTACACATACACATTGGTTTACATGGCAGAGTATTTTGGTCCAAAAATGTTGCTCACGTGTGAATGGAAAATAAGGAGAGATAAGAGGATTAACTTTATCTAGTGCCAATCTAAATTCATATGTATCAATAATATATTTCCAAAAAAATCATAGTAAAAAGCTAAAATTTGGGACTAATGAAATATCTTTACACTCTAGGATAAGACACACGGACACGTAGACATAAGGTCATAAATTTAATGTATTCTTTTTAGCTCATAAAAACAAATATATCTAAAACTATAATTAATTACAGGAAGCAAGCTATAACATTGAGGGACGTCCACAGTACACAGATCGACAGGCGGATCTTAGATGACATTCGAGGACAGGCAAGTCATGTAGATGATGATACATGGATTTTTATAAAAACAAATAAACCTATTTCCAAAATATTTGCATCAAAATATATTTTCTAAACTAAATTGAATGGATGATGATGATGATGATAGATAGATAGATAGATCATAGTTAATTGATGAGAGAGACTATTCGGTGTAAAGAGAGAGCTCATGGAATGTGACTGATGAATTTGGGTGGGGTCAGCTCCCCACCACATTTGAATATATACAAGGACTCACCCCTATCTCTCATTGTGTGGGCCATATACCGTGTCGACAAGTTGAATCCCGAAACCGGGCCGAAATTCAGCACCCATGAATGTTGTTATATACTCCCTATGGTATGTCCGAGAGGGTTAGGGGCGATGAGTCCCCAATCACCTGGCGATGAAGTACTGACCAGGAGGCCTATATTAGCTGCGCGGTGTAGATGTGGATGTATATAATATCTTTAAGTGGGGAAGGAACCAGATCATGACCATGAGTCGCACAAAGGAAATTAGAAAATTGGTCGGTTATGGGGTAAAGTGACAAACCTTGTGGTTAAATCATGAATTCATCATGTTTCCTAGTTTGGAGGCTACGGGAGCATATAGGAGGTTCTTTTCTCGCTATATGGGTGATAATAGATTTTCTCACGTATTTTCTAAAATATGAAATTTTCGATAAATAATCTTATGATGGAGAAAGGTGACAAATGGATAGGGAGATGCATTTTCATTTATATTATATACTTATAGCGAGTACTTTGTACTCACTCTTATTAACCCTCCCCTTATTGAGGGATGAAAAGGGGCTAGATGACGGCGAATACCGCGATCCAAAAGGAAAGTCACATGAGAAACACATAATTTATTGCAATGTGAAGAGTTATGAGTATTCTTGTTTTAGGTAATATTTATTATATCACGTTTCCCTTAGATATAACAAAATTTTTGTAAGACTCTAAGTATTTATTCTCATGCAACACTTTGATTAGGTCATTAAGACGCGTTGAGTAATAATCCGTGAACCGCATTTTTAACTTCTGCCGAACACATAGTTGATTATAACCATTTATGTTTAACTTTTTGGCGATGAGTCATTGTCAACTCTCCAACATTTTTTTTCTATTTTCACTTTCTTTTCTACCTCGGTTATTCACCCGGCAGATGCGGTGTCTAAAGCGTTATTTCTGGCTTGTGTTGTGTGTGTTGAGCCTCGAGATAGTGGTCCACCGGCGCAGGTGAAGATCAAGGAGGGACGTGCCGTGCCGATGGACCTAGAGTGGTGAAGGGCGGACGTGAGGCTTGGATCGAGGACCAGAGCGCCGGGGTGGCCAGCCGTGGTGGTCGACACTTGGGGACATCGACATGTGCAAGGACGCCGTGGAGTGACCGTGTCGATCGGGTCAAGGCGGCGAGCGTGCAGCGAGCGGAGAGCTCGGATGACTTGGCGACTTCAGGGGCGGTCAAGACGGCGATGCGACACATGTCGAGGAGGTTTGGTGGTTTGTCCTCAAAACCATCGGCGCTGGTTTCGTGGTTTGGGCCTCAAAACCACGCGCTGGTTTGGTGGTTTGGGCCTCAAAACCATCGACGACGTGTTTCGCGGGTTTGGGCCTCAAAACCCGGGCAGTGAGGTTCCGATGGCGGAAGGACGACCGCATGGCGGCATCGGGGAGTTCGCGTCGGCCGGGAAGCCACCCGGTGAGAAGGCGCTGTGGCAAATGGAATCAAGTTTATCCCGAAGTGGGACCATATAAGCCCATGGCTATTTTTGGTTCGGCTCTAATGATAAACTTAGGATAAAATGGGAGGAAATAACATGTTAAATAGGCGAGGGAGTCCCCAACCTCCGTTACTTCTCTTAATCCCGTTTTCTTTTTTACCATAGTTTTTTTTTTTTCCGTAGTGTTCTTGAGAGAGAGACCACATCCGGGATCAAAAGCGATTGTGTAAATTCTGAGATGCTTTGTGTGGGAAAAGGTGGCTAATCCTCCTCATGCCCTCCGGGATTTTGAATCGAGTTGTGATTTTGTTTCCCCGTGTTCTAGTCTTTTCTCCAATTTTTTCGTTCTTGCCTGTGATATAAGAAATTCCTGAATTTCGGAGTTGGGATCGAGCCGTGATTTTTACGGAATAGCACACTGACTCTATGAAAGATCACCCGTGAGAATTTTAGGGAGTGTTTAGGAGTATATAATCTAATTCGATTGATTTTTCTGTTCATGCGGCTGGCGAATTTTTGTTTTGTCTTTTTACATTTGATCCAAGTAGTATCCTGTACGTGATCTATTTGGTGAGCCTGACGGATTCATTCTTTGGGGGTCGATTTCATTTTGGCTATATTTTTGGGGGCAGAAATTCATGGAGATTTGGATCGGTTCTCTGGATTTTTGGCAGGCGTTTGCTTTTTTCCCGTTTCTGTGTTGATGCGTGATGCGTGTGTTCCCTTGGCTCTGGAAGCGCCGGTCAATCACGTAGTACAGAAAGAAGGCACCGATCATTAATTAGCTACACTCCCTCTGCGTTTTGAGGATTGAGTTCATTGGCAGCAGTGCTGTTGTCAGAGACTGTCCCGTGCACCGCCGCTTTTCTCCTTGGGCCTCGTTTAGTTGTTCCAAAAAATTGAAAGAATAGCTTCTGGAATCCCCTTGTAGATATCTTGTGCTTGACGTTTAGTTTGTTGTGAGAAATATTATCCTATCACTGTAACTGTACTCAAAAGAATCGCCTCGTGAATGTACATCTAAACTGTATAATTAGTTATTTTTTTACCTATATTTTATACTCAGCTTGAATATGTAATGTCTTTGGTGTATTTGTGTGATGTGATGGAGAGAGGATGGAAAAAGTTAGAAACTTTAGCCAATAAGCGAGGCTGCTGATCTTGTCTGTAATTGGTTCAACACGATATGCGCCTGTGTGTTTTTCTTGATTGTATCGACATGTGCATCTGTCTCCTTCCTCTCTGATCTCTCAGTTTGGAGAGCAGCGCCCGAAAATTTTTCTGGCGCAGCCCATCGATCAGGTCATCAGTGCTGAGCAGTCAAGGCACCACCAGTGCTAATCGGTGCAGCTTGTTTCTGTTCACGAATGCCAGACGTGCAGTCCAGCTGCTCTGCATTTCTTCCACTTGTTCTGATTTTTTGGTGGTCAGAAAGCATCGCTTTGCATTCGTGAATGACCAAAGCAAACTTTGGCATTAAATGGACTATTAAGTGCTTCTTTTCTTGAGATGACATTCACGATTGTGAGACATCTTCTTTTTCTCATGTTCATTGTTTGGAGCACATAGCACAGTCCATTTTGTTTTCATTGTCGATCTCCTGTTCCTATTTCCTGCATGCGGTGGTGTGCAATCCCATTACCAGCAAGTGTTCGTTGTCACAGCAGAGCAGTAGCACTGTGTGTGCTAGTTTCAGTTCATGCCCTCGGCCGCTTTCAATTTTAGTCGTGGTTGTTTTGCCCACGCATTTGTGTGTGTTTGAGTTCCGCGATTTGATTTCTATTTGTTTCGTTGGATTCGTGTGTGTCCATCCTTTTCAAGTGACATCTTGCTATCAATTAGCATGTGTGTTACTCATATTTTGTGTGAGTTTGCTTTTTGGGGTTTAGTGTTGAGCCAAGGACCATAATTTTGAAAAGAAATTTTGAGGCTCCCATGCACCCCCCCCTCGGTGGCTTGGTAGTGAAAATGCTGGGCGTTACATGTCATTAGCCGCTTACCAAGAAGTTTGTCCATACTCTCCATTCTTCTTGTGTATTGTGCCCCCGCCTTTTGCTCCTCACAAATCTTTTAGCAATCCAGAGCGAGATATCGTGGGATCTGACCACTGTAGAGGCGAGAGTCGAAATTTCAAATTTTGAAATATTGGTTCATTTCATGGGGTTATTGACAACCTCACAAACATGCTCATGTTCAGGACAATTTGAGTGTCCTACAAATGTAAAGAACTTTGTCTAGCTAAGGAGTCCGTTAACTGATTGTTCTCCCTCCTGATCCTGTGCACCATTGAACCTGTACCTTGCATAAGAGAATGAAGAACCACCTTGGTGTACGGTTTTATCCGCTAGTCAGGCGGATTGGAGTGGTCTTCAGCATTGATGAAATCAACTATGAGCCTGTTATCAACAAGAAAATTTGCATCTGCCATATTCATCTTCTTGAGGATGGAGGCTGCTAAGGCAAGACCTATAGAATCCGCCATGATGACAGAAGAAGCATCCTGCATTCCTACCTTGAACATGCTGAGGGGAGGAACTACATCTGTGTTGACGACGAAAATGCCCAATCCTGCTTGCCATGGGCCGGATGTCAGGATGTCCGGGGAGATAGAGGCGCCCGAGTAACACCTTATACCCTGCAAGGAGGATGGGAGTGCAACAAGATACCTGTCCTGCCGCTGGTCTGTGGTGTAAGTGGTGTTGGGGGGCCAAAATAGGTTGCTGATGTGGGTGTAGTTGTGGTGCTCCGTGAGTTACCTCGCATAAGAAGAATTACCTTGGTGGTCGAGCAAAAGGAGTGTCCAACAATGGCTGCACTTGAGGTGGTGTCATGAGCGAAGGGCCCAAAGATGTGAGGCCAACGACTTTGTCGTGCTTCTTCTTGGAGCTTAGTGAGTAATTTTGCATATGTGAAGTCCATGTTTTTTTCTTTTGAAAGCGATGGTCATTTCGAGCTTTCCAAATATACCACAAATGAAATAAGACTTTGCATAAAATGTCATCAGAGAGGTTTGGAGTAATTAAAAGAGGTAAAGCTTCTTGACTCCGTCTTCCTTTTGAGAAACAATGTGAGTGGGAAGAGGAGTGAAGGTAGCTCGACTTGAGAGGAGAGGTCACATTTGAAACATAAATGGACATCAGCTTTTTTCAATAAGACCACAAGTAAGAGCAATGTTTGTCAATATGAGTTGAGAATCTACCTTCACGCTCCCCAATTGCTAAAGCTCTCCTTATTAGTCTCCCAAGCAAAAGTTTTAATGAGAGGGGGAACTACCTTGGTTTTTCCAAACCTTCGGAGGATGAGGTTTGCATCAAGAGATATGCTTCTAGACCCTTGGGGTGGAAGACTATGGTTACCTTGGGCTGCTAAGGTGTCGTGAGATAGCCTTAGTGGTACAGAGTCCATTTTGTCGCTGGAGTCCACTCGAGGATATCCTTCTGGGTCGAGCTAACAACCCGAATGCAGTTTGAATGGCTTGGACTGCCTGTGGAGAAAAATGTTGAGGAGAGTAGGTCCCGTACCACGTATGAGTTCCCGGAATCCACAAGTCGAGACTTTTTGAGGGGAGAGGGGGGTTAGCAACCGCAGCAGGAAGTGGTTGTGAATATTCTTTCAAATCGGTACTCAAGGCTATGACCATATCGAAGTATTTTCTACATGAATCTGATAAGTACAATTTGAGATTAGATGGCTTCGGACCTGCAGGACAGAAGACCAATAGATGGATTTGGTGACATTGTTAGGTGCAGTCCAAAAGGATGAATAAGGGTGATATTTAGCCTTTTAAAAACATCAGGAAAAAGGAATTTTTTTATGAGTAACAACATTCCAGGCAGATTGTATAATAAGACTTTTTGTTTTATAATGTGGCTGTTCGTTGCTTAATCTTGGCAGGTTAACGGGCTAATGCAGCAGCGCTGCAGGAGGGCAGCTTGTCTGGATGATGTAGACTGCCTTGTCCTTGGGTGTCTTGAACCCTTGATTCTTGAATTCTTGATTTTTAGTTATATAGCCTTATTTTTCTGAGGGGATTATAGCCTTGATTTTAGTTATAGCCTTTATATATACTTTAATTGTCATATTAAAAAGTTATATTATTGGGCCTTTTTATCTTACTTGCCCATGGGCCCTTAAAAGTATTGGGACGGCACTGCATACACGATAGATTCTGGAAACTCTAAATATGATTCAGACTCATAACGTTTTCACACCACAGGCAGTCAAAAAGCTACCGGATGACGGAAGACCGGTAAATTTTTGCAGAGTGTACAATATTGCCTTCTGGAGGCCCTCGGTAAGCAGGTGTTTGCCAAGTGTCCGATAGATTGCACTTGGCCAACCTCCTGATACTCGTCACACTACCGGATTTGGCCCCTTAATTTGTCGACTGTCTAGGGCACTTGGCGAATGCCGTTATACACTCAAAGCAAAGCCCACATGGCAAAGATTACTCGCAAAGAAGGGATATGCCGAGTGCCCTGTTTAATTATTTGTCGAGTATAACACCTGGCCACTCAACAAAGCAATTGACGATGGTTCGGAGGTAACGGCGGAAGGCTCTTTTTGTCGAGTGCCGACGTTAGACACTCGGCAAATAGTGCTCCTTTTCCAAGTGCCCGCCCTCGACACTCTGGCAAAGAGATCCTTTGCTGATTGCTGCCGCTTTGCCGAGTGTCCTCTTCGGGCACTCGGCATATCCCTTCTTGCCGAGTGCCCGATATATTGCACTCGGTAAAGAACCGGACACTCAGCAAAAGCCTCGATTTCGGAAGTGACATATAGTGGGTTTCCGGTAGTGTATGATGATGGGACTCTGGAAAAACGAAAGGAAAGAATCTAAAAGAAATCTCTGGCAAAAAAATATAATATAATCGGACTCATAAACCAATACACCATAGACTCTGGGAAGTACCTGTGTGAAATCATAAATATACAATACTACATGCCTTGGATTCTTGATACTAGTCACACAAAATGAATGATTCAAATTGCCAATTTAACAAAA
>JADLZK010000911.1:0-127809 GCA_015847255.1 Hyparrhenia diplandra | reverse complement strand
GGAGTTACTACTTTCGATCACATCTTCTTTGCTTTTACATCAGCATTTCTCTTTTTGTTTCATCTTTGGAAACTTGCAGTAAAGTAGAAAGATGCTCTCAAAAGGATCCCGTCGGTGTTGGCCATGCAAGAAGAGCTCAACAACTTCAAAAGAAATGAAGTTTGGGAGTTGGTGGAAAGACCCAAGACGAACATGAAGGTATATCGCTCCATGATTGGATCTTTTGCTTTACCTTTGTGCATCTAGGCGGACATAATGCTTAGTATTTGTGTATGTGTGCTCGTTTTCAAGCTAATCCAAAGAAGTGCCATGATACGGCTGTTAAGAGAATCTTGAGATATTTAGTACTCACTCCTAACCTTGGCTTGTGGTATCCCAAGGGCTCTAAGTTCAATCTACTTGGCTATTCGTGTTAAGATTATGCCAGGTTGCAAAGTAGATAGAAAAAAGCACTTCTCGGGACATGTCAATTCCTTGACGGTCCTTAGTGTCTTGGAGCTCTAAGAAGCAAAATTGTGTAGCCCTTTCCACCGCGAGGCGAGTATGTTGCAAATGCCTGCATCTTGTGCTCAACTACTTTAGATGAAGCAAACCTTAAAGGATTACGGATGTCATTTCACAAAGATACCTCTTCTTTGTGACAACGAGAAGTGCCATCAAACTCGCAAATAACCCTGTAGCACACTCTAGAACAAAACACATAGACATCTGTCATCACTTCTTGAGAGACCACGAACTCAAAGGAGATATCGCACCCGCCATGTGAGCACCGAAAAGCAACTAGCCAATATCTTCACCAAGCCTCTCGATGAGTCAAGGTTTTGTGCTTTGCGTAGTGAGCTAAACATTCTCGATTCTCGTAACCCGGTTTGAATTCAAAGACACATGCAATCTGCTTTGAGACACTAGTTTGACATAGGAAAAGTTTGTGAAAACTTTCATACTGTGTTTCAAAAGTATTTCAAATTCTAATCCGAAATTCAATGCCATTGTTCTCATCGATGATTTGTCCCCAGCAATGAATTTTGGTGTCTTTTGTGATCAAGTTTGAGGAGAAATGAGTCAAAAGTGGCAATATATAAGCGGGGCAGAGGATGGAGCGGCAATGCCGCGTGTCCTCGCGCAATGCCGCGTAAACCCGGCAGTGCCGCCCCTAGGGCTTCCTGACTGCCTCGGGTCCGAACTGGGGTACCCGAGCCAAACATTTTTCTTCTTTCCTTTTCTACCCCCGGCTGCCCGGTCCTATCTCTTTCTCCTCCATTCGACTCTCCCTCGCGCTCTCTGTCTCTCTCGCGAAGGAGGCCGCCGCCGCTGCTCTCGTCAAGACGCGCCGCCGTTCACGGGGCCGCCGGGCCGCCCCGACAAGCCGGCAGCCGCCCCCCGCCGGACCTCTTCCTCGACTCACGCCGGCCCCGCTCCTCTCCCGAGCAGCTTCTCTTCTTTTTCCCTTCACTCCACGTCTTTGAGGTAAACCTAACCCTAACTATGGAGTTCTTGCCCGATCTATCGATGTGCAACAAATGTTCTTAGTTTTTGCTTTCTAAGGTGGAGTTTTGGAGCACCTCTTCGTCGCTCCACAAACCTTCAAAATGGACCTAGATATGGAGTTCGGTGAAAATTACCCGCAATGCCCGAAACGTTATTTTCTATTTTCTCCACCTTCCGACTCCTTCACCCCTCCCGCAACCTCCCGACTCCTTCACCCTCCCACAACCACGCGGCAGCGCAAAGCCACGAGAGGCGCCGGGCGGGCGCCGCCCTCCTCGTGCCGTGCCCATCTCGCCGGCGCCGCCGCCCTCCCCGCCGTGCCCATCTCGCCGGCGGCTCCCGCCCCCTCCCTGTTCCTCTCTCCCCCGGTGAGTCCCCTCCCCTCACACCTCCTTCCTATTCGTATCCCGCTGCGTCTCTCATTGACCCGAGCTCTCCCCGGCCGGCCCTTGCCGACTTCGCTGTAGGAGCCCCTCGGCCCGCCAGCCTTCGCGACCAAGGGAGAGCACGATGCTCCACCGTCGGGAGAGCAGGCGTGGGAAGAACGGCTGAACAGTTTTACATGGCCTTCATCGATTTGGCATCGTCCTCATTGATGATTGTGTTGGAGGATGACATGTGGGACCATAGAATGGGGGTAAAATGGCATTTCGTAAAGAAAATTTTCATTGTTTGGAGCTGGAGGCGCTATCTAGCCAAACACATCATTTTAACAGCTCCAACTCCACTCGCAGCTAGCTCCACTGAGTTTTAGAGCAGAGCTGCCAAGTGGAGTTGGAGCCATGCCAAACACCCCCTAAGTGTTGTATGAACTCTAAGGAAGTAGTTTAATGATTGGAATCGACCAATTTCACACTTCCATGACTTAAGTGATTTAGGGGAGGGCGCGGCAATGCCGCCCCAAATAGAACTTGACTGTTCTTAGCTACTTCAAAAACAAATATCCCTCAAATCACTTACTTTATTGAATTGAGAAATCGATTGACTCCAAACATTGAAGAAATTTCATTTGAATTCATACTCATCATGTCAAATCCATGAACATTTTGCAATCAACTGTGTTGATCTCTCGAAATTGGAAGAAAATGCTAAAATGTGTCGGATAGATGAGTTAGAACACAGTTTGGCGGATAAAATTAGATGATTTGAGCAAGGGGAGCGCTGATCTTTGCGTGTCGCACGGCAAGTGCATGTGTCACGGCGATCTGTCGTGCCTTCTAGCGGCAAGGCGATTACCATGTTCCAGGTTTTCACCCCGACGGCTTTGCTCAAACCACCCCACGTTTATGTTCCAAACCTTCTTCCACATATATTTGATCGCTTTGGACTTCTATCGATCAGATACGATCAAATCCTATCTTGTGCATAGATGGATCCTCGGGGAGGTGATCCCCATGGGAAGAGGAAGCAAAAGGGTCAAGGTGATTGTGACGTAGAGGCGCAGGAAGGAAAAAATTTGAACAGCGGGGCTACAGCGAGTAAGGGCGCACAACTTATAGAGGAGCAAGCGGCGGCGGTATGGGTACACTATTGTGCCTCTAGAGAACAAGGCACTCCGGAACACATCTCTCAGTATTTGATACTTGACTACTTGCGGCCCGGTTGATGGGGTCTTTGATATGACAAACTGCCAATGATCCTCCCATACCCGTTGTGAGTTACTTCAAGAAACAGAGGGAAGTGGCGGATGCTAGAGCTATCAATGTCTATGCAGATGAGCGGGCATAGATGCATAGATGAGAGATTTTGGGCTGCATTCCACTCCAACTTCTATCTGACAGTCCTTCTCCACTACAACAAGAGCAAGATCACTACTATGCACTACATAGACTTTGAGAGGATGGCGAGAGAAGGAGGAAGACGCCTTCAATGAGGCAATAGAGGCACCTGTGAGAAGTTTGAGCTGACCAACATCATGTCATTCAAGCATGATTGGAATGAGGAGATCCTCGGTCGGTAATTCCATGCCACCTACTATTTGGGGACGAGGCGGTCGACACTATCCACCGGATGACGGGGGGAGGCACTACAGAGTTGACTTTGTCACATTCCGTCGATTCTTGGCTTTGGGGGCGAAAGCCGCGGGGAGTACACCGATATCCATGAGATAGACCCCATTGATGCCAAGGCCATCGTGGATTGTTGGGCTGATCAGAGCTTGGGGCAGAGGAAGGGGTTGAAAGACTTCTTCTATGTGATGAACAACCTCTGCAGATGCACTATTGATCCCAAGGATGGGGCAGCTTTTGATGTGAATGGATATGCTAGGAATGTGCTTGCCCATTTCAGAAATGATGAAACCTTCAATGTGGGCAAGTTCATTTGGAGGTAGCTGGCGAATGCAATGGATGATGCTAGGAGGAATCTACCCTATGCTCCCTACCTCATGTTCATGATGGAGAGAGTCTACGGGAAGATATATCCCAAGGACTGCTTCCACCACGTCTACAACATTGAGAAGACCCATAGCTTGGAGGGAGGCAAGACTAGTGGCAGGGCTAGATCCTCAGCAGGAGGCACCTCAGCTGGCAGGGAGGACTTGGAGCAGCCCTCTAGCTCTAGGCCTAGGAGGCACAACAAGTCTAGATCTAAGGTGAAGAAGTGGATCATGGCCATCTTTGGGCATTGCACCTATGCTTCACAAAGAGACCTATGAGCTGCGCAGGGAGGTGAGACAGACATTCAAGAGTGTTAGGGAGAGGCAGGGACTTCCAGCTCCTCCTTGTATCCCTAGACCACCCCAAGATGACCTCCCGTAGCTTTTCCACTAGCGTACCGGTCGAGATCACATGGACATGCTTGGTTCCATTGCACTGCGGCATATTCCACCTCGTCGCTCTACTGCCGCTCCCACACGGGCCAGCACCGCTATTTATTTAGGAGGGCGAGGACACCGCTCGGCAGCGAGGACACCCGGTGAGGAGTGACTCCGCTTCCTTTTCTTCTCTTTCTATGATTTTTGGTGCTTGACGCCAAAGGGGAGAAAATTAGAAGAAATGAGGGGGGTCAAACTTTTCGACATACGAGATGGTTAAGTGGATGATGCGCCAGCCGGTCGTCCGAGTTTAGATCCTTTGAGAGTAGCTTGTTAGGTGTGAGTTTGAGAGAAACTCTATTTTTATGTAATAATGCCACCTATGACTTGTTAATTCTCGGATTTGGTCGCTTGGTTGTTTAAACTCGTTTCTATATAATCTGGCCGCTTGTTTAGAATGCTTTCCATGTCATATATCTTTGTGTTGATAACTCGTAAATACGTCTATTCAGGTGGATTGGCGCAAAGATACGCTTTACGGCGCTAACAAAGGCCGCCATTGTCGCTCTTGCATGTATACAACCTTATTGTGCTCTAATCTGTTTATATTGTCATATGCATCACGTATATATATCCTCAGTATGACACTTTGTTAAGCACCCCACAAAGAACCATGGATGTAGGGGAGGCTTTGCACTCTTCTAAATGTGTAACTTGACTTTCATGTCAAAATGAGAATTCAAATCTCACTCACACATTTAGGGGGAGGCCTCACTACACCTAAATATGTGAAAATTGACTTCTTATGTCAATTTTGAGAATTCAAAACTCACTCACATATTTAGGGGTTCCTACATCCTTGGATTGACATGCGCGGGGATTAAAATATGGAGTTGATGAACAGGTCCAAAGGTACCAAATAATGCTAGATGATGGTGTTTTCGGATCAAGGTGTTTAAATTATTTCATATTTTGAATCTTGAGTTTAGGAAACACCGTACTATCAAGAGGGATCCTAGGATTCTCGGTACTGCACATGGACCAAGTGCTCTAAAACATCAATCCGACACAAAACACAACTCCAAGCCTGACCGGTTAACAAAACACTTCGTTTCACCCTTTTCGTAACATGGGCGCGGCAAGGCCGCGCAAGAATGGTGCGGCAAAGGCGCCCTCGCAGCTAGCGATGCCCGTGTCGGTCTTGGCGATTGCCACACTTAAATCCTATTGGGCTGTGGGGTATAAATACCTATTTTACCCCCCCACAACGGTCACTTGGCTCATTCTTCTTCTTCCTCGCGACGAACGGCCCGACTCTCACCTTTTGCTCTCTCTCTCACCTCCATTGAAGTTGCTCAAGCTCCCCACTCAATCTCTCACTTCCCACCTAGGGATTCTTGAGGGAAAAGGCAAAACTTCGATTGGAGACCGGATCTCACGCTTCCCCCACTCAAAAGAGCATTTGGTTCACGCGTTGGGCCGAACCCTAGGGTTCTTTACTCTTGGAGCTTGCTCCTAGGCGGCTAGGTGTCGCCCTTGAGCTTGCCCCCTTCGTGTGGCAGCCTTGGGAGGTTTGTAACCTCACTCAACAGGAATATATTACCCTACATCTCTAGGGTTAACTCCCTAGACTTGTGAGCGAGGAAAAAGCAAGCCCCAGGTGGGCAAGCTAAGCCTTGTGTGGCAACCTCAACAACGTGGGCGTAACCCGGCTGTGTGGTGGCGGCGAACCATGTCTCAAATCTCTATGTCACCTTGTCACCTTTACTCTTATTGCTTATATTTGTCTTGTGAGAAAGGGCTTCGAATCCGATCTACTTTGTTATGTTAAGTTTTCTCGCCAAAGTTAGCTTGTGCTCATGGAAGTATTTGTGTGCGGAAGGGGTGTGAACCACGAGCATCGAAGCATGACTCTCCGGATCCACTTCAGAGTCACTTCTGCAGTGACACGCGGCAACGCTGCCGCAAGTGGGCCGCGGTAGTGTCGCGCCTTCCTGCCCGAGAGAAGTCCTCTACTGTCTTAGTCTAATGCATGGAGTTTCGCACGCGGCAAAGCCGCGCCTTTACGTGGCGGCCGCGCATCCCGTACCGACAAGGTGTTAAGTTTTAACAGGTCATTTTTAAGGGGTAAGCCTATTCACCCCCTCTAGGCTTCCATCAGATCCTACAAAAACCGAAACTAAAACCGAATCTCTCAAAACTAAAAACCAAAACCGAACCAAAAACCGACATTTCGGTCGGTTTGGCTCGGCTTCGTTTTTCGGTTAAAAGTGCCCAAAAGACACACATGTCCTTGTCACTTAGAGATGTCCATGCTTGTGTGATATGTATAGTGCCACTTTATTTAAATCATTTTAAGAAAATAGTAAAAAACAAACAAACCATCGAACCAAGATACTTATGGTTTTGTCTCATTTTTAGATTATGCCTTGAAATATTCTATTTTTGGTTTTTATAACAAAAAGAGTGAAATTAGCAAAAAAAAAAAAAAAAAAAGAAGAACACAAGGGACTTGAACACAAGACCTTTACTACAGAGAGTTGTTGCTTTAACCAATAGGACAAGCATCAATTTGTACAATAATTTGGTGCTCTATCTTTTTTTTTATATAAAATTTAAAAGTAATAAATTCTGTAAAATAGTAGTGAAAAAAATATGTGGCACATGGGCATTGAACTGGAGACCTCTCGGTCCAAAGTGTGAACTCCTACCACTAGACCTTTCAAGCTTTTATGTTAATTTTTGCTTATTCGTCCATAAGGTGTAATTACTCATTTTATCAAGAGAAATAAAGTAGCAAAAATTGTCACATGCAAGAATTGAACTTGAGACCTCCAAGTCTAAGAAGTTCAGTCCTACCACCAAACCATTCCACCTCATGTGATTGAATTGGTTATCTTTTTCCGTATTTAAGATTATTCATGTACATGTTTCAAGTATGAAATCCTGCACTTGAGCATACGTAGATAATCAAGAACATGAATACAAAGGTTTTTTTCTTTTTTTTAATCTCTAGCTAAAACTTGTAACTAGTCTTTCTCCCACACTCCAACTCCAAATTTGATGATTTTTTTTTTTTTCTAAATTTTCTAAAATCATGTTCTATCAAATAATTGTGTTCACTTCGTGATCCCATAAACGATTTATGAAACTCTATGAGAGAGTTGTCCATTTTGAACTACACTTTTCGATTCTCAAACACAAAAATGACCTCGAATAACAAATGTACATCTTGATGAGTTATGAACTTTTCGTATTCGTGACTTTTCAAGCTAATGCATCGTCTAGGGCTTCGAAACCCGTTCCGAAATGAAAAAATTCAAAATTCAAATTTTGAGGCGTCAAAAGTTCTAAAATGAAAAGTTGACTCTAATACTGGGGGGATCGATATTTGGGACGTCATTACGAACTCTCAAGGCCCCCATCAACGGGCGGGAGCACTCCCGGGATCCAAGGCACGATTGCCGACTCAGAGCACAAAGGTCTCCGCCGTGGGCGAGCTCCCCGCATATAGAAGGGGCTCCATGAGCTCCCACGCGAGCTCGCTCATGGTTCCCTGACCGTTCCAAACGAGCCTCATCATCGAGGTTTCCCTCGCACCTACGCAGAGAGCTCTCCTCCGAGACCCTCTCCCAAACCGTCTTGCTCCCTCAAGACGGCGAGCCCTACGCTGGCAACCCGGAGAGCTCGACCTTACCGTAGATCAAGGGTACTCCGGAGTTGGCCAACAACTCTCCGACAGTCCAACCACTCTCCGACGGACACCGTAGCCACATATCGGGTCGCAAAGGACCGAGGAGGTCTTTGGCCATCTCGTCCGCACCTCGCCGATCCGACAGCTCCGCTACGCTGCCCGCAGTACATACGGGTACAACGCTTCATACACGGCATGGGTGCATCCCATACCGAAGACGGCTTCCAACTACGATTAGGACAAGGCGACGCCACCACCGACCAAACCGTGATTCCCGCCGCACGGCGACACCACCCCAGCAGAATCAAGCATCCAGAGCTCGACGACAACTCTCGCCCCACGCCCGCGAGCTCGATCGAGAGCTCTCACCTCGCTCCATACTCCGAACACATGCTCTACCTCCTCCTCCAAGCCCTCGGTCCCGATGAGAGCTGATGTTCCCGCCCTTGCGACTATAAAAAGGAGGCAGGCCTCTCGGGTTAGGGGCAAGAACTTCAGATTTCCCAAGTTCACACTCTCCACATCCCCTCTTCTCTTCTCGATATTGACACTTGCCTCAATCACGGGGACCCGGGAGCTCCCTCCCTCTCTCTCGCCTTGCTTGTACTAGCCCCTATGAGCATTTGAGCTCGGATAGTGATCACACCGACTAAATTACTTTTCATAAGTAGAGAGGTACTTTAGGGTGCCCGATTTGCCGAACCAGTATAAACCTTGTGTCATTGTCTCTAGAGCTAGGCCATCGAGCACGCACAGCCGTGACATTCTTGCGGACGGTGGTATTAGACCACGACGCTTGGTGCGCGCCGGGTAGGGCAGCGCTAGTGCGACGATCACCAATTCGATGGCTTCCCTCCACTTTGCCGGGCGTCGCGCTAGCGATGCGCTTCGGCACCATCGACTTCTCGACGCCGAGCCTGAAGTGTTTTCCATCACCGAGCCGCTCACCCGCCCGACGCGGCGTGAGGACATCCCCGTCCGCCTCGCGCGCCCACCGACCACCCTCGAGCATGGGGCGGAATTCTACCCGCTGGCGACCAGCCCCATCCGCGACGCCGCGGACGCTTCATCCTCATCATGACCTGCTCCCGAACATCCCGACGCGAGCCCACAGGCTCGCTCGCGTGACGCGATCTTCTCCACCGCCAACGCCGCCCTCCGGCCTCGCCGAGAGGAGGCGCGATCGGTCGACGAGTTCACGGTGGCCCACGCCCCCCAGATGTACCCCGACGGGCAGCCAGCCCGGCCGCTCTATCGGGCAACGAGCCCCGCAGACAAGCCGGCCCGTGAGCTCGAGCTCGCCCTCGACGGGATGAGCCCCCATGGATCGTGACTCACACGGCCGGCTGCTACATGTGAGAAACCCCGGGCGAGCGTGCAAGATGTCCACTCGACGATGCATCCGAGCACATGCCCCGTGGCCTTCGCCCCACGCGCCCAGTGAGCCTTTGCCGACCGCATCAAGGCCTCGACCTGATGAGCTTCTTGACGCGAGCTCGTGCGCCGGGCAGCCCAGAGCGCGACACCCTTCTCGCCCACCGTGAGGAAGACAAGACTGCAGCCCGAAACACGAGCCCGCGACGTGCGTAACCGCATCAACCGGGATGAGGCCCGAGAAGCTCCCGCCGGTGTCTCGGAAGAGCGTCCCGGTAACCTCGGGCGCCCGCTACTACCCTAAGGGCCAAGGCCTCCGCCCCGAGGAGCCCGAGGCACCGAGGGCCTACGAACAGCTCAAGAGGGGCTCTTAGCGGAAGCGCGGTCCGGGAAGCGAGAGCTCCCGCGTGATCGCATCGTCGCCTCCCCTGAAGAGCACGAGGCCCCTCACACCCGTGAGGTGCACGCGGCGCCCGGTGGGTTGGCGAGGACCGCGACGCTGACACCATCAACGCCCGCCGAAAGGCGGAAGCCCGTGTTGGCAAGGACGCCCCCAGACAACGACAAGCGCCACGATGACGACCACGACAAGCGCCCATGTACGCCGCAGAAGCGGCGTGGTGGTCGCTTACGACAAATAAGAAGACAAGAGCCGGAGCCCGACTGGATCGGCGCCTCGGAGCCCTTTCTCCCGTAAGAGGTCGCGGCCCCACGAGCCTCGAGCCCGAGGAGGCCGAGGGCTTCGGCTCACGCATCCACGACGCCCCTTCCTTCCCGCTTCCGAGCCCGACCGTGCGTAAATACAACGGGGAGACGGATCCCGCCACGTGGCTGAGGACTACCGCCCCGGGGTGTCAGCCGGGTGGAGCCGACAAAGAATTACTTCATCATCCGCGAACCTCCCACTCTACCTTTGCAGATTCCCAGACGGTCATGGCTCGAGCACTCCTGGAGGGCACCATCCGCAATCGGGAGGACCGCGCGACGCCGCTCGGGCCGGCAACTTCTAGGGCACCTACGCCAGCCCAAAGATGACGTGGGATCTCCGAGGGTGCAAAGCAAAAGAAGGGACGTAGGGCTCAAGCGACTACATCGCGCCTCCAAGCTCGCAACAACCTCTCCGAGGCCTCCGACGCCGAGATCATCACCGCCTCACCTTCGGGCACCACCCGCAAGACCTTGATCCACGAGCCGGGCGCATGCGGGGCTCAAGACCGTGGAAGGGAGCTCGACCTCGCACCCGCACGCCGTGGGAGAGACGCCGCCTCGCCACCGCGCTGAAGGGCAAGCTCAGCGTAGACGACGACGCCGCCTAAGGACCCGGAACACGCCCGCAAGAACAAGAAGAACAAGAAGAACAAGCGCCCGCGCGACGACGACGATGGCGAAGTCTGGCCGCCGTGGCGGATAAGCACAAGGTCGCCCCAAGGGCGGCGGAACTGTCCCTCGCGGAGCACTTTCGACAAGATGCTCAAGCACCATGCCCGCACCACGAGGGTCTCAAGCCAACCACAAGATGAAGGATCGCCGCCATGATGAAGAAGCACGTGATGGGGCACGCTGGCGGGTGGGGGCAATGACGACGACGGCAAGGACGACGAGGCCGGCCCCCCGACGAGTTCGACGCCGATGTTCCAGATCGAGGACGGCGCCCAGCAACATCATCTTCGGAGGAGCTCCCCGCTACGAGTCCAAGCGCCGCCAAAAGCTCACACGCCGCTGGGCGGTCCTCTCACCGAGCCGGCCACGCCAGAGTACCTCAAGTGGTCGAGCTCGGGCGATCACCTTCGACAAGGCGGACCACCACACATCCCGCATTCGTGGAGGTATCCGCCGTCGTCGACCCCCATCATCGGCACCATGCGCCTCGGAAGGTGTCGATGGACGGCAGCGGCCTCAACTTGCTCTTACATCCACGCGCTCCAAGCCCTTGGCATCCCCAAGGCACGACCGTCTGGCCGTCGCTGAACCGATCCACGGGGCGTGGTACCGGGAAGCAGATGCTCCCGCTTTGACGGATCGACCCTCCCACACACTTGGCACCCTGACAACACCGCAGGAGTGTCCCTCACGCCTCGAGGTGCCCCATTCAAGAACGCCACGCCCGCTGGGCGACCATGCTACGCGGTTCATGGTCGTCCCCAACTACACCTTACCTCAAGCTCAAGATCCCCGCCAAGGGGGGTGGACACCGTCGACCACCTCGGTCGAGCACGCCCTTCGCCGCGAGGCCGCCGCCGCCCAAAGACGCCGACGCCGCCGTCGAGATCGAGCGCATGCCGCCCAAGATGGCGGCCGACCAACGCCGAGGACTCCCTCGAGCTCAAAAGGATGGCGACTACGACCCCACCGTCGAGCTCCCCAAAGCCCACGAGCTCGGACGCCGAGCTCCCGAAGGCGACGGCACCCAGCCCTCCGCCGAAGATCACGCACCTTCGAGCCCGAAGGAAGGACGCCAAGGGAGATCGCAGCCGACAAGGATGGGCGCATTCTCCGCGTGGGGTCCGAGCTGACCCCCAAATAGGAAAGCGAGCTCGCCGACTTCCTTCGCAAATCTCGATGTATTACCGCGCATGGAGGGCCTCGGATATGCGGGCATACCGAGAGAAGTCGCCGAGCACCCCTTGAACATCAAACCCGGCTCTCGGCGGTGAAGCAAAAACTCCCAAAGCGTTCGACGACGACCGACGCCAAGCAATCGCGAGGAGATAGATAAGCTCTTAGCCACTAGGTTTTATCAAGGAGGTGTATCATCCGAGAGTGGATAGCCAACCCTGTACTAGTTAAGAAGAAGAATGGAAAATGGAGAATGTGTGTTGATTACACGGGTCTCAACAAGGCATGCCCAAAGGATCCGCTTTCCTTTGCCGCGCATCGACCAAATCGTTGACTCCACCTCCGGGTGCGAGGCGGCTCACTTCCCTAGATGCATACTCGGCTATAACCGTATCGCGATGAATGAGCTCGATCAGCTCCGCCACCTCCTTCATCACTCCATTTGGCGTGTTTTGCTACGCAACCATGCCCTTTGGTTTGAAAAACGCCGCGCCCACGCCCAAAGGTGTACGCAAAAAGTCTCAAAGAGCTCCCGAAAGCTTGTAGAAGCGCACGCGATCGACATTGTTGTCAAGACGAAGCGCTGAAAGAGCTCGTCCCCAACCTCGAAAGTCTTCGCCAAGCTTCTCGAGTATGGAGTCGCAAGCTCAACCCCGAGAAGTGCGGCCTTCGGGGTCCCACGAGGGAAGTTGCTTGGCTTCATTGTCTACCTAACACCCAAGATCGAGGCCTCCAGCAGAAAATCGCCGCCATCACCGAGATGGGGCCGATCAAGAATGTCAAGTCCATGCAACGACTTTACGGTGCCTCACAGCCTTGAGCCGCTTCATAGCTCGACTCGGGAACGAAGCCTCCCGCTATATATAAGTTGCTAAAGAAGTCCGAGCGCTCGCTTGGACCGATGAGGCCCAAAGAAGCTCTCGACCGGCAGCCTCCTAGACAATCCACCGCGTGCTTTCAGCGCCCTGGGCCCGACGAGCCCATCCTCCCTTTACATCTCCGCCACATCAAAAGTGGTGAGCACCGCGCTCATCGCTGAGAGAGTGGAGGAGGGTCACACACTCAAGGTCCAGGGTCCGGTATACTTCATCGGCGAAGTCCTTACCGACACCAAGACCCGGGCTTATACGCAGCTCGAGAAGCTCGATATCGCACTAGCCGATCACCCGGCGCAAGCTCAGGCACTACTTCAACTCGCATCCGGGCCGGGTTGTCTCCAAGTACCCCCTTGAGAGATCATTCGTAGCCCCGAGGTTACCGGGCCGCATGGCCAAATGGGCGATCGAGCCTCATGGGACCCGACATCTCCTACGTCCCTGTGGACGCCATCAAGTCGCAAGCCCTAGCTGACTTCATCGCCGAGTGGGACCGAGGTGGAGCAATCGCCCGTGCCCGACGACGACATCGGAGTACTCAGGACGCCTGTACTTCGACGGATTCCTGAAGAAGTATGGCGCCGTGTCGGGCCTGCCTTCATCTCCCCAAGGTGCGCATGAAGTACTCCATCCGCCTACACTTTCCCCGCATCCAACAACGCGGGTCGAGTACGGCTCGTCAACGCTTTGCGCATCACGCACGAAGCTCTAAGTCCGCACCTCGAGGTCCGCGGGCGACCCGGAGCTCGCTCAAGAATCGTCATGAAGGAAGTCGACCGCCCAACCCTAAGATGATCGCGACATCGGCAGTACGAGCTCGAGGCGCACTTCCACGGGCTTGAGGTCAACCACATCCACCGCCACCTCAACAACGACGCCTAATATCCCGCCTAAGCTCGCCGACCGACCGCCGGTCCCGCCCCCCGAAGGTCTTCATGCACGAGCAATGCAAGCCGCCAATACGACTCAAAGAAGAGCCCCTCGCATGACGCGCCTCAATGCCGACGCCCGAGCTCGGACCCTATGGAGGTAGAGGCCCCCACGAAGCTCGACTTCGTCCGGCCGCCGACGGGCTCGCTCGTCACGTGCTCAAGCCCGGCGGGCTCGGTGGGTCGACCACAACCACCCCCTAAACCCGATCAGCGGATCCCACTACTCCTCCGGCTCGGAGAAGGCAAACTCCCCCGAGACCGGAGGAATCGAGACGCCTGGCGCCGAAGAGCCAAGTCCTTCGCCATCGCCGGGGAGAGCTCTACGTGACGCTGAGCTTCCGGCGTCCTCCAACGCCTGCGTCACCTTCGAGCGAGGGGGAAGAGCTCGCCAAGGAGATCCACTCCGGTGAATGCGGCCATCATGCAGCCCCATGAGCTCTTGTCGGAAAAGCTTCCGTCGTGGGCTTCTACGCGGGCCAACCACCGTCGCAGACGCCATCGTGGGTTGTTCGCACCGCAAAAGGCTGCCGCCCGCCAAACGACACACCTTCCGCGCAGCCCCTCCAAACGATCCCCTCACTTGGCCGCTCGCGGTCCGGGGGCTCGACATGGTTGGACCTTTCAAGAAAACCACCGGGGGTACACGAACCTCCTCGCCGCCATCGACAAGTTCTCCGCGGGATCGAGGTCATGCCCATCGCTACGGTGTCGAAATAAGAGACCGTCAAGTTCTTCACCGGCATCATCACCGCTTTGGGGTCCCGAACTCTATCATCACCGACAATGGCACGAACCCGTGGGAGAGCTCTTCATCGATCGGGTAGCGACCACGGCATCCGCTGCCGACACGCCCGTCGCCCACCCGAGGACCAACGGACGTAGAAAGAGCTAATGGCATGATCCCGCAGGAGTAAAGTCGGCATCTTCAAGAGGCTTGAAAGTACGCCTACGCCGGTGGCTTGCCGAGCTCCCCATGGTGCGTATGGAGCTCGCGCACAATGCCGAGCGAGGGCCACGGGCGGACGCCATTCTTCCTCGTCGGGATCCAAAGCCGTGCTCCCCACCGACCAAGAAACACGAGCTCGCCCGTGTCCGGCGCTGGACGAGCTCGAGAATCAAAAACAGCTTCGAGGGGCGCAGCCGATCGGCTCAACGGCTTCGTGACATCGCCCTCATCTACTCCGCCAAGCACCCGCAGTCCATGAGACGCTACCACGATTGCCACATCAAGGGACGAGCCCGGCTCGGCGACCTCGTCCCGCTCCCGAGTCCAGCTTTCGGAGGACACAAGCTCGGCACCATGGGAAGGGCCCTTCACCATCGACCAAAAATCGAGGCCGGGCACATACAAGCTCAAAGACCACCAAGGCCGAGTCCCCGCCAACGCATGGAACATCGAACAGCTACATCATTTCTATCCTTGAGTGTATTTCGAAAAGTCTTGTAGCCACGAGAGCTCAATAAAAGCACAAGTTCAATGCAAAATGTGTGCAAGCATTTGAATCTTTTCCACGCCGTCCGTCAGCAGCGACGGGCCTTCGTCCGGCCAAGCCCGCCCTTGCCTTTCGGGGGCTACGAGGAAGCGAAGTGCACACCTCAATGTTTTTTAAACCAATTTTTTCGCAAAAACTCACGAGCTTAGAGCTCAGCGACGAGCTCGATTCCCTTGAATGCGCACTTCTTTCCCTAGTCCGAACAGCATCCCCAAAACGGCTAACCTACGAGCTCGCCATTAGAGAACATGACGCGACGCCTAAAACGACCTCCCGCCCCGCGTGCCAGCGAGGAACGGCCCGCCATCCAACTCCCGAAACAAGAGCTCGTCACGAAAAGTCGAAAGTAAGGGCGAAGCTCGACAAAGGGAAAGAAAGCGCGGCAAACACAAGTTTCCGATAAAACATAACCACTTAAGTTTTTTACAAGACACCTCAACCACGAGGACTTAACTCGATTCATCAAAGGAGGCCGGGGCCTCGAAGTTCCTACTCTTGTGCGGGGATCCTCGGTCCATTGGCATGGGGGGCGGGACGTCGGGCGTGCGGCTTCCTCGGCCGAGAGTTCCCCGCCAGCCAGGGGCTCAAAGACCTCGAGCTCCTCGACGGCAAGCTTGAAGAGCTCGCGCGGAGAGTTCCGGCAGTGGCGGCCCTGTTAGCGGCGGACTCTCCGATCAAGACGGCGTCGCTCGACGCCGAGCTCCACCGGTCTTCACGAGGTTAACCTCGAACCGAGGGTAGTGGGAGAAGACGACGCTGACCGCCTTGTGCACCGCGGCGCCGCGCCCCTCCCGTCACCTTGCGCGGGACGCCCGACACTCGCTCGACTCGGGTCCGCCACGTCCCCCACCCCGAGGGCATCAGTGACGCCCTCCGACGGCGGTCGCATAGCGCTCTCGCGAGCATGCACGCGAGCTCTGGCGTCCCTCCTTGTCCTTGGCGCGCGCTCCCCGAAGATCCTCAAGCTCCTTCCGCGGCGTCAACAAGCCCGATGGTACGCCTTCCTCGTCCTCCTCCTTGCCCTCGCAATGCTAGCCGTGTATCTTTGGAGGGAAGCCCTGAGGCGGCGAACTCCCGCCTTTGTCCTCACCCTCCCGCCTCCACCTTCAAAGGTCCTCTCCTTCGACTACAAACAACAAGAAGAAATCAGATACGTTTATAGGACTCAGAACACCGAAGGGAGACGCCACCCCGCTTTACCCATAGCCTCCGTCAGAGCTCCTCCCCTGCTCATTGTGCCGTAACTTCGTCATTCCAAGCTTCCAACCCGAACCCCTCTCCGCCTCTAAGCGCTGGAGATCGCACCAAAGCCTGAAGCTTGCCGGCCTTAGGCCGAGGTCCCGACAATCGCCCGAACGACCGACAAAAAGCAACAAAAAAGGGAAAAGAGCAAGAGCGCCACCCGCGAGCTCTGAGTCACGATGATCGAGTTGCCCCCTTGAGCTCATCCCTTATCCTTCCGCAGGGGCCTCCGCAGAGCTCCGTGTAGCCGAGCGCTCAAGCTCTTTCTCGAAAGCATCCCGCCGGAGGGAATCCTGCTCCTCCCGCATCTTCTCACGCTGCCGCTTGTGGCGAGCCCGCGCTCCTCCTCCCTTCGCGCGCCGCGTAGCGCCGCTCCACCCTCTCTCGGGCCTCACGGGAGACCCGATCCTCCGCCCCACGAGCATACCTCCACGACCTCCCTCCACCCGACGCCGAGGGAACCGTGCTGTGAGCCGTGTGGCGTCGATCTCCTCAGCGTATATCCGCGCATGTCGCCGCTGCCTTTGCCGATGAGACTGCGGCCCTCGCCAAAAGTCGCGTCCAAATGGTTGTACCCCTAGAGGGAATCTTGCACGCCCGAAGAATCGAAACACGTAAGTACCTCGGCCCGAATCGCAAGAGGGAGACGCCTAGTATCGCTGACGATGCGAACCTCGGGCAAGGCGGAGCACGCACGACGGCCCTTCTCGGATGAGCGGGCGGCTGCGCGGGCGTCATCGAGACGCAGGTCGCGGGGAGAGCAACGCCCCGCACATGGAGGGAACGCCGCCACGCGACACTGCACCATCATCCTCGCCCCATCGATTTCCATCATTGTCGTAGCGAGGAATGGCACCCTGCAGGCGTCGGTGATGACATCCTGCACGATGTCATCCGTAGGGACCTCCTCTCTCCCTGCAGCGTGCGGCCATCGTGGGCCGCGCCTTAGCCCTCGCCGACAGCACGTCGCCAACAGGGTGCCCGACGACGATGTCTCCCTTGGGGGGCCCGCCTCGACCTCTCACAGTCCTCCTCTCTGCGCCTCGCGTGGCGGCCTGCATCGCCGACGAGCTTGCGGCGGCCTCGAATACTCGCCCGTGATGGTGATCAGCCGCTAACGAGCTCAAGCGGCGCAAGAGGTCCCGGACGTTGACGGGGCACTAGTCGACAAGTTCCCCTTAAAAGGGAACAGCACCATCATCTGGGACCCCGTCATCGCGGCCACCGTCGTCGCCGTCGACGTCGAAGCTCAACTCCCCCAGAAGCTCGCCCCGTAGAGCTCATCATCGGCGGTGCCATCATGCTTGTTGTCTCCGGGTATGACGCCAGACGAGCTTGAGGTCGCCGCGCCCGAGGCCTCGACGACGACGAGCGGGGGCCTCGCCACCTCCGAGCCCGAGCTCGCAGACTGGTCGAGCTGGGCGCCTCCGTCTTCGGCCGCTTCGGATAGTCCGGCCGCCCTAGGCACAACCAAGCATCCGTCAACTACAATGTACCACGGCCGGCGAGCGACAACATGCGGAACAAAGGACTCACCTTAGCAGCCACCCTCTTCGTCCTCTTCCTCTTTCGTGCCTCACGCTCGGGCAGTGCTCTTAGCCCCCCGAGCGTAGTACTCGAGCCCTCAACCTGGGGGCTTGGGCACTCGGGAGCAGCCTCGAGGCTTCGAGGGAGACGCCGTCGCACTGAGGGGCCACGACAGCTGTCCCGAGAGCTTGTGGGGCTCGACGAAACCCGCCTCCTCGGCTGAGTGAGTGGATGACGCCGGGCCTCCCCGACGGTTCAACGCTGGACTCGACTCGACCGTGCTGCGTCGCCTCGGCCGGATGAGTCGGCTCTCCTCACTCTAGCGACGCGGGGATGTCATGACACCCGATGGGCGTCCGGTCCCCGCCTCAGGGCGAGAATTGGGGGTTGGAGACCCGAAAGGGGTGTACCGCGCCTACTGCAGAACTCAAGCTCGATTCTACGAGCCTCGACAGCGTACCACGGAACGGGGCAAAAAGAAAAAGCTCAGCGTGACGGCATGGCACTCACCAATGCGACGACGTCTCCGCTGCTCGAAGGATCCCGGAGCTCCCGCTTCCTCCCCGCCGTCTTCATCACCGAGGATCAAGTAAAACTCGACCCGATCGTCGCCAAGCTCGCGCCCGCTTGCCGTCCCCTTGAACGGTGACTTCTCCTCCACCATCTCCCCACATACGCCAGGACCCGGCGCCGGAGGGGAATCACCGACCGACGGAGCTGTGCCTCGATAATGTGGTTCACCGCCACCGCTGTTCCGGAGCGCCTTGATCTTCTCCACACACTCATCACGTCCCCCATCGGGCCGGGCGTGCGCCCTCATGCCACAACCCGCTCCCGGCCGGCGGTACGCCCGGTACCACGGCAACGTGGAAGGAGTCAATGCTCTCAGAGAACCACTCCTCCCGCCACCGGGCATTCTGGGCGACGGAAGTCATCGCACGGGAACGTTCAAGGGACTTTCCAATTCACAAGCAGCCTGTAGCGGCACGCAGCATCGGGGCCGGCCCGCCCCTTCGTGAGCGGCCGTGACTTGGCGAGATGTAGTGCTTGAAGAGCTCCCAGCCAGGAATCCCAACCACCCTTTCGCAGCATCGTAGCGCGGAGAACAAAGCAGCACCCATTGGGCGTCATGCCGGAGCTCGATGCCTCAGCATTTCCAGACGATCCGCCGGAAGAAATCGCCGTCGGGCGCTCGAGCCCGCGCTCATGGAGACGCGATGAAGCGAGATAATGTAGCCCTCTCGGGCGGATTCGGCTCCACGCGCGTCTTCTGTGGGAGGATCCACTCCCTCGCCTCCGTCCGGGGGAACGCAGCCCGCCGGCGTAGCTGGCACCCGCCGACGCCCCCACCGACACCACCGAGGGCTTCCACGAGCCCATCCTCTCGCGCAGGTCGCCGACCTTAAGCGAGGTTTTAGAGATCGGGAGCTAAATAGCAGCGGCGGCATCGAGTTCCTCTCCTTCTTCTTTCTCTCAAGTTGTCGCAGGAAGGCAAGAAGCCGGAAAGGTAAAATGCTCCCTGGATCACCCTCTATTTATAGGAACTCCCCACGACGGAGGCGACGAGGTGAAACCACCGGAGGGCCCGCCATCACGCACCACGCATCATCCGTAACCAACCTCACACGCGACGCATCTACACCGGGCGGAAGCCGAACAGCGCAACATTAATGGGATAGCCCCGCCACCCGGTAAGAATCCCAACGGTAAGATCTCAACGGCTATTTTTTATCCAACGGGTAAAATCCGAGTTCGCGCAACGGACGAATCGCCGAGCCCGCTGAACACCGGCTCGCGCAACGCGAAGCTCACCGGCTCGTGGTTCGAAGGCCGCTTGGTACTTTCGTGAGCCCCAAGAGCGCCCGTAGACACCACGAGCGAGGCGCCCAAAGAATAGCGACACCGACGGCCGCCCCCGAGCCCCGAAGGGCTCTGGGGCTTATGCTTACGCATCGGCCGGTGAGCTTCACGACCGACCGGGCTAACCCCTCCCCGACGAGGAAACTACACTCCCCCTGCCAGACACACGGGGCTCGAACAACAGAGTCGAGCCCTTTAACCCGAGGTTGATCCCACCAGCCTGAACCCATAACGAGCCGACGAGCTCGAACCTCACCTGCACCATCCGCCTGCAGCCCCGAGCACTCGATTTCCGTACCGACAGGCAAAATCGGGCCCGAGCTCACCACCCTCCGTGGGAATACCACGTGAGGAACGGGTCGACGAGCCCACGAGAAACTCTAAAAGCCTCCGCAAGAACTGGCCATTCCCACGAGCCTCGGGTTGGTTCTCGCTGGTAGAGGCGCCGCCAGCCCATGAACGACATATACTTAAACCTCCGACAAAACAACACGAGAACAGCGCCTCTAGAGATCCCATCTCACCCAGCGCCGGGGCTACTCGTGGGGATCGATTTTGGGACGCCATTACTCCGAACTCTCAAGGCCCTGTCAATGGGCGGGAGCACTCCCGGATCCAAGGCACGACCGCCGACCTGAGCACAAAAGGTCTCCGCTGTGGACGAAGCCCCTTGCATATAGAAGGGGCACCATGAGCTCCCCCACGCGAGCCTGGCCAACGCAGGTTCCCGGATCCTTCCAAACGAGCTCCCATCGAGAGAGGTTTCCTCCCACCTCCACAGAGCTCTCCGAGACCCCGAACGCCCAAGCCTCCGCGCACGCGAGCCCAACGTGGGCAACCCCGTGAGAGCTCGACCTACTGCATCGCGGGTACGGAGTTGGCCAACAACTCTCCGACAGGTCCAACCACTTCCCCGACTCCGGGACACCGTAGCCATATCGGGTCACAAGGGACGGAGAGGAAGTCTCGCCATCTCGTCAGACCCGCCAACTCCGACACCGCATGCTGCCCTAGGTACATGGGGTACAATGCTCATACACATAGCGGGTGCGCATCCCATACCGAGAAGACGGCTTCCAACTACGCATTAGGGACAAGCGACGCCGACCAATCGACCAAAACCGCGATTCCCTGCATCGCGACAACCAATTTCAAAGATCCAAAGCATCCAGAGCTTCGGCGACAGCTGCTCCCACGCCGCGAGCTCGATCGAGCTCTCACCTCGCCTCCATACTCGAACACATGCTCTCTACCTCCTCCCAAGCCCCCTACCCGGGATGAAGTTTATGTTCCCGCCTCCCTTGCGACTATAAAGGAGGCAGCCCGGTTAGGCAAGAACTTCGCATTTCCCAAGTTCACACTCTCCACATCCCCGCCTTCCTTTCGAATATATATTGACACTTGCCTCAATTCCCGTAGACTGGGAGCTCCTCCCTTGCTTGTACTAGTCCCTGTGATGAACATTTGAGCTCTGATAGTGATCACACCGACTAGGGGTGCCCGATTTGCCCCGAACCAAGATAAACCTTGTGTCATTGTCTCTAGAGCTAGGCCATCGGAGCATGCATTAGCCGTGACATTACCGTGACGTGGGTATTAGACCACGACAAATACAAAATATAGATCTTGAGGAACTCTACAAAAAACTCGTATTCATAATTTTTCGATTGAAATGTTTTAGGTCTCGAAAACCGCCCCGAACGTGCCATTTTTTTAAAAAATAATCAAGGTTTGCCTTGGTCAAACGGGGGACTAAATGACCTCTACTGAAAAATTTGACGACAAGGCTGTTAGAACTCATCATGTGGGACACAGATGTTCCGGACGAGATCAACCTGTTAAACCCGCGCTCCTAACCCATACATGCCGAGAGGAGACCATGTTCGATTAGGAGCACGGGACCCCCGCGATGAAGGGCCTAGCTCGACGGGAATACCTTCGCCTCAAACGAAGTTCCCTCGTGGATCGTAAAAGACTCCGACGAGCCGGAGCTCGTCCTGTGGAGGAGACCCCCGCCTCGAACGAGCCCCCTGGATGAGGGCGATGGTATGGCGAGCTTGCCTCGCGGGCGAGCTCTTTTTCCATCTCGAACGAGCTCCCTCGCATCAACCCAAGAACGATCGTGAAGATCCAGACACGGCGATTGGGACGCAACCTGGCTAGGCCTCCCCGCACCGCAACCTACCTATCAAATCTCGCCGCGGGGAAGTAGATCGCCGACGCGAACGCCTCCTAAGATGGGATTGTCGACCACGCCAAGTGATGCCAAAACACAAAGGACAAGCACTACTCGACAAAGACGACTCCTACGGCGATGAGGTCAAGTTTCCTCCGTCGAGCCTCCTGCCACACGCTTCCTGTGACACCCAAGACAAGCATTTAAGGCGTGGCGGTGCTCCACAACCCCCGATCATGATTATCGGCACAGGACGGGACGGATTGCTGAGAGTACATCGACGGGCGTGATGCGAGCTCATTGCCTCTACACCAATTAACGAAGCCCGAAAGCTCGCGCCTCGCATTTAATGATAGCATCTGAGCCGCTGTTCCTATTCTACTCTTTGCCACGACCGCTCTACAAGTAGTCATGATAGGTGTAACACCCTAGGTGTTAAGAATCTTGAAAGTATGATCATTTGCATAACATTGTCATCATTTCATGCATAATCATGTGTGCTAGTGACATTCACTTGAAGTTACTCTCATTTCTCATATTTGCTTGACCTAGCTTTACTATAGGATCTTAGCTATAATGATGTTTTGGACCTAGATTGTGTTTAGATATATTTTTGACATAATTTAGGACCATGTTTGAGCTTGAGTTTCCGCTAGAAATTTTATTTTAATTCTGCTCTAGAGGTCAAACTTTCTTTGAGTCATTTTGAAACTCCTTTCAAAAAGTGCATGACAGAGAGAGGTTTCTAGCAAAAAAGTTTCTATAGATGAAAGGAAGTACTTTTTATGTAGAACAAATGATCTTTTTATGAGTTTCTTGAAAAAGGTTTGGAAATGATTCAAATAGTGCCCAACACAGTTTGGGTCAAATTTGAGTTGAATTCAAAACCCTGTTTTTGAATGGTTTGAGTTGACCTTGCTGTTTTAATTTTTATCTCCAAATCTAGGCCGAATTAGAAAAAGTTCATATTGAGTGTTTTGTATTATGAAATTTCTACAAAGTTGATGTTTTGACTTTTCCAAATTTTGCACGAATCTCATGTACGTGCCAAAACCATCGCTGTGTCGAAAAAAATAGTTAGGGGTGTTGGTTTTTTAGCGAAGCGTATAAATCTGCTAGTAAATACACGAAAAGTACTGCAAGTTTTCACCCGAGTATTCCTAGGTATCGCATTTCCAACGGAAATCTAGAAGTGAACTAGAAAGGGTCTAGGCTGCCCAAGGTAAGGTGGAGATAATATTTTTGGTAGGAAGAAAAGGGCTCAACAATATTACTAAATACTAAGGTTCAGGCTTACAAGATTCTACTCACTGAGCAAATCCACCCTTCCGATTCTCGAAAAAGATCAAAAGACGGTAATCGGGAAAGCCGCCAAAAGTTTACGGTAAAACACCAACACGCATTTGGTGGATCATTAAAGGCCTGCCTGAGTCGCTACCCCGGGCTACTACAACTATCTCCAGTAGTGTTGGGCGCACTGTGTAAATCCCAGTTTGTGACACCACGCTTCATGCTTAGCCATTACGGTAAACTAGTTTTCGCTAGTGAAACTAGAACCTTCTGGCCGAATCTGAGATCCGCAAGTAAAATAAAGTAAGGATCAATTTAGTCAAGTAATAATACTAGAATTACCACAAGATAACCTCGAAGTTGGTTCGTGAGGTAAGCCAAAAGGTGAGAAGTGGAATCGACATCCCGGCCTCCTCTCTCTTCTCCTCTCACTCTCTTCCTCTTTTCTAAGTATACAACTAGGTGAAGAACACCTAGAGGGACACCACTACAATGTGTAAAGAATGTGCAAGTGAAGTCAAGTGTGTTGTGTGTTACAAGTGAGAATGCTTTATATAGTGGAGAGGAGGGAGGAATGGAGGGCCTCTTGCTTCGAGGTGTTCTGGCGGAACGAAGTTTGCACCGCGATGCAACCGCCGCTGAAGACGCTTTCCAAACCGCCGAAAGGGCGGAACTTTGGCCGAATAATGCGCCGCCGGGCCGTAAAGGCCGCCGTTCCCCTCGGGTTAGCTCTCCCCCCTAGCTTCTCCTCGGCTATGCCGCTTTTGCCCTTCAAGAGTTGGGCCTATGGTGGTGCATGGGCCAAATTGTGCGCTGGGTTTGGTCCTCTTTGATTGGATCCAATTCTTGGCGCCTTTTTATTCAATGCGCTTTCTAATTTATTTGACGACTTTTGCACTGCTTTCCACTTTTTATACCGCAAGACATAAATTTCTACTAATACAAGTGGAACTAGGTTAAAGTAAAGGTATATGTAACATAAGTTTACTCCTTTCTCATGAATTGGATATAAGTTGGCGTATAATATACTGAGATAATGACCGCCAACAAAAAGTTCCCAAAAAGCTTAACCTTTGCTCGTCCCTGGAAACAAAATAGCTAAGATATTTGGTTGTTGATCGAGTTGCTACAATGCCTATATATGTCAAAATGTACCATGCTCATAATAAAGTATTCTTCCGTTGTTTAAATAAATTGGCATTTTTTTTCTATCCTTGTTTACTTAAATCATATGGGGCTTATAACATTCTCCAAACTCTTGGTTATTGCAAGATAGAAACGGTTTTCATAGTAAACACTAGTCATTCATTCTTTGATTGATCATTCATGTGAGATTTTTAGAATGATTCCTTAAATCATCTCGTGTGCAAACCATAAGAGAAACAAGTCATAAGCTTCCTGATCAAGAGATGTGCAAGGAAATTTTTTCATTTTGATAAGGTATGGGCTAGTCTTATTTCTTTTTTAGAGAAGTGGGCTCTACCCTTCGGACACTTGTCCATTATTCTTCTCTTTTTTTTTTTTTTTGGAGGTATCAAAAAGCACCATTGTTTTATTTATTTTGACACGCTCCCATTTTTTTTTCTAGCTTAGCCCATAACCTATTTTTTTGGCAATGTGGATGTTAATCTTGATCATAAAGTTTATGACAGTGTCTCACATAGGCTATCATGAGAATTTTGATCATTATGAATTTTGAAAATTATTCTCCCATGATGAATTTCTCTTAGAACAAAAATCATAGTAGATTCTATTTTTACCATATCATATCCGCAATAGCTAGAGAAGAATCATGTGTTTGCATACCCACAAATCATTAAGTTTTAGGACAAGACAAGTTAAGCCAATAAACTTAAACATTGGGGAATACAATGTTATGAACTTGGTGCACATTGAACTATAGACAGAAAGCAACTATTCATCATTTCAACTTCGAGAAATTAAGCATCCTTATACTACATATTGGAGTGGAATCATTTTTTTGTTCTTTTTTTTTTTTTACATATTTTAAAAAAAAAAAAAGAAAATGAAAAATGAAAAACTAAGAGATAAAATGAAATGATAGGGGCTGTAGGTATTAATTCGCGGGGTCCCTCCCCTGCCAGCCGCATGGGCCTGGCGGCTAGGGGGTAGTAATCCGGCGTGGCGCCAGCACGCCAACCTCGTGCTCCTCGCCTGCCCGCCCCTCCGCCAGGTTAGTGTGCAATGTCGATGGCGCTTGATCTAAACCGAAGTTTCAGATATGCCTTCCCACCCTCACCATGGTGGTTTGGCTTGCCCTTCAATGGATGTTGCATACCCCCACACTTCTTTGTGCTACATCTCAGATTTATTCAAAGACAACAAGTGAAAATAGCGAGGACTCTTACGGTGGACACCGAAGTCGAGATATTTATTTGATTAATGAATTATTCTAGACTCTATGTTACTCTATATTATTTTTATTATTATGAAAGAACAATTTTATTGAAGGTAAAAATCACATAAGGAGCCGAGGTTATCTCAGGAAGTGCTTTGTTTAAAGGCAGCTAGATCGCGGGAAACAACTTTACAAATTTGAAACCAATAGTTTGGTGAAGTGGTTTCCCCTCAACACCAACAACACCCAGGTGATCGATCACAGCCAAACTCAATGCTGAGGATGTCTACCACGCGAAATTTACCTGCAAAATTTGCATGGTGAGACAAAAGCACATCTACAATAACCCTTTCAAAGGAATTTTATGAGCAGGAGCGAGAAGTAGTAGATCATGAGGTGAAGATAGCCGAGGTTATGGATCGGCTTCGAGGAGATTTTTCATATGAGCATGGAATGGATGGGACATAAAGAATGCCAGCTGCATGTTACGTACGATGAAATCTCTTATTTGTGGGGAAGCACTTTCTTTTTCATGACGGATCAAGTTATCCCAGCAAAATATGATCGAGGTATATTCGAGTGCGGAGGCTGATCTCACGCATTTCTCCCGGTGATGATCGAGATGAATTACGATTGAGACATCGTGTGTGGGCATGGGGGAGAAGGTGTAAAAATGATGCTTCTATATGAAGATTGGTTCACCCTCTATGTACAGTTTGTGAGTACGCGGTCTTGATGTCGCATGGGAAGTCGAGGTATATGTGTGATTACGATCACGGGAATTTCTAAAGCATTCCAAAAATCATCATCAAGGAAATGGTCATCCTCAATTCAAAGGGGACATGCATAAGGGATGGGATTCATCATCCCAAGAAGTGTGATTGCATGTTCCCTTAGCGGGAGAGGTTCTCGACAACTGGGAGTTTATGAAGAATTTGAAGGAACTTCAAATTAGCTATGTAAGATGCTCCTTTTTGTTGAAGTCGGGGCTTGACCCTATTGGATCTTCTCGAAACTGCGTCATATATACCGGTGTATGGGGTGTTTTCTAAGATCTTCTCTAGAATGGCTTTCCCCTCACTAATGGATTTTATGCACAAAGCGAGCCTCTAGAAGAGAGGTCAAGTTGGAGAGCATCTTTCCTTGCTAAGACCAAGATAGAAGTGGCAAAAGAATGACTTTGAGTGCGCAAAGAAAGATCTCGAACCGTATTTATAAGACTTAGTAACACGGCCTGAGGATGCCTCCTGAGTCTCCTTCTCTTTGTTTTAAATCGCGAGAATTTCTATTCGAAGGGCGGCTGACTCGAATCGAAGAAAGCAAGACAAGAATTTGTCTCGTTCGAGCTCTAGTTTGCCAGTGAACACCTCCTACCGTGATGAGCATGCCTAGTCAAGCTGGCTCTTCCCAAAAGGGAGAATGGAAAGCAGTCTTTCCATTTAATGGTCTCGGTCGCGCCGCATAAAATGAGGCAAGAACACAGAGCTCGAATTCCCGAGGTGGCTATATGGATTTTTCATTATCGTGCTGAGAAGGGTTGGTCCCGAACCATGGCTATGAAAGCGGGGCGAATTTTCAAAGCCATTTTGTAAGAATCGGATGGGATGATGGTGGAGGCTCCAACGAATCGCCCTTTGGAGCCGAATGTTTATAGATAGGCGTTGAGTCCATGTGGTTGTGGTGATGGTGGTGGTAAGGTGCATAAAAATGGTGGTAAAAATAAAAGATACACGGACGACTTGGTTCGATCCTAGAACAGCTACGCGTTCCCGACAGCGGGCGCCAGCTTGTTGGTATTTTTAAGCGTAGCGATAAATCACAAGCGCACGGAAAGTACCGCTGTAGCTTTCACCCGGAGTATTCAGGGTATCGATTTCCGCGGGGAACGCGAAGTGAACTAGAAAGGGTCAGGTCGTCCAGAGGTAAAGTGGAATAATATTTTTGGTAGGAAGAAGGGGCTCACCTAGTATTACTAAATACCAAGGTTCAGGCTTACAAGACTTTACTCACTTCGGAGCAACGGACCCTTCCGATTCTCGAGACTCGGGGAAGACGATGAATCGGGGAAAGCCGCCAAAAGCTCTGAGAAACACCAACACGTACGTGGTGGACTACAGAGGCCTGGATCAGCCTGTCACCCCCGCTACCACAACTATTCCGTAGGTGTTGGGCGCAATCTCGGTAAACTCTAGCCTAGACACCACGCCTACGCTAGCTTGGTCTGAAACTAGTTTTCGCGTGAAACTAGAACCTTCGGTCCGAACGGAGATCCGGCAAGTAAAATAAAGCAATTAAACATGAATAAGGGCTTAATTTAAATATCAACATAAGTCTAGGTGTTTTTAACTAACATAATTCCACGAGTTTTGGTGATTTATATTTTCGGGGACTTAATAGATAATTACGAGAACAATGGAGAAAGTTCCGTAATATACAAGACATGTGATGACAAGATTTGGCCGTGAAGTAACCTCAACCCGAAAAGTGACTAAAAAACATTCTCCCAGAAGGTACCAGAACACCGGAAGGAACCGGCCGAGACAAAGCCACCGGCGTCGCCATTTGGCCGGCCGCCGTGGTCTCCCACCTCGTCGCCCTCTCCTTTCTAGGTCTCATATAAACTTTGGATAACAACCCCTGCTTCAACCATGTTGTATATTCCCTCGGGTATGTGTCCACCGATATTTTGCAGGAAAAAGAAACTGTGCTATGTCTATTCAATACGAAGAGTGTCATACAACATGATATAAAAGAAAAGCTCTCACTCTAAAGAAGTCGATGGACAAAGCAACAGGGCCATAAGAACATCAAAGACAGGTAAGTAAATATAAATCACATATTTGTATCCAACTTTTGTCTTATGTTCTAATTAAAGAAAATAATAATAATAATAATAATAATAATAATAATATATATTCGAAAGCACATGATGGCTCATGGTAAAAGTAACATGTTCCTAGGACAAGTTCCCTTCGGGTATTTTTGGTCACTAACCTTGCAGGAACAAAGGATGAACAATGTCTAAGGACATGGTGATTGCAACACACGATTAGGGACGGTTCGATTCACACTTGAAGTGCTAAGTGACAGAAGGCTCAAGCATGGGGAAGAAGATCGACTCATCTAAAGATCATCCAACATCACTCCTTCCCTACTCAAGTTTCCGTCACTCTGACATGCTGGTTTGCAATCCCTTTACTCACAATTACTTTATCTCTCTAAGTTTGAATGGTTAATAGATGTCATGCATAAAAATCAAACTTAAGATTTCATAAAATTTCCCACTAGAGAAAAAAATAATAGTGAGCATATGCTAATTAAAATATCCAATCAAAACTTCTTCTGGCATAAAAGTAACCTTAAGCTCCATGACAGTTCTACCCTTGTTTACAATTACTTGTATTCCTTCGGGTATTTGTTGTCAACTAATATTACAGGAATAAAATCATGAGAGGAGCAAAAAGGACTAAGCATAATATAATGACAAGAAAGAAGGGACGATGCAATAAAGAAGATAAGTGAAGAACAGGATATACAAGAGGCCAAAGAAGGAAAGCTTTGAGCAGAAGAAAAGGACCACCACAAGGTGCTATGCTGTCACACTCCAATAATAAGGTAACATCTTGAGGTAAGTTGTCATTAATTAAGCTTTACCTTAATTATAGCTTGTTCATAAATAAAGAACTAAACATGTTGGAATAACAACCTTGCTTGATCTAGCTTATTAGCTCAACATGTTTTGTTTCTTTAGTTGTTCCTACTACCACTCTCTTATGCTTATAGTCCTAATCTTGTAAGCCGAATGTTGCTTACCTTGTTTTAGAAGAACATAATCATAATCATGCTTTTGGTGTTTAGATAAAAAAAACCTTCTAAGAGTCAATGAGCTTGATTTGATCTGTTGAATGTTTTAATCACAAACAATCATGCTCAATCTTCTGATTTTGACACCCAAGTTAGGTTTAAGAAAAGTGTATAATAAATGAACTATATCTTGTTTGATGTGCTTATGGTTAGAGAAGAATGAATAAAGTTTTGGTTCTGTTGGTGTTTTCCCACCAACAGGGCCCATGCACTTGATCTCTACCTTGTCTTTGCAAGCAGGACATACTTCGAGCATAACGTGGAGGAGTATCTTACTCTCTCAAAATTCTATAAGGAAATGTCCTGAACCACAAGCATGCACACTAAGCAAGATGTTGCTCGCTTCCACGTTAAAAGCTTCATTTCAAATCATGAGACAAGCAAGCAACATGAGTGCTTGCCATCTTGAGAGATCATCATCTCAGGAGACGCAATCACCAAGATCGATGATATACTTGAGGAGTGAGTAAGGTAAGAAGTCTTGTTCGAAGACTTAAAACATTGAACCCTCGCCGAAAGGTAACTTCGGTAGTTATCCATATTTAATTATTAGCATTGCATCTCAAATTACATATCATATTTATCTTTTTGCATCTTGCATTAGCATATTTATTTCCTTACATTGCATAATCATTTTCCTTTAGCATATTTAAATTTTTGCATTAGCATTGCATTGAAAAATTCTCAAGCCCCATGTGAATAATCTTATGGCGTATAACAACCTATAAGGATATTCACTGTGGTGGCACAAAAAATAATTATGCATTCATCTAGTTGCATTTGCATCATAGTTCTTTGCATACATACAAAATTATAAAACTCTAAAAATAATTAGAAGAAAAATCTTGCTGAAGTTCTATCCGGAATAATCATGATTCATCTTGAAAATCTTTAGACACATGAAGCCTATGTGGCAAACCACTAACGCTTAATCAAGTTCCACTAGCTTTGTTGTCTATTTGAGTTCAGCAGGATTTAAAGGGAGAAAGACATGATAGGCTGACTTCATCGTCACTATCTACCTCAACTTCCACAAACCCGACACTCCAATCCAAATTTTGGGGAGAGCACCCCGGTTATCACGATAAGTATCTCTACTACTATATTTATTTTATTATTTTTAGCTAATATTTTGGTTTGCTTAGCTTGCTAAGAGTATAGTTCATAAAGTCGTTTAAAGAGTCTTTAGTAGAGTGTGATCTTTGAAGTGTGAATATAAATAAATAAATAAGAGTGTGCAAGAAGTTTTCTTTTCCATTAACATAAAATAATTTCTGAAGATAAATCTCATGCATGGAGATGATGAATAGTTGCTCCGCCGTAATTCCTTTTCAGTACCTAGCTTTCAAGCTTAATTTACCTTAAACCTGAAACCTATGGGTTGCAAATTGCTTGCTCTAAGGTCTAGGTAATTGACGGATATGATATATGAGAGTCCGAGCCGCTATTGATCTTACTCCTAGTGATACTAGATTTCGGAGATTTATTTTGAAAATTTAAAAGTGCACATGATAAGTTCCTATGTGACAAAGTGTTGAACCTCCTATCACAGCCATATATACATGCTCCCTAGATTAAGAAAACCTTTTGACATATATAGGTTGTTTGCTTTGCATTGAGTTTATTCAATCTTTGTTGACCCTTAGAAACTTATCATGCTGATCATGTACACTCCACTTTATTCCGCTATATCCACTCTACTTATCTACCATATATATATCACTATCACTTCACTCTAGCCAACAAAAATGTTCTATTCCTATTCCTGAGAGAGCAACCAAAAATATTTCCTACCCATTCATTGCTAGCTAATATCTTACAAAAGCTCCATTGTATTTATTTATCTCTCACAAATATTGCAAAAAGAGATTTGGGTTGTAGACTATTCTTTATAAAAAAAAAAAAAAAAAAAAAGAAAAAGAGAAGGGAGATGAAAAATGGACAAAAGTCCTACGGGCGAGTAGAGCCTACCTCCCTAAAAAAAAAAAAAAAAAAAAAAAGAGATGAAAAAATGAACAAGTGTTCGAGGGCGAGTAGAGCCCACATCTCTAAAATAAAGATGAAAAATGGACAAGTGTCCGAGGGTGAGTAGAACCCACATCTTTATAGAGAGGAAATAACAGACAAAAGTCTAGGACCAGCAGAGTCCACCTCTCTAAAATAAAGAAAAAGCTACAGCCCAGATTCTCTACAAAAATTCAAAAAGAGAGATAATTCCTTAAGGAGCATAAGTAAGATATTCCTTATCTATTTATTCTACTTTATTATATTCTCTATGTTTCATCCACCATACACATGCACCACTTGATCAGTGTGATTTGTTACTTTGGATCCATTGCTTGAACTTACAATATATGCTTAGTAAGTAAATATAGTTTTCTCCCACCTATGAGCTCCACATATAAGCCTTAGATATAGGGTGAGAGAGAAGAAGACATAATGTCTTACTGCCTTAGTTCAAAAAAATACCACATATTATGAGAGAGAGGCAAAAGAACCTTGTTGCCTTAGTGAGGATCCACAAATATTACGAATGAGAGACTTGAGAGAGTCATACAAGGAACTTTGAGTTTTATTTTGAAAACCTGCAAAACTCCAGAAGGACAGTTGAACAAAGAGTTTGAGACATGGTGCTTGACTTGATTGTTCTATCTTTCAATTACCCAAGATTTCAAGAAAAAGCTATAAGCTCCATGGTTAAAGGTAATACGGGTAAGTTAAAAGTTATCAAAATTTTATTCTTATTTGGAGAGAAATTTTGTTTGAAAGCATGTGTACTTTTGAGGTGTGAAAGCGTTGTAGCAACTCCTGATCCATTGTTAAGTTTGGCTTTGCTAGGGACTAGCAAAGGGTAAGCTTGGGGGAACTTGTTGACACCTGTTATAGTATAATATTAATAGTCAATTAAACATGAATAAGGGCTTAATTTAAATATCAACATAAGTCTAGGTGCTTTAACTAACATAATTCCACGAGTTTTGGTGATTTATATATTTTCAGGGACTTAATAGATAATTGCAGAGAACAATGGAGAAAGTTCCAGAATATACAAGACATGTGATGACGAGACTTGGCCGTGAAGTAACTCAACCTGAAAAGTGGACTAAAACATTCTAGAAGGTACCAGAGAACACCAGAAGGAACCGTGAAGGGGGGAGATAAAGCCACCGGCGCCCGCCATTTTTTGCCGGCCGCCGGGTGGGTCCCACCTGTCGCCCTCTCCTTTCTAGGTCGGTTTACTACCGACTTTGAGGTTGTATCTACACCGTTGCCAAGGTCGGTTTGATCCAAGGGTTCACGTTCATCGCCAAGGCCTATATAAGAAGACCCCCTGCCCCCAGGGTGAAACCCTAACTCATTCTAATTCATTCTACTTCATTATCTCTCAGCTGTAGAGGTATCCCAAAGTAAGGATAACCTCTCTCTAAGAGATTAGTGAATTAGAAGAAGATTAGAAGAGGATTAGCTATGTAATTAGAACTAGATTAGCCATGTAATTAGAAGTAGATTAGATCTAACTTAGATCTAATCAAGACTAAAGGAGAGTTGAACTACACTTTGGTTCTGGAGATGTCTACAGAGTTTGGTATGTTTCATATCTTATCTTTGGATGACTTGTGATTTATATATTTATCTTCTCTATTTAATCCTATATCTTTCATATATGGTTAAATATAGTTGTTATATTATTACATGGGATCTCCGCTCGTATTGAGGGCTCTAGTTATTCATGGTAGCTAGAGTAGTAATTTATAGTATAGACTTGGTGTCTAGGCTATAGGTTACCTGAGATTGCACCCAATCCCACGGATAGTTTTTGGTAGCCCCAGGTGGTGACAGCCCTGATGGCCGATGTATTCCACCACGTTCGGGTTGGTGTTTGTAGGACCTTGTCAGACCTTCCTAGCCCCCTTCTCATCCCTGTCTGTGGCTAGTGCTCTGATGTCCCGAAGTGTTATGGTATAATTGCTATCATAGAACCTTAGTAATAGAGAAGTGCATAGGAACCTTGATCTCTCTCTTTGACCTCTTGATTAGTTTAGTTATTCCTTAACATCTTAGATAGTTTATTAATATTTTATGTTACTTATCCTCTAACATTTTACCCCCTCACTATAGTCTAGTGGTTTGCTAAGTTAGTAGATGCATGATTGTGACTTATTAGAATCTCTAGCCAAAGCTTCCCTGTGGATACGATACTCTAGAATACTCATCCTAGGGAAAAGCTACAATGGTAGGTGTTTTGTGCGCTTGCAGAATCCTTCATATTCTTTTAGCACTTAACAAATGCCAACAGCCATGCTCTACGGAAATGAGCTTGTGACTCAGTCGTTTCGGGACGTTACCTGAGTTGAGAGAAGAAAGCGCGAGTTTGTGGGTTTAAGCTCATCGTCGAGCTCTGAGCTTGTGATTTTTGAAAAAATTGTGTGTTGAAAACGTGGGGTGTGCCCCCCGTTCCTTGTAGCCCCCGAGCAAGGACGGGTCTTCGCCGGGGCGAAGGCTGGTCGTTGCTCAGACATGCTAAGGAGAGAATTCGAAATGCTTGCACATATTTTGCATCGAATTTATGTTTTTATTGAGCTCTTGCAGCTACAGAATTTCGAAGTACACTTAAGGGTAGAAGCGACGTAGCTGTTCGATGTTCCATGCGTTGGTGAGGACTCGTCCTTGATGGTCCTTGAGCTTGTACGTGCTTGGCCTCAGTACTTGGGCGATGGTGAAGGGACCTTCCCAGGGCGCCGAGAGCTTGTGCTTGTCCTTCGAGCTCTGGACCCGGCGCAGGACGTAGTCGCCGACGCTGAAAGCTCGTCCTCTGACGTGGCGGTCGTGGTAGCGCCTCATGGACTGCAGATACTTGGCGGAGTGGATGAGGGTGATGTCTCGAGCTTCATCGAGCTGATCGGCTGCGTCTTCGAGCAGCGCTTGGTTGTTGAGCTCGTTGAAGGCCTGGACGCGGGGCGAGCCGTATTCGAGGTCGGTGGGGAGCACGGCCTCGGATCCAAAGACGAGGAAGAACGGCGTCCGCCCCGTGGCCCTGCTTGGTGTCATGCGGAGACTCCATACGACCGAGGGGAGCTCGGCGAGCCATCGGCGGCCGTACTTCTGGAGCCTCTTGAAGATGCGTGATTTCACGCCCTGCAGGATCATGCCATTAGCTCTTTCTACCCGGCCATTAGCTCTTTTTAGGGGAAAGGCTGTAGCACCCCTGGTGTTAATCAACTAAAATTTTGCCATGTCATCATGATCATCATCAAAGCATGCATAATTAGAAAATTTTGAAATGCATCAAATTAAAATAAGTTTACATTTTTATATTGTTTGTGCTTAAGAATTTTAGAGTGATTAAATTTTTCAATTTATGTTTTTGATCTTAAATGTGTTGTTGGATGATGGTTTGATAGTATAGGTTGGGAATCTGAAATTTGAATCAAATTCAAATTTGAATTGAGCTTAAACCCTAATTTCTATTCCCTCTTTTACCCCCTTTTTTTTTTATTCAAAATTTATAAAGAATTTGGGTATGGTTATTAAAAGCAAAATGGTAGAGTTTTCAAAGTTGAACAAAGTTGGTATTTTGAATTTTCAAAGTTTAGTTCAAAATTTTAAAGTAATTTTGAATTCGATAAAACCCTAATTACCCCCTTTTCCATAATTCAAAATTTAAGCAAAATTTGCAAAAACTTCCAAAAGCTAAGTTGTAGATCTTGTTTTGATGTACAAAAGATATGTACAAAGTTTTTGAAGTTGTAGAATAAATTTGAAAGTAATTTTGAATTCAAATTTGACCCTTTTTTACCCTATTTCAAAAAGTCATATTTAGAGGCCGAATTTGAAAATCTTCCAATTATGAAAATTGTAGATCTTGAAAAATTAGGCTAAGGCACTTTTTGGAGTTTTTGAAGTTCAGTTCAAATTTTGGGTGAATTTTGCAAAAGACAGAAAGTTAGGGTTTTAAGGGCTCTGATAGAAACGAGGGGATTTCCCCTGTTTCCCTCCATGCCGGCCTGCCGGCCGGCGCCGCCGCCGTGGCCGCCTCGCGCCACGCACCCGGCCGCGTGCCCTTCCACCGCAACACCTTCGTGAAGCACCCCGCCACATCCCCGTCCTCTTCCCTTTCCATTTAACGCAGCGGGGCGTCGTTCTCTTCTTCTTTCTTCCAAAGACCGCCGCCGTCGACCCTCTCGCTCGCCCGCCGCGTCACCACCGCCACCGCTTTGCCATTCCTCAAATTGGCCGCGCCATCGTCTCTGCCGCTTCCTTTCGCGTCGTTTGAGCTAGCCCTAGTCCTACCGTAGCCGGAAGCATCCACGCGACGCCGTCTTCTCCCACGGCCGGCAGGAGCGCCGCCGCGGACTGCCTCGCCGTCGTCAGGTTATCTCGGTGAGCCTCGAGCTAAACCGTCTTGGTATTTAGAGTCGCCTCGTGGTCCCGATCGTGGTCGGCTTGTCCGCTTTTTGTGCCGTGCCCCCGACGCACCGAACGCCATCCTTGCCGCCGGCCGGCGCCGCCATTGTCGCCGCCACCGTCGCCGATCACCCTCGCCTCGTCTCCATCCAAACCAACGTGAGCCCCGAAGACGCGGTGAGCTCCTGGTCATGACAAGTGTCTTTGGTTTGTCGATTCGCGTGCATCGTAGCCGCCGAACGCCGGGTCGCCGACGAACCCGACGGTGCCGCTCCGCCGCCACGTAGCCGCGCCGCTAAAGACCAAGTTAGGCTCGATTAAGTGATGAGTCCGGGTCGCCCGAGTATCTTGAGCCTGATGGCGTGCTCGTGTCGTCGAAAAAACACTCCGAGGCGTCTCGCCGTCCGCCAGCGCCACCACGCCCGCCATGGTCGCCGGCAAAGGGTGCCGCGGTGCATTAGGGTTTAGGTTTGGGGTGCCATGGGATGCGCGGGGGCTGTGGGGCGCGTGTAGAGGTAGGTCTCGTCGCCGGGCGAGACGGGCGGCTGTCAAAGCGCGCCGCCGTGGTGGTCGATCTTGGGGCCGACCACCGGCCGCCCGCCAAATAGCGGGGAAGTGGGCCGGCCTGCTGGCGTTTTTAGGCGAGCCAGCCGGTTTCGGCCCGAAGGCTGATTTTCCATTTTCTTTTGTTTTTCGTTTTTCTTCAAATGTGAATAGTGTCAAACTTTGCAAATTTCATAGAAATTCAAAAATAGCTTCAAAAATTCTAAAAATTTTTGTAGAGTCTTCTTATGAGTATATTTACATATGAAAAATTTGAAACTTTGACTTTGAGTAGTTCTTGCATGATTTAAAAATACAAATTTTAATTGAAAAATGCATCTTCCATGATTTTTAGAAAATAAAATATATTTCCAAAATTCATGAAAATTTATTTGGTACTGTTTTTTATGATGTGTCCTACTTGTATAAAAAGTTTGGAGTCATTTTGAAATGTTTAAATTATTTTCTATTTCATGCTCTAATATTTTATGTGATTTATAAATTGTTTAGTGTCAAATAATTTAGGTTTTGTGTGACTTTGGGGGTTGTTTTGTGAATCTTGGATTATATCACAATCAGATGGTCCTTGAGAACTCCTTAGGCAATGGTGATAATATCTTGTAGAATAGTTCAACAAGTTGGTTTTGTTGGGTTGCAACTTTATCGTGAAGGAAAGTTGTACTCAAGTTGTTATCATTTCATGCATCGTTTGAGCATCATCTTTAAATTCCATCATATTAAAGCATACCTTATTTCGTGTAGTGAACGAGATCGAAGGTGTCAAGTCTGAGCCAGTCCCTGAAGAGGTTTATCATCCAGTGGAAGCGGGTTCGGATTTCTCTGGGTTTTCTGAAGAGATAGCCTATCCCGTCAACGAAGGCAAGCCCCGGTTTCATTAAACCCTTCCTTGATGTTTTAAAAATTTTTATATCATTTATGTCTATGCTATGTTGCATTAAGTTATTAGGAGTTGAGTAATAACCTAATTGCTGCATTACCATCCTTGTTTATTGCAATACCATCCTTGTTAACCTGTTTTATTTCGAAAATGCTTAAGTGGTGCTTAGCCCTGCTTAATTAGTTAAGCTTTTTCATCAAAATGATTTAATTGAGAAGATGGTACTGTTTTCGGAAAAGAAAGAGATGTAGTGATGAATTTGTGATCGGACGGGACGTAGGTTGAAAGCCGGCGGGATACCTAGCTGTGCTTGTCCCGTGTTGGTCGTTTAAGGACCGTCCGTTGTTTGGCCTGAGTGAAATCGGGATGTGTTGAACGCATAATGCGCCTGAGACCTCTTTGGTCAATGGCACGTCTGACTGGCAGTCACCCCAGATCAGTCGACCCTAACTAGCCACATACTCCGGTAAGCCGGATCTCGGTGGAGCCAAATCGGGAATGGCAACCACGCACTGGGAGTGGAGAGATGGCGGGAGTAGCGTGTACCCACCCTACTGGTCAAACTGTCATTAGGACGGGGTAGAGAGGTGGAGTACTGTGCTCTCGGGTGGCGCAGGCCTCGTTCCCGTTTTGGACAAATCTGAAAGAAGGTTGATATATGCAAGCTTAAGTGCTACATATGTCGTGTGGTTAGGGATCCCCAGCTGGGTTTTGAATCGATTCGCGGATCGCCATTGCTTCTCGGAGAAGGAGACCCGATTCCCTGACATTCATCGTAGTAAATGATGGAATATGTTTTTGAGGAAAGAGAGTTGGAATAAGAAAATATGTTTACTCTAGAATAGGATAACCTAGAGTATATGAGCTACTAATCTGAATTAAAAATATTGAAAGTCAGGATTCACTTATAGTAAGCTTTTCTGCAAAAGAGTTCTTGATTCTTGCTAAAACCTTACCTTGATTCCTAAGACCAGCATTCCTGAGTCTTCTTCTATTTTATTAGTCGGGTAAGTCTTGTTGAGTACTCCCGTACTGAGGGTTCTTTGACCCTTGTTGCAGGAGCAGGTCATGAGCAGGCTTGTTTTGGTCCCTGCTGCATGACAGTGTATCGTAGAAGATGACGAGTAGAGTTGAACCCTCGGGCAGGGTTGTTAGTGTTTTATATGTATAATGTTACTCCAATAATATCAGGCTTGTAATAATGATACTTAAGTTTGTGTATTTGAACAAATGGTTTGTAAACTTATGGTTATGTAATCCTTCCGCCGTACTCTGATGTATTTTGAATAAAGTGTTGTAATACTGGAGTGACTTGTTAATGAGATCCCTGTTCGAAGATTAATAGCACTTTCTAGATTATTGGGAACTCGTGCAATGATCGAGGTCTTAATGACAATGATAATTGCATGTGGGCCCTGTAATTTAGGAGGTTCTTACATTTGGTACGAGCAATGATCATTACCGATTCTTGTAGTATTATTTTATAAAACTTCAAAATGATTTGAGTCAAATTAATTTAAACTCTTAATTTGGTCCAAATTGCTTACAACTCATCTTGAATCAATTTGTAAATCTTTTCTTATAATTTAAATGTTTTGTAGTGGAGTAACATGTTATATTGCCCTATATAATAAGTTTCGTTTACGCATAGTTTCGTAAGTTACATTCATGCATCATGCTTAATTAACTTGTTAATCACTTTCCCCTTAATTATGGTTTGGGTTAGGTATATCAATCCTATGCTTGCTAACCTGATAATCTCCTTGATCCATCCTTTAATCCAATCTTTACTTTCTATAGGATGGCCCGTACTAAGCTGACCCCAACAAAGAAGACAGGACCCAAAGGAGTTCCTCGACACCAACTTGCTCCAAGACATGATGGTGCTAGCGGCAAAGGGCCCGATTTATCACCGAGATACAAAGGCTTACCGTAGAGTTGGCGAGAAGCAAACAGAGCTAGAGAAGAAGGTACTTCACAGATTATTGATCTCCAAGCTGAAGTAGGAAGGCTCACTGAAGAGTTAACAGAAGCCACTAGAGTCAATGAGGATAATACCTTACAGATTGGTGATCTACAAGGTGAAGTGGAACGTCGTGATCTAGACTATGAAGATTGTCGTCAAGTTTTATTTAATGTACTTCACGAGAGGGAGTTAGAAAGGCAAGATATGATCCTAGCCATACATCGTATTCATACCCTAGAAGTTCAGGTGCAAGGTTTGGAAGCTTACAATGCAAATTTACATGAAGCCATCCATCAGAACCACTAGTATGGAGATGTTGAGGATGATGGAGGTGTTGTCGAAAATGAGAATGAGGAAGAAGCGGGAAATGAGGAGATAGCACCACCTAGCGATGGTGAAGAAGAAGAAGAACCAGAGGAGATAGAGCACTACCAAGACAATGAGAATGACGCTTGAGTGGATGAAAGGATGTTGTAATATATGTAACATAGTAATAGTATGAAAAACTTAGTGGGTTGGATGGTCCTGTCTAGTACAGGATTGTAAAATAAATAAGTGATCCTGTTTAGTTTGTTTACTGTAGCTTTTAAGAAGTTGTAAGGGAGCTAATGAATAAAGTCGGTTTGTTTGTAACAGATGCCTCAATCAAATGCTAGTAGTTCAAGGGCTGCTATGCCCGATCCTCCACCGCCTCGGCCAATTTGGCCGAGGCTATTGCGGCCTTAGTCCGGACTTCTGAAAAAATTCTTGTATGTTGCTTCAGGGCTACCACGAAAAATTCTCGGTTGGTACGAGAAATGGCTCAACAAAATCAGAATAACAATCGTCGTGGCAACAACGATCGACATGATGAGAAAGATGAAACTTCTTATCCAGAATTTACCGGCACAAAACCTCCAATCTTTAGTAGGGCCGATGAGCCGTTAGAGGCAAATGATTGGCTTCGTGCTATGGAGCGCGTAAGTTTGAGTTAATGACTTGTACGTATCATCGAAGCCTCTCTATGCTGCACAACAGACTTCGAATACTCTTGGAGCTTGGTGGAATAACTTCAAAGCTGAGCAGCCTGCTGGACACCAAATCACTTGGGATGAATTTAAGCATGCCTTTCGTGCTCATTTCATTCCAAATAGAGTTATGGCCAAGAAGCTAGATGAGTTCTTAGCTTTAAAGCAAGGAGAAGACTCGGTACTTCAAGATGTTGGCAAGTTTAATCACACACACAAGACGCCACAAAGACTTGTGAATTCAGATGAAAAGAAGGAGTGGTTCATCCGAGGCCTCCATCCAAAGCTTCATGCTATGATGAATATCCGTGATACGGATTCTTATCATGATGTGGTAAACATGGCAATATCTTGTGAGGAAAAGAATCGTGTTCTTATGGAATATGAGCAAAAGGAAGAAAAGAAAAAGAAGAATGTACCCTCTGGATATTCTGGTGGTAATTCAAAACGTCAGAGAGTGATCTACCATCCTGTTAATCATTTTCGTCCTCCCTATCGTCCACCACGGTTCCAGCCTAGGCAAAGCAGTCATTTGTCCGACCTGCTGCAGCTCTTCCTTACCCCAGTCAGCCGAATGCCCCTGTCATTCGAAACCCTGTTCCACAAGGCCAAGGTGGTTCTATCTGTTTTAACTGTGGCAAGCCTGGACACTATTCCCGAGAATGCCCTAATCCTCAGAGGTATAATCCCAATTTTCAGGTAGCATCGGGAAGTCAACAGCCACAGAACAAGAACAGCAGTGGACAGAACGCTCAGAAGGGTAAAGTTGAAAAGAAGACTGGTCGGGTGTTCTATACTAGTGCTGAAGAAATACCTGCAGGAGAACCCGCCATGATGGGTATGTTTCCTGTTGCCAATCACCCTGCAGTTACATTGTTTGATTCCGGAGCATCTCATACATTCATCAATAGAACTTTTGTCATCAAGCATGAAATACCAATTGGGGAAACAAAAGAGGAATTCTTTATACAGTCACCTGGGGGACGCATGAATACTAAAGAAATGGTACATCAGTACCTATAAGATTAGGTGGGCATGATTTTCCCACTAATATGATAATTCTAAAGGATCAAGATATAGATGTGATCCTGGGTATGAATTGGATGTATCAGCATGGGGCTGTCATCGATGTTTTGAATAGAACAATAAGGGTAAATATACCCAATAACAATTCTCAACTTCTTATTCAACTTTCCATTCCTAAGAGGGCTGTTGAGAGAATCTGTGCTACATCTGTTAAGGAAATAAAGGATATTCCAATAGTTTGTGAATTCCCAGATGTGTTTCCGAAAGATTTACCCGGTTTACCGCCAGACAGAGATGTGGAGTTCAGAATCGATCTGAAACCAGGAACAGCCCCAATATCCAGGAGAGCATATAGAATGCCACCTAAAGAATTAGCAGAGCTAAAAACCCAATTGCAAGAGTTATTGGACAAAGGTTTTATTCGACCCAGTTCATCACCTTGGGGTTGCCCTGCAATATTTGTGAAAAAGAAAGATCACACTTTGAGAATGTGTGTTGATTATCGCCCACCGAATGAAGTGACGATTAAAAACAAGTATCCTTTGCCCCGCATTGATCTACTTTTTGATCAACTTGCCGGAGCCAAGGTCTTCTCAAAGATTGATCTCGAGATCGATATCATCGATTAAGATCAGACCTATAGATATTCCAAAGACTGCCTTCACTACCAGATATGGTCTATATGAGTATTTGGTGATGTCTTTTGGACTAACCAATGCCCCAGCTCATTTCATGTACTTGATGAATACGGTATTCATGTCAGAGCTTGATAAGTTTGTAGTGGTATTCATTGATGATATATTGATATATTCCAAGAACAAAGAAGAGCATGCTGAGCACCTTCGAATTGTTCTGAAACGTCTAAGAGATCATCAATTATATGCCAAGTTCAGTAAGTGTGAGTTTTGGTTGGAAGAAATACAATTCTTGGGTCATGTGTTGTCAGCGGATGGAATTTCAGTTGATCCAAGTAAAGTCAAGGATATTCTCAACTGGAAGCCCCCAACTACTGTGCATCAAGTCTACAGTTTTCTTGGAATGGCGGGATATTATCGTCGGTTTATTCCGGACTTTTCTAAAGTAGCAAAGCCTATCACTGAGTTGTTGAAAAATCAAACTAAGTTTGTCTGGTCATCTGAGTGTGAGGAAGCTTTCAAGATTCTGAAGAAGGCATTAACTACTGCACCAGTATTAGCTCAACCAGATATTGAGAAGCCATTCGATGTTTATTGTGATGCTTCTGGTATTGGCCTTGGTTGTGTACTAATGCAGGAAAGAAGGGTTATTGCTTATGCCTCCAGACAACTTAAACGTCATGAAGAACATTATCCAACTCATGATCTAGAATTAGCAGCAGTTGTCCATGCACTGAAGATTTGGCGTCATTATTTGCTGGGTAACACTTGTCATATCTATACTGATCACAAGAGCTTAAAATATATCTTCACCCAGTCTGACCTGAATATGAGGCAAAGAAGATGGTTGGAGTTGATCAAGGATTATGATCTGGAAGTACATTACCATCCTGGTAAAGCAAATGTGGTTGCCGATGCCCTCAGTCGGAAGTCTCAATGTAATTGTCTTGAAGTAAGTTTAATGGATAAGACCCTGTGTCAAGATATGGAAAAGTTAAATTTGGGAATTATTGAACAAGGGACTCTATCTAGTATCACTGTGGAATCAAATATCCGAGATCAGATTATTATTGCTCAGAGAGAAGATAAAGGTATAGCACATATCAAAGAGAAAGTTAGAAGTGGAAAACCATCTTGTTTCAGAATTGATGAAGCGGATGTGTTATGGTTCAAGAATCGTCTGGTAGTACCAAAGGTTCCCGAAGTTACGTCGGCCAGATCCTGGATGAAGCACACTTGACTAGGTATTCTATTCACCCAGAAGCACCAAGATGTATCGGGACTTGAAACGAGATTCCGGTGGACTAAGATGAAGATAGAAGTTGCTCGTTATGTGGCTAAATGTGATACATGTCGACGAGTAAAGGCAGTACACATGAAAGCTGCAGGACAGTTAAATCCATTGCCTGTTCCGTCTTGGAAATGGGAGGAAATTACCATGGACTTTATTGTTGGTTTACCCAGAACATCAAGGGGTTTCAATTCCATTTGGGTTATTGTGGATCGTCTTACTAAGATAGCACATTTTCTGCCAGTAAAGGAAGATTATTCTCCAAAAACCTATGCTGAGTTATATATTGCTCGGATATTCGATGCATGGAGCACCAAAGAATATTGTTTCGCATGAAGTTCAATATTTATGAATAAATTTTGGAAACAATTACAAAAGTCATTGGGAACCAAGCTCGACCATAGTTCACTTATCACCCACGGTCGATGGACAAACCGAGAGGGGTTAATCAAATTCTAGAGGATATGTTACGAGCCTGTGTTCTCACTTATCAAGAAAAATGGGATGAATGCTTACCTCTGGCAGAATTCTCTTACAACAACAGTTGTCAAGAGAGTATCAAGATGGCACCTTTTGAAGCTTTATATGGTCGCAGATGTAGAACTCCTCTGAATTGGTCTGAGCCTGGAGAAAGATGGTTCTTTGGTGTGGATTTGGTTAAGGATGCAGAAGAGAAGGTTCGTGTCATACAAGAAAATATGAAAGTAGCTCAGTCTCGATAGAAAAGTTATGCGGATAAAAGGCGTCAATCTTTGACATTTGAAGTGGGAGATTATGTATATTTAAAAGTATCACCTATAAAAGGAGTAAAAAGATTTGGAATCAAAGGAAAGTTAGCACCTCGTTATATTGGACCATTCCAGATTCTGGAAAGATGTGGAAAAGTAGCATATCGTTTGAAGTTACGAAACACCTTTCTCACATGCATATAATGTATTCCATGTATCCCAGTTGAAGAAATGTCTTCGAGTGCCTGATCAAGTGGTTGATATTGAAGGAGTTGCACTTGAACCTGATCTGGTCTATTCAGAATATCCCGTTCAAATTCTTGACCAGAAAGATCGTGTCACTCGTAGAAGAACAACCAAATGGTATATGATCCAATGGAACCAACATTCCGAAGAAGAAGCTACATGGGAGTCAGAGGAATATCTGCAAGAGCACTTCCCGGAGTTTCTTTCTTCTATCTAGGTTACAATCCCCTCCTTGAGTTATAGCTTGTCTTTTAAAATTCTTGAAGTACATATTAGATAAAAATCCTACCTGTTTTAGGAACTAGTTTGAGATGTGTTTGCTTGACACATTTCCTTTGCCGTTACTTAACCCCAGAGCTTTAAATCTCGGGACGAGATTTCTTTTAGGGGGAAAGGCTGTAACACCCCCGGTGTTAATCAACTAAAATTTTGCCATGTCATCATGATCATCATCAAAGCATGCATAATTAGAAAATTTTGAAATGCATCAAATTAAAATAAGTTTACATTTTTATATTGTTTGTGCTTAAGAATTTTAGAGTGATTAAATTTTTAAATTTATGTTTTTGATCTTAAATGTGTTGTTGGATGATGGTTTGATAGTATAGGTTGGGAATCTAAAATTTGAATCAAATTCAAATTTGAATTGAGTTTCGAAAACCCTAATTTCTATTCCCTCTTTTACCCCCTTTTCTTTTATTCAAAATTTATAAAGAATTTGGGTATGGTTATTAAAGCAAAATGGTAGAGTTTTCAAAGTTGAACAAAGTTGGTATTTTGAATTTTCAAAGTTTAGTTCAAAATTTTAAAGTAATTTTGAATTCGATAAAACCCTAATTACCCCCTTTTCCATAATTCAAAATTTAAGCAAAATTTGCAAAAACTTCCAAAAGCTAAGTTGTAGATCTTGTTTTGATGTACAAAAGATATGTATAAAGTTTTTGAAGTTGTTGAATAAATTTGAAAGTAATTTTGAATTCAAATTTGACCCTTTTTTACCCCATTTCAAAAAGTCATATTTAGAGGCCGAATTTGAAAATCTTCCAATTATGAAAATTGTAGATCTTGAAAAATTAGGCTAAGTCACTTTTTGGAGTTTTTGAAGTTCAGTTCAAATTTTGGGTGAATTTTGCAAAAGACAGAAAGTTAGGGTTTTAAGGGCTCTGATAGAACGAGGGGATTTCCCTGTTTCCCTCCATGCCGGCTGCCGGCCGGCCACCGCCGCCGTGGCCGCCTCGCGCCTTCGCGCCCGCCGCGTGCCCTTCCACCGCAACGCCTTTGAAGCACCCCGCCACATCCCCGCCCTCTTCCCTTTCCATTTAACGCAAGCCGGGGGCGCCGTTCTCTTCTTCTTTCTTCCGCCGCCGCCCGTCGACCCTCGCTCCGCCCGCGTCGCACCACCATACACCGCGCTGCCATTCCTCAAATTGGCCGCGCCATCGTCTCCGCCGCTTCCTTGCGCTGGCGTCGTTTGAGCTAGCCCTAGTCCTACCTCGTAGCCGGAAGCATCCACGCGACGCCGTCTTCTCCACGGCCCGGTAGGGAGCGCCGCCGCGGATCGCCCTCGCCGTCGTCGTTATCTCGGTGAGCCTCGAGCTAAACCGTCTTGGTATTTAGAGTCGCCTCGTGGTCCCGATCGTGGTCGGCTTGTCCGTTTTCGCAGTCGTGCCCCCGACGCACCGGAACGCCATCCTTGCCGCCGGTCGGCGCCGCCATTGTCGCTGCCACCGTCGTCGATCACCCTCTGCCTCGTCTCCATCCAAACCAACGTGAGCCCCGAAGACGCGGTGAGCTCCTGGTCATGACAGTGTCTTTGGTTTGTCGATTCGTGCATCGTAGCCGCCGGAACGTCGGTCGCCGACGAACCCGACGGTGCCGCTCCGCCGCGCGTGTAGCCGCGCTGCTAAAGACCAAGTTAGGCTCGATTAAGTGATGAGTGCCGGTCGCCCGAGTATCTTGAGCCCGATGGCGTGCTCGTAGTCATCGGAAAACACTCCGGCGAAGCGTCTCGCCATCCACCGCGCCACCACGCCCGCCATGGTCGCCGGCAAAGGGTGCCGCGGTGCATTAGGGTTTAGGTTTGGGGTGCCATGGGATGCGCTGGGCTGTGGGGGGAGCGTGTAGAGGTAGGTCTCGTCGCCGGCGAGACGGCCGGTCAAAAGTTTGGCGCCGCCGTGGGGTCAGCGCTGGGCTGACCACCGGCCGGCCGCCCCCGCCAGCGCTGGCGGGAAGTGGGCCGGCCTGGCGGGCGTTTTGGGCGAGCCAGGCGGTTTCGCCCGAAGGCTGATTTTCCATTTTCTTTTGTTTTTCGTTTTTCTTCAAATGTGAATAGTGTCAAACTTTGCAAATTTCATAGAAATTCAAAATAGCTTCAAAAATTCTAAAAATTTTTGTAGAGTCTTCTTATGAGTATATTTACATATGAAAAATTTGAAACTTTGATTTTGAGTAGTTCTTGCATGATTTAAAAATACAAATTTTAATTGAAAAATGCATCTTCCATGATTTTTAGAAAATAAAATATATTTCCAAAATTCATGAAAATTTATTTGGTACTGTTTTATGATGTGTCCTACTTGTATAAAAAGTTTGGAGTCATTTTGAAATGTTTAAATTATTTTCTATTTCATGCTCTAATATTTTATGTGATTTATAAATTGTTTAGTGTCAAATAATTTAGGTTTTGTGTGACTTTGGGGGTTGTTTTGTGAATCTTGGATTATATCACAATCAGATGGTCCTTGAGAACTCCTTAGGCAATGGTGATGATATCTTGTAGAATAGTTCAACAAGTTGGTTTTGTTGGGTTGCAACTTTATCGTGAAGGAAAGTTGTACTCAAGTTGTTATCATTTCATGCATCGTTTGAGCATCATCTTTAAATTCCATCATATTAAAGCATACCTTATTTCGTGTAGTGAACGAGATCGAAGGTGTCAAGTCCGAGCGATCCCCTCAAGAGGTTTATCATCCGAAAGGAAGCGGGTTCGGATTTCTCCGGGTTTTCTCAAGAGATAGCCTATCCCGTCAACGAATGCAAGCCCCGGTTTCATTAAACCCTTCCTTGATGTTTTAAAAAATTTTATATCACTTATGTCTATGCTATGTTGCATTAAGTTATTAGGAGTTGAGTAATAACCTAATTGCTGCATTACCATCCTTGTTTATTGCAATACCATCCTTGTTAACCTGTTTTATTTTGAAAATGCTTAAGTGGTGCTTAGCCCTGCTTAATTAGTTAAGCTTTTTCATCAAAATGATTTAATTGAGAAGATGGTACTGTTTTCGGAAAAGAAAGAGATGTAGTGATGAATTTGAGATCGGACGGGACGTAGGTTGAAAGCCGGCGGGATACCTAGCTGTGCTTGTCCCGTGTTGGTCGTTTAAGGACCGTCCGTTGTTTGGCCTGAGTGAAATCGGGACGTGTTGAACGCATAATGCGCCTGAGACCTCTTTGGTCAATGGCACGCCCGACCGGGCGATCACCCCGCATCGATCGACCCTAACTAGCCACATACTTCGGTAAGCCGGATCTCGGTGGAGCCAAATCGGGAATGGCAACCACGCACTGGGAGTGGAGAGATGGCGGGAGTAGCGTGTACCCACCCTACTCGTCAAACTGTCATTAGGACGGGGTAGGGAGGTGGAGTACTGTGCTCTCGGGTGGCGCAGGCCTCGTTCCCATTTTGGACAAATCTGAAAGAAGGTTGATATATGCAAGCTTAAGTGCTACATATGTCGTGTGGTTAGGGATCCCCAGCTGGGTTTTGAATCGATTCGCGGATCGCCGTTGCTTCTCGGAGAAGGAGCGTAGGTGATGTCGGGTCCCATGAGCTCGATAGCCCACTTGGCCATGCGGCCTGTAACCTCGGGGCTACGGATGACCTCGCCAAGGGGGAACTTTGAGACCACCTTAACCGGATGGGAGTCGAAGTAGTGCCTGAGTTTGCGCCGGGTGATCAGCAACGCGTACACGAGCTTCTCGAGCTGGGTGTAGCGGGCCTTGGTGTCGGTAAGGACTTCGCTGATGAAGTACACCGGGCGCTGTACCTTGAGCGCATGTCCTTCCTCTTCTCTCTCGACGACGAGCGCGGTGCTCACCACCTTCGAGGTGGCCGAGATGTAGAGGAGTGTCGGTTCGCCGGGCGCGGGCGCGACGAGGACAGGCGGATTGACGAGGAGTTGTTTCAGCGAGTCGAGGGCTTGCTGGGCTTCGTCCGTCCAGGCGAAGCGCTCCAACTTCTTCAGCAGCTTGTAGAGTGGGAGGCTCCGTTCCCCGAGTCGGGCTATGAAACGACTTAGCGCGGCCAGACATCCCGTGAGCCGTTGCATGCACTTAATGCTTTTGATTGGCCCCATGTTCGTTATGGCGGCGATCTTCTCGGGGTTGGCCTCGATACCGCGCTCGGAGACGATGAAGCCAAGCAACTTCCCCCGTGGGACCCCAAAAACGCATTTCTCAGGATTGAGCTTGACTCCGTACACGCGGAGCTTGGCGAAGACCTTTTTGAGGTCGGGAATGAGGTCTTTCGAGTGCTTTGTCTTGACAACAATGTCGTCGACATATGCTTCAACGAGCTTTCCGAGGAGCTCTTTGAAGACTTTCTGCATGCACCTCTGGAAGGTGGCGCCAGCGTTTTTCAAACCGAAGGGCATCGTTACGTAACAGAATGCGCCAAACGGGGTGATGAAGGAGGTGGTGAGCTGATCGAGCTCATTCATCGCGATTTGGTGGTAGCCGGAGTAGGCGTCAAGAAAACAGAGTGTCTCGCACCCGGAGGTGGAGTCAACAATCTGGTCGATGCGTGGCAAAGGAAACGGATCCTTTGGGCACGCCTTGTTGAGACCCGTGTAATCAACACACATTCTCCATTTCTCATTCTTCTTCTTAACTAGTACAGGGTTGGCTATCCACTCGGGATGATACACCTCCTTGATAAACCTAGCGGCTAATAGCTTATCTATCTCCTCGGCGATTGCCTGGCGTCGATCGTCATCAAAACGTCTAAGCCTCTGCTTCACCGGCCGAGAGCCGGGTTTTATGTTCAAGGAGTGCTCGGCGACTTCCCTCGGTATGCCCGGCATATCCGAGGCCCTCCACGCGAATACATCGAGGTTCGCACGGAGAAAGTCGACGAGCTCGCTTTCCTATTTGGGGGTGAGCTCGGACCCTACGCAGAGGGTGCGCCCGTCCCCGTCGACCTTGACCTCCTTGACGTCCTTCTCGGGCTTGAACGCGCCTGCGACCTTTTCGAGCTCAGTGGGTGAGCTCGTGCTTGCCACCTCCCGGAGCTCGACGGACGAGCTCGGGTGCGTCTTCTTCTTGGGATCGGGGGAGTCCTCGGCGCTGGCCCAGGCCGCCATCATCGGCAGCATCTCCTCTATCTCGATTGCGGCGTCGGCGTACTGGACGGCGACTGCCTCGCAGCCGAAGGCGTGCTCGAAGGTGGAGTCGATGGTGATGACCCCCTTCGGACCGGGGATCTTGAGCTTGAGGTAGGTGTAGTTGGGGACGGCCATGAACTTCGCATAGCACGGCCGCCCCAAGAGCGCGTGGTAGGCGTTCCTGAAGGGGAGCACCTCGAACGTGAGGACCTCTTTGCGGAAGTTGTCCGGGGTGCCGAAGGTGATGGGGAGGTCGATCCGCCCGAGCGGGACCATCTGTTTCCCCGGCACCACCCCGTGGATCGGTTCCGGCGAGGGGCGGAGCCGCGCCTTGGGGATGCCAAAGGCTTGGAGCACGTGGATGTAGAGGAGGTTGAGGCCGCTGCCGCCGTCCATGAGCACCTTGCCGAGGCGCTTAGTGCCGATGATGGGGTCGACGACGAGCGGGTACCTCCCCGGGTATGGGATGTGGCGAGGATGATCAGCTTTGTTGAACGTGATCGCCGAGCCCGACCACTTGAGGTAGGCAGGTATCGCCGGCTCGGTGAAGAGGACCTCGCGGCGAGTGAGCTTTTGGCGATGTTTGGACTCGTAGCCAGGAGCTCCCCCGAAGACGATGTTGACGGCGCCGTCCTCGATGTAGATGTCGCCGTCGAACTCGTCGGGGGCCGGCTTGGCGTCCTTGTCGTCGTCGTCTTTGCCTCCTCCCCGGAGCGTGCCCATCACGTGCTTCTTCAGGAGTCGGCAGTCTTTCATCTTGTGCTTGACCGGGCCTTTGTGGTGCAGGCATGGCGCCTCGAGCATCTTGTCGAAGTGCTCCTTGGGGACGAAGTTTCCACCGCCCTTGCCGCCGGGCTTGCGCTTGTCCACAACGGCCACGAACTCGTCGTCGTTGTCGTCGCGAGGGCGCTTGTTCTTCTTGTTCCTCTTCTTGCGGGAGTTCGATCCTCCGGCTTCCTCGTCGTCGCCTTTGGGCTTGCCCTTGCCCGTGACGGCGGAGACGGCATCCTCTCCCCCAGCGTGTCGCGTGGCGAGGTCGAGGAGTTCTTTCACGGTTCGGGGTTTCTGGACGCCAAGCTCGTGGATCAGCGTCTCGCAGGTGGTGCCGAAGGTGAAGGCTGTGATGACCTCGGAGTCGGAGGCCTCCGAGAGGTTGTTGCTGAGCTTGGAGAAGCGCCTGATGTAGTCGCGCAGGCTCTCCCCCTTTTTCTGCTTGCAGCTCCTCAGGTCCCACGTCGTGCTTGGCCGAGAGTAGGTGCCCTGAAAGTTACCGACGAAAACGTCGCGCAGGTCCTCCCAGTTGCGGATGGTGCCCTCGGGGAAGTGCTCGAGCCATGACCACGCCGAATCTGCAAGGTAGAGTGGGAGGTTGCGAATGATGAAGTAGTCGCTGTCGGCGCCTCCGGCTTGGCAGCCGAGGCGGTAGTCCTCGAGCCACATGGCAGGGTCGGTTTCCCCGTTATACTTCTGCACCGAGGTCGGAGCTCGGAAGCGGGAAGGAAACGGAGCGTCATGGATGCGCGAGCCAAAGGCCCTCGGCCTCCTTGAGCTCGAGCTCGAGCGCCGGTGGTCCCGCTTGGGAGACGGACTCCTCGGACGGCGAACTGGCGTCGGGCTGCAGCTCTTGTCTTCCTCGCTGTCGTGGCAGCCACCGCGCCGCTTGCTGTAGGTGCGGGGACGCTTCTCGTGGTCGTCGCGGTGGTACTTATCATCGTCCCGGGGGATGTTCTTGTCGGCCCGGGCTTCCGCCTTGCGCCGGGCGTTGATGGTGTCCCTCGCGTCGCGGTTCTCGCTGACCCGTTGGTGCGCGTGGACCTCGGGGTGAGAGGAAGCCTCGTGCTCCTCCTGGAGTCGTCGGTGGGATGCCGAGCTTGCTGCCTGCTGAACGGCCGCTTCCTCGAGGAGCCTCTTGAGCTGCTCGTGAGTCCTGCACGCCTCGGGCTCTTCGGGGGCCGGGCAACGGCGCAGGAGGAGCGTCGCGGCCGCTAGGTTCTGGGAAGCTCTCCCAAACACCGGCGGGAGCGGCTCGGGTCCCTCGTCGCGGTTGATGCGGTCTCGAACTTCACGAGCTCGGCTTCGAGCCCGTGACTGTTGTTTGCCTCCCTATTCGGCGAGGAGGGCTTCGCGCTCTTGGGCTGGTCCACGCTCGAGCTCCGCGAGCTCTTCCAGCCGAGCCTTGATGCGATCGACAGGCGGCTCGCGTTGGCGCGCGGCAGAGCCCTGGGGCGTGTGCTCTGAGGCGTCGCTCGAGTGGACGTCCTCTACCGCGCCCTCGGGGGTGTGGCACATGTAGCACTGGCGTGTGGGGTCGCGGTCCATGTGGCTCATCCCGTCGAGGGCGAGCTCGAGCTCACGGACGGTAGTCTGCTGGGGCTCGTCGCCCCAGAAGAGTGGAAGGCCTGACTGCCCGTCGGGGTACATCCTGGCGTAGGCTGCTGTGAACTCGTCGACCGACAATGCCACCTCTCCGGCGAGCTAGAGGACGACATTGGCGATGGAGAAGGTCACGTCGCGGAACAGAGCCCGTGTGGGTTCGCGTCCCAGGATGTTTGGGAGCAGGTCCTTGATGAGGACGAAGAAGCGATCCGCGGCGGCGCGGATGGGGCTGATCGGCGCGGAGGTCGGGCTCCGGCCTATGCTCGTCAGGACAGAGTCGATGGCGCCTCGGAGGCGGCCGGGGATGTCCTCACGCCGCATCGGTGAAGATCTCTAGTTTGGTTTTGGATAATTAGTGACACCTAAGGACTAATCTCTCGATGCTAAGTGTTTGACTAGATTGGAGATTGGTCGTGCCGGAGTTGGTGCATGGTGATCATGGAGGAGGGATCTAGGTGATCCACAAGATAATCAAGCATGCAACTCGGTGAAGTTTCAGAGATCAAAAGTTCCCAAGGCAAAGGTATAACCATAGGGCCTTTTGATTTTACACTCAAGACACCATAGAGGGTGTGAGTGGTTATAGGATCGATAAGCCGTACTATAAAGAGGGGAAAACTATCGTACATATCGATCCTCATGTGCCTCTAGGTTCAAAATCATTTGCATGCATTCTAACCTAGAGAGCTAACTCCGTGCTTGATGGAAAATGTTTTTAAATTGCTAACACATGGTGTCGGGGTGTTCTTCGACGTGTCGGCAACAAGAATCAAGTGACGGAAGTCGGTTTGGAGCAAAGGCGAAGGAACGACGACAAAACGATGAAAAAATTCACGGCCGGAGGGGGACCGGACGCATGCACCGGACTCACCACCGGAAGCATGCAAACCGACCGGACGCACCGGTGTGTGAGTCCTGGTGGGACGCCCAAGACACATGTTTTCGTGGTCTCGAACGAGCATGCACCGGAAGCATGCACCGGAAGCTGCACCGGACGCACTTTGCCTCACCGGACGCATGTGCAGGGGTTCTAATTTTGGCATGTTGGGTTTGCTGGTTGACACCGGAAGCATGCACCGGACTCATGCATGAGTCCGGTGGGTGCGTCCGGTGGACACGCAGGAATTGCATATTCCTCCCAACGGCTCTATTTTTAGGTGTGGCCTATTTATACCCCCTTGGCCGGTTTGTGGAGTTCTCTTGGTCATTTTTGAATCACTCCTAACACCTTTGAGCAAGCAAGCAAGCCTCCCTCCTCTCTCATACTTGATTTGAGCTTCATTCTTGAGAGAAGAGTTGATCCTAGTGCATTGCATCGTGTTCTTGCATCTAGAGGCACTTGGGGATCGTTGTGAGACGGTGGAGTTCTTGTTTCTCTTGGAGACACCGCTCCTAGCCGGCTTGGTGATTTGGTGGAGTTGTTGGCAAGAAGAGGTGATTGTTTCTTGGCCACCTCCGGTTGGTTTGTGAGAGGATCACGCACTCCTCGTCGGGAAGACAAAGTGCAAGGAATACATTGCTCGTGTCTTGGGTACCACACTTGTTGAGTGGTGTGTTGAGGCTAGAAAGGGCACCGCCTAGCTCAAACACCATCCTTATGTTGGTCGGCACAACCGGAGACTAACTTGTCGGTGTACAAATGAACTCCGGGTGAACAAATCGACTTGTTCATTGTCTCGGTGATTTACTCACCATCTTGTGTTGATTGGTTGTTCTTCTTCTTCCCGGTGATTGGCTCATTCCACTACACGTCGGTATATCTAGCTTGATCACTTGCATTTACTTTACTAGCTTACTTTGAGTAGAGAGCTAGCACTAGCCTTGTGTAGTTGTTCTTGCTAGCATAAGGAACATATTAGGATTGCTCACTAGCTAGAGTAGTGACATAGACTTGTTGTGCATTAGAGATCATAGAAATATTAGTCTTGTCACTAGAAGGCTTGCAAGACCACTAGAGCTAGTGCAAACCGCTTTACGCCGTGTTTTATTCTAACCGGTTTGTTTAATTGAGCTTGTAGAAATTTTTATAGGCTATTCACCCCCCCCTCTAGCCATCTAGGACCTTACAAGTGGTATCAAAGCCGTGGTCACCGTATTTGAAGGCTTAACAACCTTGGTGTGATAGTATGGCTCATGTTGTGTTCAACCATGTTGGGGGAAAGCCTCCGTTCTTTGATGGGGTCAAGAATTTTGACTATTGGAAGAGAACCATGAGAATGTACTTGGGATCAATCAATGACCAAGTATGGGATGTGACCGAGAAGGATTTTGTGATCCTTGATCCCGCCAACCTCACTCCCACCGACAAGGCCAACAAGCAATGCAACACCATGGCATTGAACACTTTGTACAATGGCATGGATGTCAAGGTGTTTGAAGGGATCAAAGATCTTGAAAGGGCAAGTGAAGTTTGGGAGAAGCTAGGTGAGACTTATGAGGGCACGAAGATGGGGAAAAGTGCCAAATTGTATGTGCTCAACAGTGAGTTTGAGAACTTCAAGATGAAGAAGGATGAGAGCATTCCGGACACATTCCATAGGCTACAAGTGATTGTGAATGATCTCAAGGCATTGGGTGTGAAGACCTTGGATAGAGACTTTGGGCACAAATTCTTGATGTACTTGCCCAAAAGATTTGCCATGTTGAGAAAGATCCTATTTAGAGGTGCATTGGATACTATGACATCTAGTGACTTGCTTGGTGAAGTGCTAACCGATGAGCAAGTAGATGGAATGGAAGATGGAGAAGAGAAGGAAGAGGACAAGAGCAAGAAGGTTGTGGCATTCAAGGCCGCCACCACCACATCCAAGGCTAAGGGCAAGTCCAAGACTCAAGAAGAAGTGGAGGAGGACATTGATCTTGATGAGATTGATCAAGAGTTTGCTATGTTTGTGAGGAATTTTAGCAAAGTCTTGAAGAACAAGAGAATGGGGCAAGGTTCAAGAAGAAGAAATGATTCATCCAAGAAGAATGAAGAGCCAAGAAAGTGTTTTGAGTGTGATAGTCCATACCACATCCTTGCCGATTGCCCAATCAAGAAAGAAAAGGAGAAGATGAAAGCATACAAGAGTGGCAAGACAAACAAGAAGAGCAAGACCATGACATTTAAGAAGACAAATGATGGTGCCTTTGTTTATTCTTGGGATAGTGATGGTTCCTCCGATGAAGAGGAAGACAAGCCCAAGGCCATGAGTGCAATTGGCCAACACAAGAAGTCATCTCTCTTCGGGTCATCACCATCATGCTTCATGGCTAAGGCCACTAAGGTATCATTGCATGAGCATGAAGAACTAAATGATGAAGAAGTAAAATATGATGATAGTGATGATGATAATGAAGACTATGAACCCACTAGAGATGATCTTCTTGAGATGCTTAAGCAAACTCATATCATGCTTAAGACTAAGGACAAGGAATGTAGAGCTTTGCAAAAGAGTGTAAAAACTCTTGAGCAAAACTTTAGTGAGCTAGAGGCCACCCATGAGGGTCTAAAGGAAGACCATGGGGAACTTGAGCTAGCTCATACAAGGCTCCAAAAAGCCCATGCCTTGCTCTTAGAGAAGAATGATAAAGCTTGCTTAAACATTAAGAAGGATGTTGAAACAACATGTGATATCATAGTTGAACCTTTTGTGTTCGATTTCATTGATGCTCCATGCATTCCTTCCACATCCACATCAACCCACTCTACCTCTACTAAGAATGATGAAGTAATTTTAGATTCATCATTAGTGGTTGAGAATGAGACTCTCAAAAGAGAGGTGGATGAGCTCACCCACGCCTTGGGTAAGGCATATGGTGGGGATGCCAAATTGCTAAAGTGCTTGGGTAGCCAACGGTTTTCCCTTAACAAGGAAGGCTTAGGCTATATCCCCAAGAAAGGCAAAAAGGCCTTTGCTACTCTGAAGCCTAGCTTTGTGAAGAGCAATGGTACCTATTGCCATAGATGCAAGCAAGTTGGGCATCAAGAGCATAAATATGCTAAAATGAACATGAACAAGAATTCAAACAAAGTGCATTCCATACATTTTGATTCTTGTTATTTACTTACCAAGGGTGAGAAGGGTGTCAAGGCAAAGTTTGTTGGTACACCCATTGTTGGCCCAAAGAAGAAGGCAATTTGGGTACCAAAGGCTTTGGTTGCTAACCTCCAAGGACTCAAAGGAAAATGGGTACCTAAATATTATTGATTTCTTTGTAGGTGAATTACAAGATTGGGGGCAACCATTGGATTCTTGATAGTGGGTGCACTCAACACATGACCGGTGATGCAAGGAAGTTTAATATTATTGATTCAACTCAAGAGAATGGCAAGCCTATTACATTTGGTGATAGCAAAAGTGGCAAGATTCAAGGTATAGGCAAGGTTGCAATAACCAATGACTTGACATTATCAAATGTGGCACTAGTTGATATCTTGAAGTATAATTTGCTTTCGGTGGCACAAATATGTGATCTTGGTTACAAGTGCATCTTTGGTGAAGATAATGTTGAGATTGTGAGCACAAAAGATTCAAGCTTGATCTTCAAGGGAATAAGATTTGACAACCTCTACCTTGTGGACTTTGGTGCTAGTGAGACACAAATTAGTACATGCTTGATTTCTCAATCTAGCATGGGTTGGCTATGGCATAGAAGGCTTGGTCATGTTGGCATGAAGCAACTCAACAAGTTAGTCACACATGATCTAGTGAGAGGCTTGAAGGATGTTCATTTTGACAAGGACAAGCTATGTAGTGCATGTCAAGCCGGCAAGCAAGTTGCCAATACTCATCCAAAGAAGAGCTTCATGAGTACTTGCAAGGCTTTTGACTTGATCCATATTGACTTGTTTGGCCCAACCGCATATACAAGCATTGGTGGCAACAAGTATGGATTTGTGATTGTGGATGATTATACAAGATTCACTTGGGTGTTCTTTCTCAATGATAAGAGTGATGTGTATTCAATGTTCAAGACATTTCTCAAGAGGGTGCACAATGAGTTTGATATCATAGTGAAGAAAGTGAGAAGTGACAATGGAAGTGAGTTCAAAAACACAAGAGTTGATGAGCTATGTGATGATTATGGAATCATGCATCAACTTTCGGCCAAGTACACACCACAATCCAATGGCCTAGTTGAGAGGAAGAATAGGACTCTCATTGAGATGGCAAGATCAATGCTTAGTGAATACAATGTAAGTCAATCATTTTGTGCCGAAGCAATCAACACCGCATGCCACTACATCAATAGGTTATATTGCCATCCCATGATGAACAAGACACCTTATGAGCTACTCAATGGAAGAAAGCCAACCATTGCATACTTTAGAGTATTTGGGTGCAAATGCTACATATTGAAGAAGGGTGCAAGACTTGGCAAGTTTGACAAGAGGTGTGATGAAGGGTTCCTACTTGGTTATTCCACCACAAGCAAAGCATATAGAGTGTGGAACAACTCAAGTGGCACATTGGAAGAAGTCCATGATGTTGAATTTGATGAAACCAATGGGTCCCAAGATGAAGATGTGAACCTCAATGATGTGAGTGGAACTCAATTGGTAGATGCCATGAAGGGTATGGACATTGGTGATATTAGGCCAACTCAAGTTGATGATGACAAAGATGAAGTGCAAATAACTCAAGCTAGTGGTGCTCAAGAACAAGATCAACAACAAGCTACTCAAGAGACTTCTAGTAATCAACCAAGCACAAGCAATCAAGCTCCAATACTCCAAAGCTCAAGTGTTGCTAGAGACCATCCAATTGATCAAATTGTTGGTGATATTGCAAGTGGAGTGCAAACAAGAGGAAGGCTAGCGGCATTTTGTGAGCACTTCGCATTTGTGTCACAAGAAGAGCTCGAAAAGGTTGATGATGCTTTGAAGGATGAGGAATGGGTCATTGCAATGCAAGAGGAGCTCAACAACTTTGATAGAAACAAGGTTTGGGAATTGGTAGAGAGACCAAAAGATTACAATGTCATTGGAACCAAATGGGTTTTCAAGAACAAGCAAGATGAAGATGGCATTGTTGTGAGAAATAAAGCAAGACTAGTTGCACAAGGTTACACTCAAGTAGAGGGTCTTGACTTTGGTGAAACATATGCTCCGGTTGCAAGATTAGAGGCAATTAGAATTCTATTGGCCTATGCATGTGCACATAACATCAAGCTCTATCAAATGGATGTCAAGAGTGCTTTTCTCAATGGCTTCATCAATGAGCTAGTGTATGTTGAGCAACCACCCGGCTTTGAAGATTACCATCATCCCAACCATGTGTACAAGCTAAACAAGGCACTCTATGGGTTAAAGCAAGCACCTAGAGCATGGTATGAGAGGTTGAGAGACTTCTTACTCAAGAAAGGCTTCAAGATGGACAAAGTTGACACTACTCTCTTCACCAAGAAGATTGGCAATGATTTGTTTGTCATGCAAATATATGTTGATGATATCATATTTGGCTCAACAAATCAAGAATATTGTGAAGAGTTTGCAAAGATGATGGCAAAAGAATTTGAGATGTCTATGCTTGGAGAGCTCACATATTTCCTTGGTCTTCAAATCAAGCAAATGAAGAATGACACATTCATTAGTCAAGGGAAATACATTAGAGACATGGTCAAGAGGTTTGGATTGCAAGATGCCAAGGGCATCAATACACCAATGGGTACAAATGGATCATTGGACAATGCTGAAAGTGGCAATATGGTTGATCAAAGGTACTATAGGTCATTGATTGGAAGCTTACTCTATGTGACCGCTTCTAGGCCCGATGTGATGTTTAGTGTTGGCAAGTGTGCAAGATTTCAATCCTCTCCTAGGGAGAGTCATCTCACCGCATCAAAGAGAATATTGAGGTATTTGAAGCACACTCAAAATGTTGGGCTATGGTATCCTAAGGGGTCAAACTTTGAGCTTATTGGATATTCGGACTCCGACTATGGGGGATGCAAGGTTGATAGAAGAAGCACAAGTGACACTTGTCAATTCCTTGGAAGATCTCTAGTATCATGGTCATCAAAGAAGCAAACCGGTGTGACACTTTCAACCGCCGAGGCCGAATATATTAGTGCCGGTAGTTGTTGTGCACAATTGCTATGGATGAGATCAACATTGAAGGATTATGGTTTTGATTTCCATCATGTGCCTTTGTATTGTGACAATGAGAGTGCTTGCAAGATGACACAAAACCCGGTCCAACATACAAGAACCAAGCACATTGACATAAGGCATCACTTCATTAGAGATCATCAACAAAAGGGTGACATTGCTATCCAACCTATTGGCACCGAAGATCAATTGGCCGATATCTTTACAAAGCCACTAGATGAGAAGAGGTTTTGCAAGCTAAGAAATGAATTGAACATCCTTGACTTCTCAAATATGAGTTGAATGCATCCCACTACTATGACATGCCCCTTCATCAAGCAAAGCAAAGGTGAAATTGTTTGGCATGGCATTCATAATATCTAAGGACTTGTTAGGACATATAGACATATAACTTATGCCTTAGGAAGCATTCATGGAAAATAAAAGGATTTCAATGTATGTATGCCATCACTATTGCTATTTATGCTTGTTTGATCTAGTGATGACATATGACATGTTTATGGGCTTGCAATCTCAAGTGTTCAATTTGGCTATCTTTTCACACATATGCTTCAACATAGGCAAGATAACCCTTGTCATGAGGTGTGAAGAAGCTTGTCTTTGGTCCAAACCAAAATATATGTTTGACAAGTGATCCAAATTTGACCAAATTTGAGCACTATTCTTTCCTCAATACACAACACGGTCATACCTTTTGTGGAAATTGTCGACAAAGGGGAGAGATTAGTGTGCATGAAAGGTTTTGAAAACTTTAAAAATTCCACATGTTTTTGAAGAAATCTTTCAAGTGGATCACACAAGTAGGGGGAGCAAGCTCATAAACAATTTGTTGCATTTGTTTGTGCACTAACATATGAGTTGCTCATTGCACATGTATTTAAATTCCATATATACATGCTTGTGTGGTGTATGCTAGTTCAATGTTTCTCAAGTGGTTTACAAGTGGTTGAATGACTAGCATGCATAGGAGATAGCTAGATTTTCAAAATTCCACTCTTAATTCAAGTACCTTGCTTATAATATGATCTCACGTGGTACTTTGAGTTTTGATGAAAATCTAGTTACCTTGATGCTTGTATGGTGAAAATGGCACAACTCCGATTGGTATCACGCTTCAAAGGTCCATTTCTTTCACCTAAGCATCATTTTGGTAACATAGCTCACCCTAAATTTCAATATTCATACATGTATGCAATGCTTCGTTCCAAACTCATGGCATACATGTAGGGGAGCTCATGCTACCAAAACCGAACTATGATGATTGTCCAATCCTATAATTGTAAGCAAAATGCTTGGACAACCATGATATGTTCAAAAACATTAATCATAAAACCTTTATGCGGGTTGTCACCAATTACCAAAAAGGGGAGATTGAAGATCTCTAGTTTGGTTTTGGATAATTAGTGACACCTAAGGACTAATCTCCCGATGCTAAGTGTTTGACTAGATTGGAGATTGGTCGTGTTCTGAGAGTTGGTGCATGGTGATCATGGAGGAGGGATCTAGGTGATCCACAAGATGATCAAGCATGCAACTTCGGTGAAGTTTCGAGAGATCAAAAGTTCCCAAGGCAAAGGTATAACCATAGGGCCTTTTGATTTTACACTCAAGACACCATAGAGGGTGTGAGTGGTTATAGGATCGATAAGCCGTACTATAAAGAGGGGAAAACTATCGTACATATCGATCCTCGTGTGCCTCTAGGTTCAAAATCATTTGCATGCATTCTAACCTAGAGAGCTAACTCCGTGCTTGATGGAAAATGTTTTTAAATTGCTAACACATGGTGTCGGGGTGTTCTTCGACGTGTCGGCAACAAGAATCAAGTGACGGAAGTCGGTTTGGAGCAAAGGCGAAGGAACGACGACAAAACGACGAAAATTCACGGCTCAGAGGGGACCGGACGCATGCACCGGACTCACCACCGGAAGCATGCAAACTGGACCGGACGCACCGGTGTGTGAGTCCGGTGGGACTTCCAGTACACATGTTTTCGTGGTCTCGAACGAGCATGCACCGGAAGCATGCACCGGAAGCCGACCGGGCGCACTTTGCCTCACCCGGACACATGTGCGGGGGTTCTAATTTTGGCATGTTGGGTTTGCTTTGGTTGACACCGGAAGCATGCACTCATGCATGAGTCGGGTGCGTCCGTCCGGTGGACACGAGGAATTGCATATTCCTCCCAACGGCTCTATTTTTAGGTGTGGCCTATTTATACCCCCTTGGCCGGTTTGTGGAGTTCTCTTGGTCATTTTTGAATCACTCCTAACACTTTTGAGCAAGCAAGCAAGCCTCCCTCCTCTCTCATACTTGATTTGAGCTTCATTCTTGAGAGAAGAGTTGATCCTAGTGCATTGCATCGTGTTCTTGCATCTAGAGGCACTTGGGGATCGTTGTGAGACGGTGGAGTTCTTGTTTCTCTTGGAGACACCGCTCCTAGCCTGCTTGGTGATTTGGTGGAGTTGTTGGCAAGAAGAGGTGATTGTTTCTTGGCCACCCCCGGTTGGTTTGTGAGAGGATCACGCACTCCTCGTCGGGAAGACAAAGTGCAAGGAATACATTGCTCGTGTCTTGGGTACCACACTTGTTGAGTGGTGTGTTGAGGCTAGCAAGGGCACCGCCTAGCTCAAGCACCATCCTTGTGTTGGTCGGCACAACCGGAGACTAACTTGTCGGTGTACAAGTGAACTCCGGGTGAACAAATCGACTTGTTCATTGTCTCGGTGATTTACTCACCATCTTGTGTTGATTGGTTGTTCTTCTTCTTCCCGGTGATTGGCTCATTCCACTACACGTCGGTATATCTAGCTTGATCACTTGCATTTACTTTACTAGCTTACTTTGAGTAGAGAGCTAGCACTAGCCTTGTGTAGTTGTTCTTGCTAGCATAAGTAACATATTAGGATTGCTCACTAGCTAGAGTAGTGACATAGACTTGTTGTGGATTAGAGATCATAGAAATATTAGTCTTGTCACTAGAAGGCTTGCAAGACCACTAGAGCTAGTGCAAACCGCTTTACGCCGTGTTTTATTCTAACCGGTTTGTTTAATTGAGCTTGTAGAAATTTTTATAGGCTATTCACCCCCCCCCCCTCTAGCCATCTAGGACCTTACAATCGGGCGGGTGAAAACAGCTCCGGTGACGGACCGCTCCGGCTCGGTGCTGGAGAAGTCGATGGTGCCGAAGCGCATCGCTAGCGCTGCGGCCGCCGGCGTAGTGGAAGAAGCCATCGAAGTGGGGAAACGTCGCACTAGCGCTGCCCCTACCTAGCGCGCCAACTGTCGTGGTCTAATACCACCGTCACAGTAATGTCTGGCTAATGCGTGCTCCGATGGCCTAACTCTAGAGACAATGACACAAGATTTATACTGGTTCGGGGCAAATCGCGCTCCCTAGTCCAGTGTGTTCACTATCCGAGCTCAAATACTCATATCGGGGCTAGTACAAGCAAGATCGAGAGAGGGAGGGGGCTCCCAAGTCTCTGTGATTGAGGCGGGTGCCAATATCGAGCGGGGTGATGTGTGTAGGTTACGTGAGGCTAGAATCCTTGAGTCTTGCCTCAGCCCGGAGGCCTGCCTCCCCTTTTATAGTCGCAAGGGGGCCAGGAACACGGGTTTCCTTCGAGCTGAGGGCCTAGAAGAGCTTGAGAGTGCATGTTCGGAGCGTGGAATACAGGGGAGAGCTTCCCCAGGGCGAGCTCTCAGCGCGGATAAGAGCTTTCTTCGAGCTCCAGGTCGCATCGGATGCCGAAATTGGTCGCCGCCGTCGTACGCGGGAATTGGGGTTTGGGTGATGGTCAGGCGTCGCCCTGTCCCCAATCGTAGTTGGAAGCCATCTCTTCGGTATGGGGGGCGCCCATGCCGTCGATGGGAAGTCGTACCCCGTATGTACCCGTGCGGTACTGTATCGGAGTTGTTGGAGTCGACGGAGTATGGCGAGATGACCGAAAGACCTCCCCTAGTGGCTGTTGCCATACATGGCTACAGTGCGTTGTCAGGTAGTGGTTGAGCCTGTCAGGGAGTTGTTGACCAACTCCTGTACCCGCAGACTCACTCGGGAGGGCAGGCGGACGAGCTCTTGATGATCGTCTTCGTGGAGCTTGTCATGGGGGAGCTCGAGCGAGGCGAAAAGAGGTCCCTAGATGAGATCGAGCGCGTTGAGGACGGAAGAGCTCATTGTCTGGAGGCTTCAGGCGGGTTGGGACGTCTAGTCCACACTTTAGGGAGCTCGTTCGTGAGAGCCCGAGCGACGCGGACTCCGGGCTCCATGCGGGGAGCTCCTACAAGTTATGGACCGTGGTAGGATGCTCTACTCGGGGTTATGCTCGAGTCGAGAGCCCGCTTAGGGACATGCTGAATATCGATCCCCCACAAGTTTAGATTGTTCAGAAAAGAAGCAAAGAAGCGCTAGAGTGAGCTGAGTTCAAGTATTGAACCCCAGCAAGATGAAGGTATATGAACAAATTAGTTAGACCTCAAACTTTTAGTTTTAGATGCTCATATTTTTATATGAGTAAATTTCACTGGCGGTCCCTGAACTTGTCTCGAGATTTCATCTAGGTCCCGGTACTTTCAAATCGCACATCTAGGTCCCTAAACTTATCAAAGTGTATCATCTAGGTCCCAAACTCTCGAAATGCACATCTAGGTCCCTACACTTGGCAGAATGTCTCATCTAGGTCCCCTAACAATAACGACGGTTTTCAATGGTGGTTTTGCTCTACTGTAACGGCGGGTTGGTTTTGTTAAGATATTAAAAAAAACATATTGTATCGGCAACTTAATATACCGTTGAGAATTTATACTATTTTTTGACATCTTAACAACTTCAAATGTAACACCTCAAAACTACCAACATGTAGATATCTCTGAGTGCTATAATTTTGATATAAGAATTGTTTTCATTTGACAACACACACACAAAAAATATTAATCTCCTGACAAGTAGAGGTACGCGATTATTATGGTGCTATATTTTTATATAATTTGGAGGTACCGCAGCAAAGCCCATGTGTGTGTTTCTTTTTTTTATAAAGACAAATTGTGCAATGTTTAGGCTGCTTATGACAATGACAGCCAGTTCGATCTTGCATAGTCCGATCAGAGCAAGAATTGGTACAAGCAAAATCTGGCATAGGAGTATATGTCAAGCACGTTCAGACATACGGATGAGGGTGCGAGTATTCAGCCAGCACTGCATGTGTGTGTGTGTGTGTGTGTGTGTGTGTGTGTGTGTGTGTGTGTGTGTGAAACTTGAACATAGAAGATATTCAGTTGTTATAACCACGTACTATATACGTTAACATCATCTTTCAACCAAAGTTCCTTGCTTGACTTGTATAAATACATTAAATAAATGGAACAATATGCAATTTAAAGTTGTTAACGCGCTGAAACGTACTAACACTAGTTTCAGGTCAAGTCAAGGACACCAATGTTGTTAAAAAAAGGTCAAGAACACCAAAGTCCAAAGGGCACGGCAGGGGAGCTAGATGAGATACTCTGCCAAGTTTAGGAACCTAAATGTGCATTTCAAGAGTTTGGGATCTAGATGACGACGCCGACAAGTTTAGGGACCTAGACGTGCAATTTGAAAGTACCGGGACCTAGATGAGATCTGGGGACAAGTTTGAGGACCGCCAGTGAAATTTACTCTTTTTATATCATCGTCACCTTGTGTTTTAGGTGTTCCTGCCGTTGTTTGTTGAGAATATTGCAGAATTGGATGTGGCTGATAATTAGGATTGGTCTTCCTTTAGGTGACCAGATTTCTTTATCCTTTTTGATATTTTTATTTGCTATATATGATCTATTGAACTCGAAGGATTTTAATATTTTTGTGAACTCTTCTCTTGTGGGATTATAGTAGAGATAAATAATATTTGTGAGTAGGAGTCTAGGACTGTTTACGCTGAAACAAAACAGTACCTAGATGTTGACATGGACATAATTTAGGCATACCACTTTTTTATTGTAGGCATATTCCTTTATATTTGGATGTGATACATGCTGATCATTAATTCCATGAATCTGTTGGAGGCGAGCAGAGGTGTTTGACTGGTTGTCGTTGCTTGTTGGACCAGGGTTGAATTGTCAACTAATAGAACAAATATCTTCAATGCCATGTAATTTAATCTTGGACTTTTGATCAATGTAGTACATCCAGTTCCCTATTATATTTCTTTGTGTGAAGTGTTACTTTTTGGTTGTTTATTAAACCGTAGCGTTAGCATGTGCATTATACTAGTACTAACTAGAGTCAGTCACCGGTGTTCTGTAATTTACACCGCATGTAAACTGAAGTTTTGGGGTGTTTCTCTTGCTCTCCTCTGGCTGAAGCTTTGGGACAGTGGAAGGGAGACAAAATAGAATGATCGAGGAAAGCCAGACTCAGGTTCGCTAGAAAGGATCGCGTCTCGCCGCCGGCACGACAACCCACCTTCAACAGTTCGGCCATGCCAACCCAGCAAAGAAATCAAAGTTTCTTTCTTCTGTTGTGCTGCCAGAGAAAGATGAGCAAGTATACGACGCACCCACGCGTGGTGTCAAAACCGTACAAGAATTTTAAAGGAATATGTTCAATTTCACACGAAAAAAATGCAAGAGACAGAATACTGTTTGCCATGCCACTGAAATTGCAGTGTGATAACAGGCTGCATGATAGAAACGTGGCAAAATAAAACAGGAAACAGTATACTCATCGTCAAGCATTCAACGATTCAAAAGATCACACAGCCGTCAACTTGTTTTGTCGCCCTGCCCTAAGCATAATTCAGTTCCATTCACCCCAGATACAGAATACAGTTTGCCATGCCACTGATGTCTTGCAGTGTGATAACACATACCACTCTGACAGTGATCCCAACAAGAAAGCAGAACGAGATCCAGTTCACTACAATAACTGTCCATTGTTCATCCTAATGACCTGACATGAGCAATCAACTAGGTCTAAACTACCATTAAACACCGAGCATGCGTTCTGGCCTCATCCTAACATGCTTGATGTCGGTCACATTGCTTCCTAAACCTGCAGGACCAAAGGAAAAATGTGTATAAGGTATAAGAGACTTGTTACATTCATCCTTCCTCCGGCAGGAAAACAAGACCTAGCACCACCATGAACAACTTAATCTCACCTGCCAAAAAAGTCAGTCATTATCCCAATCCCAGCACTTCAATTTCCGAAACCTGCAAACACAAGAAATAATAATCCCTTTAGAGAATACAATATTTGGGTTTCACTACACTCAACTGTACATCAATTATATATATACACAGGACTATGGACTATGACAAAAACAAGACACTGAGATTATAAATATCAATTATCACTTCTGTACATGCCTAAGCATCATCCTTTAAACCAATCCAAGCACATTCTCAAACAAAGAAAACAAATCAAAGCAGAAAGACGTTCTAGCTGGTACCAAAGCTTTCTCACCAGGTTGCAATTTCCATTTGGAGAATGGAGTGTGTGCAGTTCATAACATATAAGATTCAGATAATTCAAAAATCTAACTAAACAATTACTTTTACATAAAAAAACCAACATACTGACTGATTACCCCTTCATTCTGAGGGCAAGAGGTCCAGAAGCATATCATTATTCCCATCCTCGGGCATGCCTTCTTCCATTTCAAGGTCTTGTTTCTTTTCTTCACAACCTCCCGCTGACATTTCAATGAGCTTGAGGATTCCGGGTTGCTTCCTGTTGGAGGCTCCCACCAGCAAGCCTCCTGGACGTTTTCGGTTGTCCTTTGTACCTGCACGTAGCAAAACAGCACATGTTTAAGCTCTACATAGTGTTTAAGTCAAAGAAAAAGGAATCCTATACAAATAACAAAACTAATTGAGCACCCCCCCCCTCCTCCCTTCCCCCAACAATTCAACACTGCTATGCTACCTGTGTCACAATTTCATATGTGCCACCACTTGGCCAGCACTTTTCATCTATTGATCCAACCATCAGCTTGTGTCAATGGCATGTAGGGACAGATTCCACATGTTATTGACTAGCCTGGTGTCAGATGAAAGGCGACTCTCAAATGGTGATATGAATGGTAGTTTCCCAAACTGCGTTAAGCAATCCTTTTTGTTATCATCCACTAAATACATGCAGCCTCCACATAAGCAGCATCATCAGACAATGAACAGCTATGGGATGCCTCACAATTACAGCCATTGATAGTCCCTAGAATGGTTTTTGAGGGGTCATCAAATGCTAGGTGTGCCTCCAATGCCACAGGACACCGGCTTGTCCTAGCTATACGCCACAACCTCAAAAAACCAAAGGCCCTACATGCACTAACACTAACCTAGCACATATACAGTAGGAAACAGATAACTTGTCAACTTCTTCCCCCTTGGTAAGTTGCCTGTCCAAATCCACATCAGCACCGACTACCCTTCGATCTAGACACGGCAATCTCAGTTTCGTGTGCCTGCTTCCTGCCTCAAACACTGGTGTTAGGGCCACCCACAAGCTCAAAAGCCTGCTGCATACACATTCCGCTGCCACACTCCATTCACCAGACAGCTAAAAAGCAACTGGATTTGCTAGTGTTCAGCTGGACCTCTACTGTTAAAATAGATTATAGCTGGACTGAGGTACATTATGTTGGGATATTAGGCAATTTCCAGATTAATTCTAAAATATAAATCATGACAAATAGACCTACTAGATAAAGCATGTCAAGCATACTAGCATGACAGATCAGTATATCGCATATACTAGCAGGACAGATCATGATATCACGTAGCATGATCATAGCAACAGTGTAAATCCAACTAGCACACCGTGATAGATTGGATCTCGAGAATACCTGGCTGGCGTTGAGGACAACGTAATGAAGAGGTTCCCGAAAACGACACTGAGATCCTCCAGGTTCTGTCTCTGTCGTCGATCGGCAGCTGCTTCTGAAGAAGTCGAAGAAGCTGTCGATGAAGACGGGCGCTGGGGCGGTCCTCCGCGTGTCCTTCCCGACGAGCCGTGACGAAGATCGGGAGCGGTCGCCAAGAGCGCTTCCCAAAACCTTATTCGCCTTCTCCCGCCGCAGGATCGCAAAGACGAGGGTTTCGGAGACCTGCTCGCCCGGTTGCTAGTGCACGCAAGCAATCGGGCTGGAGTAGCTACGGCGGCGCAACAACAAGAAGAGGTAAAAACTCTATCTCAAATCTCTAGAGTAGAGAGGTTGTCTATTCAAGAGACACCTCTCTAAACCAATATGAGATATCTGATCTATAATCTTTGGCGTGGCCGGTAGGGTCGCTTATATATCCCGAACATCGTGTCGCGATCACGATCGGTTTAGGACTCTCTACTCGAGTCGGTTCAGACTCTACAACTTGAGGGCCAAGAAACCAAATATAGTATGGGCCTTTGAGATCTCTCTAGGAATTTCAGAATTTGTTATTGGGCCAAGCCCATCTAAAATTCCAACAATCCCCCACCGGATCTCAAATACCCATTTAGAGTTTTGCCAATTCTTGCCGCCGCTTAATATACCAAAGATTTCGTGCAGAGACGTGAAGTTGAACTTCCTCGCCTAGGTCCTTAAGCTACATTTATTCATAACTTGAACAATGGACTACGCCTTGAATTGCAAGTTTTGAACAAGTTTGCCTAAGTCTTTAAGCTACACTTATTCACAACTTGAACAATGGACTACGCCTTGAATTGCAAGTTTTGTGCGAACAAGCTTTACTTAAAGCCACACTAGTACTGGCTGCCGAGCCTTACCCCGTGGGTGGAGCATATACGTCATACTCCCCGGTCTCTTCATGAGCTTACTAGAGATCACCCAAGTCTCATAGATCGCGACGTTTAATATCAAACTCATATAGGTATGTTCTTTCAAGAATGCTCAGAGGATCGCATCTTTGCTTGTTAAAGCCAATAGAACATATTAAGGCATTAGCCAACCTGCCATACTGATTGCCTCAACGCATTTGAGAGTTATTGCATCTTCACTTAGAGAGGGTTATAAATATACTCTCCTCGGTTTACCAATAGCTTGTTTTTCCCGGATCCTTAGTCACGGGATCTCCGATCAAAAAGGTTGGGTTACTACTATCAGAAACTCATATGGGTCTCATACCCATCTCCCTCGATGCAATTTCTATCACATTACGTGATAGCCCTTTAGTAAAGGGATCTGCCAGGTTTTTATCCGTTTGGACATAAGCCCGCTTATTACTCCGGAGTTTCTCAACTTCCCGACAGTCTTCAAACGTCTTTTAACGTGTCTTGTTGACTTCGCATTATCCTTAGCACTATTCACTTTAGTGATCACCGCTTTTGATTATCACAGTTCATAAGGATAGCCGGTACCGGTTTTTCAACCACGTGCAAGTCGGACAAGAGCTCACGCAGCCACTCGCCTCTGCAGATGTTTGTTTCTAAAGCAAAGAGTTCGCTTCCATGGTTGACTTAGTCAAAATAGTCTCGTTTACAAGACCTCCATGACACTGCGCCACCTCCAAGAGTAAATACATACCCACTAGTAGCGTAGATTTGATCAATATCGAAATCCGTTCGCATCACTATATCCCTCTAGCACGCACTGGTACCCGAATAGTGTATGCCATAACTCATTGTACCTCTAAGATAGCACAAGACCCTCTCTAGTACATGCCAATGATCATCACCCGGGTTGGACATGTACCTACTCAACTTGCTCACAAAGAAAAGAGATATCCGGTCTAGTTGCGCTAGCCAAATACATGAGTGAACCAACAATCCGAGAATACTTCAACCGATCTTTAGTACTCTTCTTATTTTTCCGCAATGTCACACTAGGATCATAAGGTGTTGGAGAAGGCTTTCTATTCATAAAACCAAAACGGTTCAGGACCTTCTCAACATAGTGAGATTGCGACAATGTAATCCCACTCTCTTCCTTAATTAGCTTGATGTTTAGAATTACATCGCCTCTCCTAGATCTTTCATGTCAAAACTCTTAGACAAGAAAGACTTGACTTCATTGATCACATCAATGTTGGAACCAAAGATTAGAATATCATCAACATATAAACATAATATAACAGATTCGCCCCCCACCATGCCGATAATACACACACCTATCGGCTTCATTGACAACATAACCGCACTAGTTAACGTAGTGTCAAACTTCTCATGCCATTGTTTAGGTGCTTGTTTCAAGCCATACAAAGATTTCAATAGCTTGCACACCTTTTGCTCTTCACCTTTTACTACAAATCCATCAGTGATCCATGTAAATCTCCTCATCCAACTCTCCATACAGAAAAAGTCGTCTTTACATCCATTTGATGAATGATCGGACCATATGAGGTAGCCAAGGATAGTAGTGTTCAATAGTGGTCATTCTAGCAACAGGTGAGTAAGTATCAAAGAAATCCTCGCCCTCCTTTTGAGTATAACCCTTTGCCACAAGCCGAGCCTTATACTTGTCAATAGTACCATCGGTCTAAGCTTCTTCTTGAACACCCACTTACATCCAATTGATTTACAATCGAATGGTAGATCGAGATAGCTCCCAAGTTCCATTAGAAAGAATCGAGTCCATCTCACTACGAATGCTTCTTTCCAATCATCTACATCCGGAGATGCATATGCCTCTAATATAGAGGTGGGAGTATCATCCACAAGGTACACAATGAAATCATCACCAAAAGATTTTTCAATCCTTTGTCTCTTGTTCCTCACAGAACTTCATTGTCATCCTTCTCAAGTGGTTGTTCAAATGCCTCAACAGGGTATTCGATAGATATAGTATCATCGAGCTAATTCAAAGAGAGAATCTAACATTGCTACGCATATATTTCAAAGGAAATATATTCTCAAAAAATGTAGCATCACAAGATTCAAAGATAGTATCTACAAGCATATCGAAACTTCGGATCTTACTACTAAAAATCGATAGGCAATCTTTGTTGTGAGCATATCCAAGAAAGATACAATCTACCGTCTTTGGTCCAAGCTTACGCTTCTTATTAATTGGAATATTGACTTTTCGCCAAGCATCCCCACGTGCGCAAGTATGAAAGTGATGGTTTTCTACCAACCCATATCTCATATGGCGTTGTCTCTTTATTTCTCGTTTGGAACTCTATTCGGGACATGACTCGCAATAATATAGCTTCCCCCACCATGCCTTAGATAAACCCGCCAGAAGTGTCTAACATGGCGTTAACCAAGTCGGTCGGCGTGCGGTTTTTCCTCTCAAAGAATTCCGTTGGATTCGGGCGAATAGGGAGGCGTCCTCTCGTGAATAATACCATGTTCCGCACAAAACTCATCAAATATTATAGGAAAATATTCACCACCACGATCCGACCTTAGACGTTTAATCTTTCTCTCTAATTGATTTTCAACTTCAGCCTTAAAGATTTTAAAGTAGTCTAATGCCTCATCTTTAGTTTTCAGCAAGTAAATATAGCAATATCTAGAAGCATCATCAATCAATGTCATGAAATATCTCTTTCCACCTTTAGTCAACACACCATTCATCTCGCATAAATCAGAATGTATGAGCTCTAGAGGTGCCAAGTGTCTCTCCTCCGCCGCCTTGTGAGGCTTTTCGAGGTTGCTTAGATTGCACACAACTATGGCACTTAGAACCTTTGGCAATAGTGAAATCTGGAATTAACTTCAAGCTAGATAAATGTGACATCAAACCAAAGTTCACATGACATAAACGAGAATGCCAAACACTTGAACTATCATTTATTGTGCCACAAATATGATTCACTGACTTATTGCATAAATCTGCCAAACTTAGGCGGAACAAGCCACCACAGTCGTAACCCTTACCAATAAATTGTCCATGCTTAGACATAACTACTTTATTGGACTCTATCACTACCTTAAACCCATCTCTTAAAAAGAAGGGAAACACTAACAAGGTTCTTAAGAATAGTAGGGACATGTTGTATGCGTTTTTCGCTTGCACGATTTTACCCGGTAAACTTCGGATCTACCGTGCCAACACCTTGAACAAGCATGTGACCCATTCCCCATTAGAAACAAGAACCTTGTAGCTCTTTATAAGAAGAAAACAAAGAGATGTCAGCACACACATGAATATTAGCACCTGTATCAACCCACCAACTTGGTGATTGAAATACTGATAGTACAGTAGGAACATGACTAGGAACATGACTGTACTCTTCATCAAGATTGCTAATAGTCACGAGGTTGACATTCTTATTATTCTCGCCGAAAAAGTGACCAAGCTGTCCATAAGTGAAGCAAGGCACCTCATCATTATTTTTTCTTCTTCTCAAAGGTAGTTTCTAACTTGGCATTGGAAGATTTATTCCCTTTGTTCTTGCCATGTGGGTTTTCTTGCACAATATTAGTGCTAGAATGGCTCTTGTTCCCCTTCTCAATAGTATTCTTTACCCGAATCTTTTCCTCAACATCAAGAGATGCTATCGGGTTTACAACTCGATATTTTTACGTCTCTTGTGTTTTAGAATTGTGCCAAAGCTCTTCCATGAATAAGGCACCCTAGCAATAATGCATCCGGCTATAAATTCATCGGGTATGACATACTTAAGGAGTTCAAGTTCTCTTGCCATGTGTTCAACTTCATGCGCTTGCTTGACTATAGATCGGTTAGCAACCATCTTGTAGTCATGAAAGCTTTCCATAATGTACAACTCGGATGTACCAATGATTGCATTCAGTTGATCCCACAATGCCCTCTCATCTTGGAAGTGCAAGTTTGCATCTTCTAGATGACTAGCAAGACTATTTAGGATTGTTCTTCTAAGGATAGTGTTGTCTCCCTGGAATCTTCTCTTATCTCTAGAGATATTTCCCTGAGGCGATCCAACAGTAACCCAGAACATCTTAGCTTCTAGCCAGAGCATGGCCTTAACTCGCCACCTCTTTATATGTGCACTAGAAAACTTTTCTAGTCTCAAAGACGTCGCTGAAAAACAGCCATAGTTAAATCAAGAAAAAGCCTATGATAAGGTTTTTGGATTGTTGGGATATTAGGCAATTTCCAGATTAATTCTAAAATATAAATCATGACAAATAGACCTACTAGATAAAGCATGTCAAGCATACTAGCATGACAGATCAGTATATCGCATATACTAGCAGGACAGATCATGATATCACGTAGCATGATCATAGCAACAGTGTAAATCCAACTAGCACACCGGATAGATTGGATCTCGAGAATACCCGGGCCGACGTTGAGGACAACGTAATGAAGAGGTTCCCGAAAAAACGACGATCCTCCAGTTGCCGCCGCCGCTGCCGTCGATCGGTACTTCTTTGAAGAAGTCGAAGAAGCCGCCGATGAAGACGGGCGCTGACGGTCCTCCGCGTGTCCTTCCCGTAGACGAGCCGTGATTTAAGATCGGGAGCGTCGCGCAAGAGCGCTTCCCAAAAAACCTTATTCGCCTTCTCCCGCCGCAGATCGCAAAAGACGAGGGTTTCAGACCTGCTCGCCCCGTTGCTAGTGCACGCAAGCAATCGGGCCGGAGTAGCTACGGCGGCAACAACAAGAAGAGGTAAAAACTCTATCTCAAATCTCTAGAGTAGAGAGGTTGTCTATTCAAGAGACACCTCTCTAAACCAATATGAGATATCTGATCTATAATCTTTGGCGTGGCCGGTAGGCTGCTTATATATCCCGAACATCGTGTCGCGATCACGATCGGTTTAGGACTCTCTACTCAGAGTCAGTTCAGGACTCTACAACTTGAGGGCCAAGAAACCAAATATAGTATGGGCCTTTGAGATCTCTCTAGGAATTTCAGAATTTGTTATTGGGCCAAGCCCATCTAAAATTCCAACACATTACACTCTTCACTTTTATTGTTGCCCAAAAGAAATTTCAGATGATAAAATGAGGTGCACAGCAGCCTATCCTCAAAATGAGAAGGGCAAGCGGTATTTGGTTACCAACTCTTAGCCCACCTAGCGTCTAACGACCAAACTGTAACAAATAACAAGTAGTGGCACAAGTTCACTGTTGGCAGCTTAGAATTTGTTGACAAACTGCTTCAACAACTGTTCAAAGTCCTTCATATATATAGTGACAGGGTGTCAGTCATAGTCTTTGCTAATATTACTCTAGCATGCGTATATTATGTGCTCACCTAGCACTATAGCAACAGTAGTGAAATCTCACATTTTTATTTTATATAAACAAGGATCAAATTTAAGCGTTTGAAAACGTTGAACAGGATATCTTCCCTATTATATGTATGATGGCTAATTTCCCACTTGCAATTGCAAGTGTATATTGGCAATCAATTATGTATCAAACCACCACTAAAAAAACTAAGCATTAAATGAGGACACTACTACAGTATCATATCATGTATCTAGAGGTATGGCTCTATACTTATTTTCTGCAGATTTGTACATGTAATCACACAATTAAAAATAGCATGCACTGCCAAATAAAAATTACCTGAGGATCCCTTGAGATATTTGGATATCCCGCTCTGCATATAGACATAACCCAAGTGGGCAGACCTCTCTCTATCAAACTCAAAGACTTCTTTCAGTTTGTTATTTGACATGTCGACAGCAATCACCCAGGCCTTGCCATCCTCGATGTCCTTCTTGACCATGAAGTAGACTGTTGCATCAGCAACACACAAACTGAGTGTTGGTTGGCTTATACTGAGTCTCTTGAAGGGTGTAAAGGGCTTGCCTTCTTCATCGTGCACCTTTGGGAGGAGATCAAATTGTGGGATTGAGATGTCCATGTTGGACGAATCAATTTCGTAATGCTTCTCCCAAGGAGCGTCCACGGGACCAGTAATCAACTTACTCCATGTGGCTGCCACCCATCCATCTCCGAGGCAGTGATTGGGATCCCACCAGGTTGGGGAAGACACCATGTGAAGGTCATGCTCAATGTAAATGATACGATCTTCAACGGCAGTAATATCCCGATAGAGGCGTGCATCACCAATACCATAGGACTCATCCTCGATAAATCCATCTGACAGGAGAGGCGTCGGAAACTTGATATACTGAAGCTTGGGGTTGTCCTTGAGCAGAAGCAAATCATAAAGCATAATACCCCGCCAAAGGTCGACAAAGCCCATAGTGCCGTGCTTCCCACCTATAGCTATGACTTTGCATGTTTGGTGCAGAATATAGTATTCTTGTCCACCGTGTTTCTGGGAATGTTGCTCATCCACTGAGACGGTGTGTGTACTCCAAGATCCGGGCTGTTTGGAGTTGTAGACATAGAGTTGGTGCCCTACTCCCTCCGGTTGGCCAAAGTCGGCATAATGAAGGGCAGCGACCATGTAGGGCGTGCCATCTTGGCGAGTTGAGTGGGCGCACAGCAAGGGGAGGTCGGTGTTGTGGTCGCTGTCATGGCTGTCGTGGCTGATGGTGTGCCAGCTGAGCACGCCAACCTTGTTGGTGTCGAATCGGCCACAGGGAGGCCGCTGGATCAGCGTAAGCGACGGCCCCCCGTCGCCGGCGGGGCGGTAGATGTAGAGGTCGGGCAAGGGGCCGAGGGCGATGCCGAGGAGGACGAGGTTGGCGTCCGTGGAGATGACCCTGGGATCGTATACAATGGCCTCCTCCTTTGCCTTGCTGCAAGCATGGTGGTAGGCGCAGACGTAGGAGACGCACGGCGGACGGGCAAAGCAGAGAGTCACCTGAATCTGCGCGCCCGAACTCGCATCCGTGTAGGCGGTGGTGGCGTTGCGGCAGTCGGCGACGTAGGCGGTATCTTCCAGGAGCACCCAAGGGATTTCTTCTCCCCGTGGCACTGAGCGTCGCCTTCGCCGTCAAGAGCAGGCGGAGACAGGCTGAGCTTGCGCACCGGCATGGTTCTCTCTCTACTGGCAGCGCTACAGATTTTGGGTTCTGGTTTGTGCTCGGATCCAACCCTTTCAAAGGGAAAGGGAGGAGTTGGAAACCGATTGGGACTGGGCAAGCGAGACCGAAACGGAAGAGGAAGGGACGGGTGGGGGTGGGGGTGGGGGTGGAGGCGGCATCGGCGGCGGCGGCGTGGGGATCGACTTGTGACGGGAGCTAGGGCATGCGGGAGGACGGAGTGAGGAGTGGAGTGAGGAGTGAGGGAGCACAGAGCAGCGCTTGCCCACTGCAGTGGGCTGGACGGGTCACGGGTGGAGTGCAGGCCTGTTCACATGGAGGCCGACGGAGGCGTGGGCTATGGTGGGAGTATTTGTCAGAGAACAAATTGTCAAAATTATTTGGAAATTTGATAAAATCTGTTTAGGCCCCTTTGGTTCAGGATTTTTTTAAAAATTTTTACCTTTTTTCAAAACAAATTTCAAATGTATCCCTAGTTTGAAACATATTACACCCGGTATCCCTTTTTGTCGCGCCAAATGCGTCGGCGTGACATTTACATACGCCGCCCGATGCATGTGGCGCGACGCGTCGCGCCACGCTGTCGTGGTGGCGTTGACCGCGCCGCGCCTATGCATGTGGCGCGACGAGCGGAGCTGGGATCCCATGCGGCGCGACTCCCAAGCCCTTTTTCCTCCTCTGCTATCTGCTCTCCATGCTGCTGCATTGCTGGTGCTGCTCTGCCGTTCCTTATTTTTTTTCCATTCAATGCTGCCACCTGCCCATACTGCATGGCGTGCTTGCAATCTGCCACTGCAACTGCAAGGCCACCTGCCCATCTCTCCAATCTTTTATTCTATTTTTAACTTATCATACGATGTGCAAATGACCTTTTTCTTCTTTTCTTTTTATTTCTAAATGCTTATTATTGCAACGAAATATGCCTTTTTAATGGCCTACTCCTATATAATAATTGCAGCTTTATCTTTCACCCATTATATATTTTCACAATTACTTTGGATGGCAATAACATATGCTGAAAGCTATACCCATTATATATTTTTAATAGCTTACTCCTATATAAATATTTTGATGGCTTAACTTATTGAGAATTGATCACGTTAACAAAGTACTAAAAGGTCACGTTAACAAGTACTACTATAGCAACAGGACTCTAGTGGTACCAGTGTTGTGTACTCACCAACACAAAGCGTAGGATGACTACAAGTTTACCACCAAGTACCTATTTAGCAATGTTCTGGTCTAGTAAATCAACCAAGAAAAAACTTGATTTACGACTAACCTGTTTTCAACAAAAGTGTCAGCTAGGATTAATCTTGTGAAGTGCATGGCTTTGCGTTTCAGGAAAGGGAGGAACCACACAGCCATTGGAGTTAATCATGCATGCACGACCGTCCAAAAAGGCCACATGCATGCTTGGAGTTAATGTGAGAGGACAGAGAGAGGCAGCATGCTGAGGGCGATTAATGTGAGAGACTAGTGGGTTCAATGCAGACCATGGATGGGGATCGGCTAGTGGGTTTAGGGTTGGGCTACAAGACATTTGCATTTATACTCCTACAAGGAGAATACGGGCGAAGCAAAGACCAAAGAATGAGGAAAAGGGACTTGGTAGTCGCGCTGCATGGGATCCCAGCTCCGCTCGTCGCGCCGCATGCACCGGGCGCGGCGTTATGGGCCCATGCTCGACCACGCCAAGAACCGGTCAACCCTGCCCGCCAACATGGATGCACCGGTCGCGCCACATGCGGTGGCGCGACATGTGTAAAAATCGCGCTTATGCATCCGGGCGCGACCAAAAAGGGATATCCGGTGAAAATTGTTTTAAACTAGGGATAGATTTGAAAATTGTTTTGAAAAAGGGCAAAATTTTAAAAAAAATCCTTTGGTTCACATGTGGATCCCGCCGCCGACGTCATGTGTCCTTTGGCAACACAGGAAAGAAAACGGAGGAATCGATTCCTCGGGATTCTTCACTCATGAGAACACATGAATGACAAAATCCACCTCGAGCTTTTGTTTTCACGAAGTCCGAGGCAAATCGAGGGGCCACGGCGCCCTGGCCACAGCGCCACACCGCGCGACAACGCCACCACCACGAGCGGATCCGACACCGGCCGGCCACCGCCGCAACCATGAGCGCATCACCGGGCTGCAGAGCGCAAAGTCGCGAAGCGAGATGAGGAGGTCGCCCGGCACGGTGAGGCCCCCGCGGGCGCAGGCGCGCAGGCGACGCGGACGCTGGCGCCGAAGGGGGAGCAACAACGAGCTGGTCGGACGGGCGAGGCGAGGCGGGCGATTGACGGGCGGTGTGCGGGTCGGACAGGCAGCGAGGCGGATGGGGCGAGCCAACGGCGTTGTTCGAGGTGGAGGGGATGAGTGCGAGAAGGAGATGGGAACGGAGGAAAGATTCCAAAGGAAAACGTCGGTGCTTCCTTTCCTGCGCTCTTGAGTTCCTACGTTTTTCCCGTGGCGTTCCTTTGAGCCAAAGGGGGCCTTAGCCATGCAAATAGAAAGATGTGTACTCCCCGTGTCCTGGTAAAAAGCGTTGTTTTCAAATTTTATAAAATTCTTGTTTAACCCTTCGTATTATTCAAACTTTATGTGGATAAAATCTTTATGCGGGTTATCACCAATTACCAAAAAGGGAGAGATTGAAGATCTCTAGTTTGGTTTTGGCTAATTAGTGACATCCTAGGACTAATCTCTCTATGCTAAGTGTTTGTTTTAGTTGAAGATTGGTCAAGCCAAGGTTGGTGCATGATGATCAAGTGCGCAACTTGGAGTGGTTTGAGGATCAAAATCGGCTCAAGGCGAAGGTATATCCGTAGGGCCATTTTGATTTTGCACTCAAGACACCATAGAGGGTGTGAGTGATTTAGGATCGATAAGTCGCACTATAAAGAGGGGAAAGCTATCGTACATATCAATCCTCATGTGCCTCTAGGTTCAACAATCATATGCATGCATTCTAACCTAGAGAGCTAACTTTGCACTTGGTGAAAATGTTTTCAAAATGCTAACACATTGGTCGGGGTGTTCTTCGACGTGTTGGTAACATAAAACAAGTGACGGGGGTTGGAGAAAAGTAGAGGCGACGCAAAACGATAACACCAGCGCAAATGACCTGCGCCGGACACGGCAGTGAGCATCTGGCGAGCTCGCGCTGGACGCGGCTCTAGAGGATCCCGGCATCCGGTGGCGTTGAACCGCGCGCTCGGGCTGTTGTGCCGGACGCTGGGTGACGTCGATGCCTGGTGTTGACATCTCTTATTGTATACTTTTATATGTCAACTAAACATGAAATAAGGGCATAAAATGAATATCCACATAGAGTTAGGGCTTACACTAATAGATTTCCACGAGTTTTGGTGAATTATATATTTTTAGGGATTAAAAAGGAAAAGCCCTACGACACAAGAATGTATATCAGAACATATCTTGACTTGAAACCCACGTAAGAACATTCTAGAGGACACCAGAGACAACACAGAAGAAGGTGGGACCCACCTGGCAGACCCTAGGGCGGCCGCGCCCTGGCCCCACCTATCAGCCTCACGCAGCTATGTCGGTTCCAAACCGCCTATGAGGAGCAATCTTGTCCATATCAAGGTCGGTTTGATCCAATGGCTACGGTCAACGTACGGGAGTAGTAAGAGTGGCCGAGCCGGATACAAGAAGATGAAGAGGTCTTCGACGTCGGCGATACGATGCCGACCGGCCGCCAGTGTCAGACCAAGACCAGGACGTGAATGGATGGATGGATCGGGGCATCAGCAGGTCGGTAGCATCTCCGATCGGATACGAATCCGATCCGTTCCCCGCGCGCGGCACCGATTCCGTCTGCACCGTGATCGTCTCTTGAGCTCACTCATGGATCACCAGCTTGCATGATGCGTGGTCTACTTTAACTAGCTAGTATATTGCCGTGCTAACGCTACGGTAATATTTATAGAAAAAATAATTCTGAAACTAAAACAAGTCAACTATATGTGTACTTCAATATATAGATGTATAAGCTGAAAAAAAACCAGTAACAATATCAAAGTTACATGTACTTCTATATATGACGGGAAAATATAAGGCACGTATGATCGTACACGCTTCTCTTACTGCGTTGTCTCCCAGTGGTCCCTTGCTGCATTAGTACTTAACTCATCTGTTGAGCACGATGGCTGACCAAAACAACAAAATCTGTGAACCGAATTACAAAAATAAAAAACAGCGTACCTGACACGCTGTTGCCGGTTTTGGCGTCTGCCTATGCAGAGTTCAGTTCTGCGTCGGGTGTCAGCGGCGTGCCTGCTGCAGCTCTTGCACGCTGCGGTTGTAGGCTGCCAGTGGCTTACTGGTGCCGGTCTACGCGCGGCACGCTGCCCTGCAAGGTGCCGACTGGATGAGCAAGCTGGGCAAGTCCCGGCCGAAAGACTCACTCCTCTGCGTGGTCCGCGGCTATGTATGGCCGTATGGATGCCGGCGCCGGAGGCTAGACCAGATTGAGATCGTCAGGAGGCCGAAAAATTGCAGCAAGCAGGCTGCGATAAGAATCGAAACTGCATTAATTAAAGACCTGGTTCGAAAAGCATTGACGAAATCCAAACCAGCAGGATCGAAAAGCATTAATTAAAGAAAAATTCGGCAAGAGATCGTCAGGCTCAGGTCATTGACGGAATCCAAACCAGCAGGATCGAAAAGCATTAATTAAAGAAAATTACAGCAATGTTTTCAGTTACTTGTTCCTACGACAACTGCATGTGCGCCGGGCCAAGGTGGGATCCGCCGTTGCTTTATGGATCACGCGCGCCGGGCGATGACGTGTGCCGTGGCCGTGGCGATCAACCTACGCCGATGCGACTCCCAAAACCGTATCGCCATTCCCGCCGGATCACGCGCGCAGAGCCAAGATTGACGCTGCCAGGGCCCTCTGGATCACGCGCGCGGGGCGACCACGTGCGCCGTGGCGATCAACCCCTCACGATCGCCAACGCGAGAGGCAAAACCGCCGGGGAGACTGTCCTCGCCTATCCCTTCTCGCTGCGCGCGATAAACATCGCCGCCCCGACGTGACCCGGTCCACCTTCGCGATCACCCAAAGCACCTGCGCGCCGCGATCCTGTACGCCGACGCGATAGCCAAAAGCGCCGGGACAGCCGCGATCACGTCGTGGGTCGAGGTTCCAAATTTTCAAATCATTCACCGATCGGAAAGCGGGGTTGCCACATTAATTTTTTTCCATCGACGGTGGGCGGATTCGAACCGCGGTTGCCCGGGTGAACGCGCGGTAAGGCGTGTGTGGGAGGTGAGGGTGTAAGACACTTTAGTCGCACTTTCGATCTGGGCCCTCCGTTGTAACATCCGTTGGTCGGTGTTGCTTGAGCTAAAAATAGTAAAAAGTGGCACCTTATAGTAGAGAAGAAGATACTACCTCCGTTTTATTTTATAAGATGTTTTAGGTTATCGTTAAGTATGAATTGTGGCCAAGTGTATGAACATGAAGTGGATCTAGACATGCAAATGATGTGCCAGGACGGCTTATAAAGTGGGACGCAGGGTAGTACTAAATATGGAGATCCATGGAAAAAAAATGTACGGACGGAATATGTCTCCTCTTTGCCTCTTGGGAGCATCGTTTGTCCATCGGAGTACATAATTTTACGGCACAAACAAGTGCAAGCTCTTGGGTGTGGAGTGGAGCCGCCCCACACCACGCGATCAAGTCCGTAAGGCTATGCGGTGCCTTGCCTCCAATTCTCACTCTTTTACATGTGGCAAGGGCATGAGCTGGTAATCTTACCACCAAAATTGATACCAATTGTGTTTACTATGGAAAAAAATGAGAATGATTCACAATTGTTTTTTCACTCCGTCTTTCCTAAGGCGGTTTGTTCTTAGCCAAGCCTCCCTCAAAATCATCTTTGCTTCCGTAGCTATGAACAGGACAGCATCTAGGAGGCACTGAAGATCATAACAACCCCCCTCAACATCTGATGTTGATTTACACAGAATTATATGACAGACCGGCCTTTGGTACATTTGGAGAGCTTGGAGTGATAATCGTTTCATTAAAAAAATGGTCGACCCTCACGAAGGTGACACAACAAGGAAAAGGCTACTCTAAGCCTCCAGCAAACTGAAGAATAGCACGCAACATCCCTCCTCCACGTTCCAGGATGTGCACAAGCTACATGTTCCAGCATCAAATGCTTCAATTACTTCAGACCAGCAGCTACAAGAACAGGTGGTCATGGTTGAATTATGAAATTATAATTATGCCAAATTTGATTAATGATTTGTTCCTAACTAAATACCAAACTTGTAAAATAAATATTTATATTAACCCTAAATTGAAAATCAAAATTTGAAAACGTAATTTCAAAACTATTTGGAATTTGACAATGGTCCAAAAAAAAATTGTAGCTCTCCTTTTTCTTTTGAACAACTTTTATTTTGAGAATTTTTCATGTTTCCACATACTTTTGAAAAAGAAAAAAAAAACTGAAAAGAGGTGAAAGTAAGCTACAGTGACGGGTGACTTGCCTGTCTGCTGTCGCCGCCGCCCGCCGAGCTTCTGGCCGCTTCTACGTGCGTCCTTTGCCAACTCCTGCTTGGCGGGCGCTGGTGCTGCTGGCATTGGTCACCCTGTCCTTTAAAAGCCCGGAGCCGTCCGTCGTTTTCCTCTTCTTCCTCCTTTCGCAGCATCCTTGATCCGCTTGAGCACGCCGCCGAGACCGAGCCATCCCAGGCCAGATTGAGAGCACCACCGTGTTCGCCTCTCCCTTTTGCATCCGTTGAAGCAGCCCGCGCAGAATCAGCCGCGCGACATCATCTTCCTCGCGCACGGCCGGAGCTCCGCTCAACACCACCTCGTCGACTCGTGGCCAGGCACTCGGGTGGCGTTATCGTGAGACAAAGCCTTGTTTCTTCTTGCTATTAATTCTTTAGTGCTCCCCAGCTTGATAGTTGTTCAAATAGTATACAGGTCGCACCGGAACGGAGGTCTCGCCGCCGCCATCGCCGCTGCCGTGGGCGAAACTACTCTGGTAAGCTTAGCTTCAAACAGCCACTGTCCTAGGACCGCGGTAAGCTACTGATCACTTCTGTGCCCTTTGTTTGAGCTCTAACGCGGTTTAGTCGCCGGACCACATGCTGTCGGCGAGGTCTGCTCTGTTTCTCCGCCGTGCATGTTAACGACCCGGTTTCGTTCGATTAGCTATTGGTGCCCTCGTTCTCTTCCTACACGGAATCCTTTGTGGCGAAGCACACTTATATTTGCTAACCATCCTCTCCCCCAGTCACCACATGTCGCATAGTGAACGGCCAAGGGCGGTTGATGAGCAAGAGCTCCTGCACGCCCTTGCAGTGTGATAACAGGCTGCATGACATAAACGTGGCAAAATAAACCAGGAAACAGTACTCGTCGTCAAGCACTCTACGATTCAAAAGATCACACGTACAGCAGTCAACTTGTTTTTCTGCCCTGCCCTAAGCATAATTCAGTTCCATTCATCCTAGAGACAGAGTACAGTTTGCCGTGCCACTGAAATTGTCTTCCACTGCAATAACACGTTCCACTCTGACATTGATCCAAACAAGAAAGCAGAACGAGATCCAGTTCACTACACAATAACATGTCCATTGTTCATCCTGACATGAGCGATAAACTACTACTAAACACCGAGCATGCATTCTGGTCCTCATCCAAACATGCCTCTGGTAGTTACTTGATGTCGGTCACATATTGGTTCCAACACCTGCAGGACCAAAGGAAAACTGTGTATAAGAGGCTTGCTACATTCATCCTTCCTCCGGCAGGAAAACAAGACCTAGCACCACCATGAACAACTTAACCTCACCTGCCAAAAAAGTCAGTCACTCTCCCAAACCCAGCACTTCACTTCAATTTCCGAAACCTGCAAACACTGGAAATAGTAATCCCTTTAGATAAAACAATATTTGGGCTTCACTACACTCAACTGACATATATAGATACTGAAAAAATAAGACAAAATTAGGAATTAAAATGTGCAATGTAGAGAACTACTACTTCAATTATCACTCCTGAAAATGCCTAGGCATCATCCTTTAAACCAATCCAAACACATTTTCAAATAAAGAAAACGAATCCAAGCAGAAAGATGTTTTAGCTAGTACCAAAGCTTTCTCACCAGGTTGCAATTTCCATTTGGAGAATGGGGAGTGTGCAGTTCATAACATAAAAGATTCAGATAATTCTAAAATCTAAATAAACAATTACTTTTACATAAAAAAAAACAGTTGCAGACCTAACGCCATTTAAAGCATTCAAATTCTATGAATCATGAATGTAGATTTCCAAGGCCCCGAGTTTCGCTCTATCCCCATATTGACGACATGACCATCTTCTGTAATATTTGTATATCCTATGGGAGACATGGCCCTCAAAGGAGGAAAGGATACATGGCTATTCCAGGACCTATGGGAGACAACGTTACATGTCACTAGGCCAAGCACAAAGGAAAACACAACATAAAACGATCATCACAACCACGGAGGTCGTCTAAGAACCAGAATCACGAACCCGACAGAGAGATGTTTTATGTTTTTCTCTCTCATTTTATGTGTGTGCAAGGACCAGGTGCACATCCAGACCACGGAGGTAAGTCCAGATTTCTCTCCCTCAGACTTCTATGTGTGCAAGGATTTTCGTGATCAAAGTGGGCAATCAAGGCACTACCTTTTAAAAAGTAATTTATATCATGCCAATCTGCAGTTTGAGCAAATACTATTGTTACAATTAGTTGTTTGAAATTATTGAAATAAGTGTTAAGGACTCTTGATTTGGCACCAAACTCTGATACATGGTTCCAGTTACTTATTTTGTCACTAGAGATTATCCACCAACATATCTGTTGGATAAAGACCTTTGCTTATGTTTGTCTTCAGTTTACAGACAAATCATTAATGTTATATGTCTTAATGGGCATGAAGAAGAGGTGAATCAAAACAATATAATTTCATCTGTTAGCCTGGAACGGGCAACCAAAAGAAGGGGTGCATGGTAGGCCAGGCTAAATGAACCAAAAAAACCAGATGGCCAGATATATCCACTAAAGTAAGTAGGAAACCCAAATATTTTTGTATATAGGTTTGTTTTCCAAATACAATAAATTTTTAATTAACCATCTATATAGCACATATGTGTATGAGGAAGAGAGATTCGAGTTAGTAAATGATTATAATCCTTACTGCCAAAAATATAGGGCGTCTTCATATAAGTTCAGGTTTAATTTGATACACCCAAAAAAGATAAAATTAATCATACCAAACTTATCATCCCATGATTCTTGATTCCTATGAATTGCTACTGGTTATCAACTATAATTCAGTCCGCGCTAATAGCAACTGGGCAACTGGCACCTAGATAGCCAAAATTATTTCCCTAGCCATTGTCCTTTTCTTGGTGTTTTGACTAGCCTCTTTTCTCCTATTCTTGGTGTTGCTTAATCATTATCTACATTGTTCTTTTTCTTTGTGGTTCCACAGGATTGTATCAAATTGCAGCAACCAGAGACTTCTACCTCTTCATCTTTTGTACATAGTAATAACTAATAAATGACTCTACATTTGCCCGAGGCCAAATAATTTAAATGGATATACCAAAGGCCATTTCTACCTATCTATTTCGCAAACAACAATAGATAGGTGGTTTTCTAGTGATACTTATAAACCAATACTGACAGTTTAATCAAACATGAAAATTTTCATGAAATGTAAAATCAGCTAGCACCTACATTTACTATAAGAATCACAATGTACTATAAAGAATCTAGTCAATGAATGCCATTTTAATCTACCAGCAACCAAATTATGTGACCTTTTTGTCCTTTTTTAAAAAGAGGCCATTTTGATGTTTGTACTTAATACCCCTCATCGTAACAAATTTCTGCTTTAACCTATCAGGTAATCCTAGGTGGAACCAGTTTGCTTTACTAAAGACATGTTAAATAAGCATATCATCAATTGCTATTGACAGGAAAAGCAAACACTTAAACTAAAAAAAGACGTTCATGAAGGTGGCAAATACTGAAATTAATTTTGTAATGACAAGTTGCCGGGGGGGGTGGGGGTGGGGGGTGTTGTTTAGCCACTGTAAATGTTTTGAAGGCGAAGCAAATTAATAACCTGTTAAACATATAAGCTACCTAAAAATTCAGACTACTTAATTTTGCAATTTCTTAGCATGTAATAAATAACAGCTACTAGTGCGCAACGTCAAAGAACAGCACATGTAAAGGAAGCAGCAGTCCACTCCAGTCCAATCTGCCTCTATAAATCAGAGCAGCAGCCACCCAGTAGGACTAAAAACAGAGATAATTCCAAAATCTATACTATATTGTGTGCGGTGTCCACAACACCTATTTATAATGTTGTCAGCTAAGAGATAATCACCACCATGGAAGATGGTCGCCAACCAAGAGAGGAATTTCTTACCTTGCTACTTCGTCTTGCAGTATGCTTTCCAACAAGCTGCAAACCTGCAAATAATACAAGCAACTGTTTATTTGCAGCCACCACGGTAAGAGTAAATAGCACACAAGCAAGCTGAATAATGCTTACTTGTCACACATCCCACCCCGCGATAGGATACCCTTCATGATATCTGGCAGCATCTTTGGAAATGTTTGAGCTAGGAAAAGCTCAATTTCATCATCATCCATGACTACAATATATTGCGCCAGATGGGACAAGCCGTTTTTGACATAATCTAGCAGAGATGCATAGTGGTTTACATAAGGGATCTTTTCCTTGGAATTCTGATCGTTGGGATCTTGATTGTTGGATTGACTGCCTTGGAATTTGAAGGTGAGAAGCTTGTACAGTGCACCATCATTAGCTAAGGAACGCCAATCCTCCAGATTGGGTAATGGATGAACAGTGAACAAACTGCTATAAATGCTATCTGCTAGAAGTCTCATGCGCCTAGTCACCATCTGTATGCTTGTAACAAAATATCGACGAGGCGATGATGCATATAAAGCAGGATGGAAGCGAAGATATTGAATGAACCAATCTGATGTCTCTGTTGCATTCTCCAAATCATTTTTTAGCTCTAGGAAATAAAGTGGCAATTTATTTTCCCAAGTTTACATCCATCCTTAATAATAGTCCAAATAGACTTGATATCTCTAAGCCTAGGTTGGGATGCTTGAGGTGACTTATAAACAGGCCTCTTTGCAATGTAAAGTTTCATCTCACCATCCATGGTCTCACCAAACAGTAGATCTGCAAGTCCTAGCTTACCATCCCAGGAAAGACCCTTGTCTCCAACATCATCAAGAATGCGGTTTATAACCAGGTTGATTACTTCTCCCCATGATCTGTTGCTGTCTCAACATATGAGGTGTTGCTGCAGATATATCTCCCCTCTGTACAGTCTTTAGACTGCATGAAATCAATTGCTTCCAAGAGCCTACATTTTTAAATAAGTTGCATTAGTGTCAGCCTAATTTGGTTTCACAAGTTTAGTTCCACCTTGCCACTTGACATGTAGTTTGTACATAAGAAATAAACTAAACTAGACATATAAAAGAAGAACTAAACTTAAACTAGACTTCTACAGAAAAAACAATTAGGAAGGTAAAACAAAAATACCTTGATGGAATGTTTTCAAACTCGAAGGTAACCTCATTAGATGGCAGCTGCTTGCTTTGAAAAAACATTTTACACGCCTCATTCAGCCACATAGAGTTAGTGCCTCTGTCCTGACATATCTGAATAGCCAACTCTCGATTGTTCTGTAGTAGGTCTTCGAAGCTGACAACAAGTTTCCTGCCCAGGTTTGCTGCTTGAGCGCTGTAGTCATGATCAGCACTGTTCAAGTAGTGAAGCATCTGGTCTTTTCTCTTCTCCATCTCCAATTCCAACACTGCTTTGCGTCCAAGCCTTGTAACAGCAGAAAAGCCTTGAATTTTGGGCTGATGTGGTTGTGTTGGCTGCGGACCAGACGAGCTGCCACTGGAGCTTCTAGACCCAATGCTCGATGGAGGTGTTTGCTTAGGGCTGGGCGTCCCCAACAGAGGTGTTTGCTTAGGGCTGGGGGTCCGGAAGCCACCGGTCGACCCAATGCTCAAAGGAGGTGTTTGAGTAGGGCTTGGCGTCCCCAACAGAGGTGTTTGACTAGGACTGGGGGTCCGGAAGCCACCGGTCGGGTCAACCCTAGGGGCCGGCACCCAAGGGTATAATCCGGGAGCGCTGGGGTGCTGCGGCGGCGGTGTAAAGGAGGTGCCCGCGGGGAGATGGAAGTATCCGGTACCGCCGAGGGGGCGACGGTGCCACCTGCGCCGGTATGAATTCGGCAGCATTGGCGCTAAGGCGTGAACGAGGGGCCGCCTCTGTCTCACCGCTCCGCGACCCGGAACCCGGCTTCTTGTCGTCGCTGCCGGATCTGCCCGCGCCGGCCTCATGGGCGAGGTGTGAACCAGGGGGCACGCGCTTGTCGCCGCTTCCTCTGCTCAGGGACTCGGCACTCACTTGCTTGTCGTCGCAGCCGGATCCATCCACGCCGCGCTTCTGGTGGCTCTGGCTCCCATCGTCAGCGGTCTTCTCGTCGCAGGGTTGGGCATTCTTCTGGTCGCCGCTCCCCTTGTCGCTGGGTTCGGCGGTCTTCGGGTCGCCGCTCCCTTTGTCGCCGGAAACGCCGGTCTTCGGGTCGCCGGCAGTACCCTCCATGGCGGCGGCGACGGGGGTTTTGCCGCCACTCCCTTTGTCGCCGGTCTTCGGGTCGCCGGCAGTAGCCTCCATGGCGGCAGCACCGGGGGTTTGCCGCCGGTCTTCGGGTCGCCGGCAGTAGCCTCCATGGCGGCAGCACCAGGGGTTTGCCGCCGCTTCCTTTGTCGCCGGTCTTCGGGTCGCCGGCAGTAGCCTCCATGGCGACGGGGGTTTTGCTCGGGGAAGAGGGTTTTGAGCTCTCTCTCTCTCAATGATTTGAGAGAGGGAGTGAAAGGGAAGTGAAAGGTTGGTTTTTAAAAAAAAAATGGGGAGCGGGTTTGTGTGGCTGGGAATCGGGAAGGGGGGAGTGACTGCGCTTGTGTTGCCTGGCTTCATCGTTGCCTGTAACTTTGCCAGTGCGGTGTTTGGTTAGAGCCTGGTGATGCTCCTCGAGTACAGGTTGCCTGGAGTAATGACAGTACTGTCACCGTTATCAATATTTCTAAGGCCAGTCTCAATGGGAGTTTCATGAGTGTTTCATGCACATTAAATGCAGCATCACATCAGCAAAATTTCACTTTTTGTATGAAACTCTTAGGGCGTCCGCAATGGTGCTGAGTCAGCTAGCTATTTGGGTGTACAACTCGGCATATGTCTGCGTGGAGGAAAGAGAACCTGCAAAAAATAACCGAGCCAGCGACTATCTCGCCGCTAGTCTACTTCACTGCCGCGATGTCTTGAAATCGCCCGACCTCCTCGCCTTCTACCAGCTATTCTCCTAGCGATTTCTCTCAGGCCTGCGAGATCCGCTCTTGCGCGATTCCTTCCCCCGCCTGCCGCTGCGCGAATCCTCCGTTCTTTTCCATTCCATTGCTTGGCGAAAATCTTTCCCCAACTCCGGTTGTGCTCCCGCCCTTGAGTTTTCCGATTTAGTCTGGAGCCCGCGAAAGCAAGGTCTGTTCTTCTTCTTTTCCATCCTCTTCCCATCTCTCGTCTTCTACAATCCAACTGCTGCACTCTTTGGATTTAGTTTTGGAGCCTCGCGAACGTTGCTTTGGTGATGAGCCGACGAACCAGGCGGGAGATGGCTCTGCCACCCCATCAAAGTGGATCTGCTCCGCCACCACATCAGATTGGGTCCGCTCCTGCTGCGATTCAAGTGCCTACTTCCGTTCTTGCACTTCTTGGTGGTGGTTCTCCCAATTCCTAGTACCGGAGGTCAACCAGGTAATGGATCTGCTCCTGGTTTTCGTACTTGCCTAGAAACGTATCCCCATGTTGGTTGTGCAAAATACCTAAAGGTTTTACTGTAAAAAAAATTATTCCTGCTTTCATGAATTTATTATTTTTTATATTAAGTGACTTACTGTTTGTTTTCTTTTCCCGGAATCTTTGATAGAAGGTTCACTGGAATTTCTAGCGGGCTATGACAGAGGTTGTTGCTTCAGAGATGACTTTTGGCTTTTGGTGACTCTTCCTCAGCGACGCAGCTTAACTATTCAATTTGCTTTTGTTGCCTGGACTAAACATGTATGGCTAGAGTTATGATTATCAATCAGTACTCTATATGTATCGACATTTTATTTTATTTTTAGGTTTAAATTATTTGGTTGTACCCGTTGCTCATCTTTAGTTGGCCATGTAATGAAATGGATTGAGTTAAGATGCATGCAACCGGTTGGTTATTTTTGGTTGGTTATGAAGCCTCCACACAATGAGCCACAAAGATGATGCACAATATATCTAATTTCTCTTTATGTGTGCCGCACTATTAAAAGTACAAATAGCTAGCAATGTAGATAGCTCTTTTAAACTGCTATCTTTTTTGTTGATGACATGGACATCTCCTAGCTAGCAACTATCTAGGACCATTGCGGTGGCCTTAGGAGAGAGAAGGAAAGAGTTTCACCATGGTGAAACCTTTGAAAGCCTTGTTTCACATGCGTTGGAAACTGTGTGAAACCCCATTGAGACACAAATAGAGTTTCATCATGCAACTATGCAATTAAACCATGCAATGAGAGAGAGGTTGTGGGACCCTTGAACTTATGAAACTGCATTGAGGGAGTCGTCTATTTTATGTCAAAGTTTCACATCTTGGAAACCGGGGTGGTGAAACTCTCCATTGAGACTGGCCTAATACACATCCTCGGTAGCCGTGCAACAAACATTGACCAACTTTTTTAATTTTTTTAAAAATAATCTATCACTGTTACTCTATTATTAAATATTAAATAATCTCTTTTATCAATAATTGCGTAGACTAAACGTCTGTGATTGTTTGTTTCTATTTTAAGTTTAAACTAAATTTATATAGAACAGTATCAATATTTATGTCCACCACTATAAAATATATTATATAATTAATCTAATAATATTTATTTTGTATTACAAAAATTGTATAAATGTAAAATTATTTGTCTCCTAGAATTACATTCTTTTTAGGATATAGGAGTATTATTTTGAGCATTAAAAATAATAAAATAAATTGATATGTTTTATTTTATTGCCATATGCTTTACTCTTTTGTATATTTAAGGTATTTTTATTTTAAAAAATAAATTAATTATCTCTCTAGTAAACAAGAAAACATATACTCCCTATTCGTTTAGCTTTCTCATGCCGGGCTTCCAACCAAACGGACAACTCTCAACTTGCCCGGCGTAGGTAGATTCCTTCGTATTTTTTTAGGGCAACATTTTCCGACCGTGCAAGTCATCCAGTCTTCCAACCAAACAGGTCCTCGTTGCGCCGTAGGGGCGGGCCGGCCGCACCCCCACCGGTGGCCGACTCCTAAATCCTCTGTGGCATCAGTTGTCTTGTGTCGATGCACCTAACACCATCTCTGATCTTTCGGACGTCACTACTCATTGTTGGGGCCTCAATTTTATTTCTCAAATCATTCATAATCATGATGCTACAAATATCTACAACACACAAATTGTTCACTCCCCTAATCCCGATGTCATTGCCAAGGAGGTTTGCTTTCAAAGAGGCTATGAACTCTTCAAGATAAGCAGGGAAGAAAATACCACAGCACACATCCTAGCTGGTCACGCATTCCATAGAACATCAACCTCCAGTCCACAAAGAATGAACAAATCTTTTCTAACAATGTGTCTCATCATGTAAATAGTTGTCCTCTCAAAGAGGCTCTGAACTCTCTACCCTGGGAGATGCTCTCCCTTTTAGAAGCAACATGCTGCTAATAATTAATAAAAACGTCTTCTCGTAAAAAACAATGGAAATGAGAAATAATGCATATCCTATAAGTGTTGAGATGGTGAATTAATTAGGATGTGTAAGCAGCTAGCTTTCCATAGATCGAATATAACGTGAGCGAGAATGTACCATATGCATTTTGATTGTAAGTAATATATGCATGTAAGCCCGCAACCACAACGACGCCATCCCCTTCAGCTGTACGCTTTCGTCGCCTGGAATAACGGAGGGAACGGGCGACCATCGGCAAAGAGCGCAGAGCCGCCAAGACCGGGGCATCAATAGGGATGATGTCCGACGATGGATAAGTCTGGAGATCGCCACTACAGATGGATTCAGCAATCAGGCATATATCGGTGGGCAGTTCGATCTTGATTTACTCGTGACGGTCGCGAGTTTATCATGTGTTCAATTTTAAAGGAATAATATGTTCAATTTCTTTTTTTTTTTGACTTTAATAATATGTTCAATTTCATAAGAAAACAAATGCAAGAAGAGACAGAATACTGTTTGGCGTGCCGCTAAAATTGTCTTGCAGTGTGATAACAGGCTGCATGACATAAACGTGGCAAAATAAACCAGGAAACAGTTTACTCGTCGTCAAGCATTCTACGAATCAAAAGATCACACGTACAGCAGTCAACTTGTTTTTCCGCCCTGCCCTAAGCATAATTCAGTTCCATTCACCCTAGAGACAGAATTCAGTTTGCCGGGTGCCACTGAAATTGTCTTGCAGTGCGATAACACATACCACTCTGACAATGCTCCCAACAAGAAAGCAGAACGAGATCCAGTTCACTACGATAACATGTCCATTGTTCATCCTGACGACCTGACATGAGTGATAAACTACTACTAAACACCGAGCATGCGTTCTGGCCTCATCCTAACAGCCTCTGGTAGTTACTTGATGTCGGTCACATATTGCTTCCTAAACCTGCAGGACCAAAAAAAAAAATGTGTATAAGGTATAAGAGGCTTGCTACACTCATCCTTCCTCCGGCAGGAAAACAAGACCTAGCATCACCATGAACAACTTAACCTCACCTGCCAAAAAAGTCAGTCACTATCCCAATCCCAGCACTTCAATTTCCGAAACCTGCAAACACAGGAAATAATAATCCCTTTAGAGAACACAATATTTGGGCTCAACTGATGTATATACAGGACTATGGACTTTGACAAAAATAGGACACTGAGATTATAGATACTGAAAACAAACTTAGGAGTTAGAATGTGCAATGTAGGGAACTACTACTTCAATTATCACTTCTGCAGATGCCTAAGCATCATCCTTTAAACCAATCCAAGCACATTTTCAAACAAAGAAAACGAATCCAAGCAGAAAGATGTTCTAGCTAGTACCAAAGCTTTCTCACCAGGTTGCAATTTCCATTTGAAGAATGGGGAGTGTGCAGTTCATAACATAAAAGATTCAGATAATTCCAAAATCTAAATAAGCAATTACTTTTACATAAAAAAAACCAGCTGCAGACCAAACGCCATTTAAAGCATTCAAATCCTATGAATCATGAATGTAGATTTCCAAGGCTCTATCCCCATATTGACGCCATGACTGTCTTCTGTAATATTTGTATATCCTGGGCTGGCCCTCCACGGAGGAAAGGATACATGGGCTGTTCCAGGGCCCATGGGAGACAATGTTACAATGTCACTAGGCCAAGCACGAAGGAAACACAACATAAAACGATCATCACAACCACGGAGGTTGTCTAAGAACCAGAATCACAAACCCAACAGAGAGATGTTTTATGTGTGCAAGGATTTCTCTCCCACAGACTTTTATGTGTGCAAGGACCAGGTGCACATCCAGACCACGGAGGTAAGTCCAGATTTCTCTCCCTCAGACTTCTATGTGTGCAAGGATTTTCATGATCAAAGTGGGCAATCAAGGCACTACCTTCTAAAAATGTAATTTATATCATGCCAATCTGCAGTTTGAGCAAATCCTATTTTTACAATTAGTTGTTTGTAATTATTGAAATAAAGTGTTAAGGACTCTTGATTTGGCAGCAAACTCTGATACATGGTTCCAATTACTTATTTTGTCACTAGAGATTATCCACCAACATATCTGTCGGATAAAGACCTTTTGCTTATGTTTGTCTTCAGTTTACAGACACATCATTATGTTATATGTCTTAATGGGCTTCTTTACTTCTGAATCAAACAATATACTTTGGCCCGAACGGGCGACCTAAGAAGTATGCATGGTAGGCCTGTACATGAACCAAAAAAGATGGCAGATATATCCACTAAGGGTGTGTTTGGTTGGGTGGCTAAGTCCCAACCAGGTTCCATTAGGCCACCTCAACGTTGTTTGGTTGTCTATTTTTCAGTGTGAAGCCGGGCTCCAGCAAGTCATCCACCCCCTCTTAGCCAGGCTCCAGAAAAACGGAGGTGGTCGTTTTCTGGGAGCCAGGCTTGGCTTAGCCGGTGGCCAGTTCTCGTCACCTTCTCACTCGCGCTCGTCGTTCCCCTCTCCAGCGACGGAACCACTAGCGGCGGCCCTGCTCACCTCTGCGCTTGCCGTTCTCCTCATACTCGGCCACCAGGTCTTGCTCCTCCTCCTCTCCGCCTCTTCTTGCCGCTCGGAGAGGTCCATTGGCAAGTCCGCCGGCCGGCCACCGCGAGGGGTTCGGGCACGGGATCTGCGGCCACTTGAAGCGCCGCGCCGTCCATGGCCTCTGCTGCAGCTGGAGGTGGTGGTCCCGAGTGTCCCGACCACTCGCCAGCGCAAGGCTCGCCGCCTGGGTGTGCCCCGTCACTTGCTCCGGCCATGGCGGGATGGAGTCCGCTGCTGCCGGCGAGGCCCGCGGTGCGCTGCATCCTCAGTGACGCTTCGAGGGCCGCCCGGCGCTGTGGCGAGGGCAACGTCGTGCAGGAGCGCTGCAGCGCTTGTGCTTCCACTTCTCCACTGCTCCACCATCTGACCGGCAGTGGCGGTGTATTCCTGGGCAAAGCATATGGACACCGGATGTTGGAAGGATCTTGGCCGAGATGGTACGGCTGTGGCTGTGCTGGTTGCTTTGGAGCTCGAACACTTCAACATTGGCAGGTTCGTGCGCAATCTGAATGGAAATTGAAGGATTTTGAGATTGCAGTGCAGATGAACACCCTGCCCACCAACTGTTTGATGCAATGTCGAGGAGAGAGGTAAACATAACAGCATGAAGAAGAGGTGACTCTATGCCAAACCAACCAACCAACCAAACATGTCATCTGTTATCCTGGCTTAGCATTATAGGCAACCAAACAACTTAGGGGTGGCTCGATGGGGACAGGCTAAAGCTGCCCAGGCTAGAAAGTTAACCAGGCTAGAAATAAGCCGGGAAACCAAACACACCCTAAAGTAAGTAGGAAACCCAAATATTTTTTGTATATAGGTTTGTTTTCCAAATACAATAAATTTTTAATTAACCATCTATATAGCACATATGTGTATGAGGAAGAGAGATTCGAGTTAGTAAATGCTTATAATCCTTACTGGCAATAATATAGGGCGTCTTCATATAAGTTCAGGTTTAATTTGATACACTCAAAAAAGATAAAATTAATCATACCGAACTTACCATCCCATGATTCTTGATTCCTATGAATTGCTACTGGTTATCGACTATAATTCAGTCCGCACTAATAGCAACTGGGCAACTGGCACCTAGATAGCCAAAATTATTTCCCTGGCCATTGTCCTTTTCTTGGTGTTTTGACTAGCCTCTTTTCTCCTATTCTTGGTGTTGCTTAATCATTATCTACATCGTTCTTTTTTTCTTTGTGGTTCCACATGATTGTATTAAATTGCAGCAACCGGAGACTTCTACCTCTTCATCTTTTGTACATAGTAATAATAATAACTAATAAATGACTCTACATTTGCCTGAGGCGAAATAATCTAAATGCATATACCAAAGGCCATTTCTACCTATCTATTTAAGCAAACAACACTAGATAGGTGGTTTCTAGTGATACTTATAAACCAATTCTGACAGTTTAATCAAACATGAAAATTTTCATGAAATGTAAAATCAGCTACCAGCTACATTTACTATAAGAATCACAATGTGCCAGTAAATGTGAAAGCTATGAAGCTAACCAAAGCTCTAGTCATGTAAGCTGAATGCCATTTTAATCTACCAGCAACCAAATTATGTGACCTTTTTGTCCTTTTTTACCAAAAGAGGCCATTTTGATGTTTGTACTTAATACCCCCATCGTAACAAATTTCTGCTTTAACCTATCAGGTAATCCAATTGCAACCGGAAGAAAAGTGGAACCAGTTCGCTTTACTCAAAGACATGTTAAATAAGCTCGTCATCAATGGCTCACTTGGCAGGAAAAGCAAACACTTCAACACATGCCATGACCGTGAAAAAGAGGTATAATGAAGGTGGTAATGATCCTGCTGACATCTCACATGAAATAAAAAGAGTAATTTATATAATGAAAAGTTGCAGGGGGTTAGCCACTAGTAAATGTTTTTAAAGGCGAGGCAAATTAGGCTCACCTAGGTGACACCATATAAACATATATATTAATATATATAAAAATTAACTAAAAATTCAGAAGCAAATCTGACATTAATTTTGCAATTTCTTAGCATGTAATACAATAATAAGTGTTGCTACTAGACTACTAGTGCGCAACGTCAAAGAACAGCACATGTAAAGGAAGGAGCAGTCCAGTCCACTCCAATCTGCCTCTATAAATCAGAAGTACTACTTCAATTATCACTTCTGTACATGCCTAAGCATCATCCTTTAAACCAATCCAAGCACATTTTCAAACAGAGAAAACGAATCCAAGCAGAAACATGTTACAGCTAGTACCAAAGCTTTCTCACCAGGTTGCAATTTCCATTTGGAGAATGTAGAGTGTGCAATTCATAACATAGAAGATTGAGATAATTCAAAAATCTAACTAATCAATTACTTTTACATAAAAAAACCAACTTACTGACTGCTTACCCCTTCATTCTGAGGGCAAGAGGTCCAGAAGCATATCATTATTCCCATCCTCGGCCATGCCTTCTTCCATTTCAAGGTCTTGTTTCTTTTCTTCACAACCTCCGCTGACATTTCAATGAGCTTGAGGATTCCGGGTTGCTTCCTGTTGGAGGCTCCCACCAGCAAGCCTCCTGGGCGTTTTCGGTTGTCCTTTGTACCTGCACGTAGCAAAACAGCACACGTTTAAGTCAAAGAAAAAGGAATCCTATACAAATAACAAAACTAATTGAGGTCCCCACCCCCCCTCCCCCCAACAATTCAACACTGCTATGCTACCTGTGTCACAATTTCATATGTGCCACCACTTGGCCAGCACTTTTCATCTATTGATCCAACCATCAGCTTGTGTCAATGGCATGTAGGGACAGATTCCACATGTTATTGACTAGCCTGGTGTCAGATGAAAGGCGACTCTCAAATGGTGATATGAATGGTAATTTCCCAAACTGCGTTAAGCAATCCTTTTGTTATCATCCACTAAATACATGCAGCCTCCACATAAGCAGCGTCATCAGACAATGAACAGCTATGGGATGCCTCACAATTACAGCCATTGATAGTCCCTAGAATGGTTTTTGAGGGGTCATCAAATGCTAGGCGTGCCTCCAATGCCACAGGACACCGGCTTGTCCTAGCTATACGCCACAACCTCAAAAAACCAAGGCCCTACATGCAAGCACTAACACTAACCTAGCACATATACAATAGGAAACAGATAACTTGTCAACTTCTTCCCCCTTCGTAAGTTGCCTGTCCAAATCCACATCAGCACCGACTACCCTTCAATCTAGACACAGCAATCTCAGTTTCGTGTGCCTGCTTCCTGCCTCAAACACTGGTGTTAGGGCCACCCACAAGCTCAAAAGCCTGCTGCATACACATTCCGCTGCCACACTCCATTCACCAAATAGCTAAAAAGCAACTGGATTGGCTAATGTTCAGCTAGACCTCTACTGTTACACACCTTGCCTCAAAATAGATTATAGTTGGACTGAGGTACATTACTCTCTTCACTTTTATATAAAAGAAAAATCAAATTTCAAGTGTTTGAAAACGTTCAACAGGTTATTCTCCATCCTGTATGTATGATGGCTAAATTTCTACTTGCAATTGCATGTGCATATTGTCAATCAACTAATGTATCAAACCACTACTAAATAACTAAGCATTAAATAAGGATAGTACTATAGTATCATCTATCTAGAGGTATAGCTCCGTACTGCAGCTTTGTACATGTAATCGTAAAATTAAAAATAGCATGCACCGCCAAATTAAAATTACATAGCATGCACCGTCAAATTAAAATTACCTGAGAACCCCTTCACATATTTGGATATACCGCTCTGCATGTAGACATAACCCATGTAGGCAGACCTCTGTGCATCAAACTCAAAGACTTCTTCCAATTTGTTTTTTGACATGTTGACAGCAATCACCCAAGCCTTGCCATCCTCAATGTCCTTCTTGACCATGAAGTAGGCTGTAGCATCGGCACACACACAAACTGAGTGTGGGTTGACTTATGCTGAGTCTTTTGAAGGGTGGAAAGAGTCTGCCTTGTTAAGTAGTCATGTATCTTTGGGAGCAAATCAAATTGTGGGGTTGAGATGTCCATATTGGATGAATCGATTTCATAATGCTTCTCCCAGGGAGCGTCCACAATACTGGTAATCGGCTTGCTCCATGTTGCTGCCACCCACCCATCTGTGAGGCAGTGATTCTGATCATACCAGGTTGGGCAACGCAACAGGCGAAGGTCATGCTCAACATACATGACTTGATCCTCAACGACAGCAATGTCTCGATAAAGACGCGCATCACCATGGTCCTCGCCCTCGACATATCCACCTGTCAAAACAGGCAGCGGAAGCTTGATATACCCAAGTGTGGGGTTGTCTTTGACCAGAAGCAAATCACAGAGCATGATGCCCCGCCAGAGGTCGACAAAACCCATGGTGCCGTGCTTCCCACCGATAGAGATGACTTTGCAGGTTTGGTGCATGATGTAGCCATTTTGTCCGCCATGTTTCTGAGAATATTGCTCATCCACTGAGACGGTTTGTGTCCTCCAAGATCCGGGCTGTTTGGAGTCGTAGACATAGAGTTGGTGTCCCACCCCATCCGGTTGACCAAAGCCGGCATAACGGAAGGCAGCGACCATGTAGTGCGTGTCATCTTGGCGAGGTTGATGGGCGCGCAGCAAAGGGAGGTCGCTGGTGTCGTCGTTGGCATTGTCGCCACGGCGGATGGTGTGCCAGCTGAGCAGGCCAACCTTATCGGAGTCGATTCGGTCACTGGGTGGCCGCTCAAGCAGCGTGAGCGAGGGCCCCCCGTCGCCAGCGGGGCGGTAGATGTAGAAGTCGCCCAAAGGGCCGAGGGTGATGCTGAGGAGGATGAGGTTGGCGTCCGTAGAGAGGACCCTGGGTTCACAGACAATCACCTCCTCCTCATTTGCCTTGCTACTAGCATTGTGGTAGACGCAGACATAGGAGACGCGCGGCGGACGGGCAAAGCAGAGAGTGACCTGAATCTGCGCGCCGGAACTCGCATCCGTGTAGGCGGTGGTGGCGTTGCGGCGGTCGGCGACGTAGGCCGTGTCTTCCAGGAGCACCCAAGGGATTTCTTCTCCCCGTGGCCCTGAGCGTCGCCTTCGCCGTCCAGATCAGGCGGACACAGGCTGAGCTTGCGCACCGGCATGGCTCTCTCTGTTGTGGCGGCGCTACAGATTTTGGGTTCTGGTTTGGGCTCGATCCAATCCTATATGCAGAGGGAAAGGGAGGAGTTGGAAACTGATTAGGATTGGGCAAGCGAGACCGAAACGGAAGAGGAAGGGAGGGGTGGGGGTGGGGTTGGAGGCGGCATCGGCGGCGGGTTCGACTTGTGACGGGAGCTAGGGCTTGCGGGAGGACGGAGTGAGGAGTGAGGAGTGAGAGGGGAGCACAGGCACAGAGCAGCGCTCGCTTTGGCCACTGCAGTGGGCGTGGGCTGGAGTCGCTGGACGGGTGGAGTGCAGGCCTGTTCGCATGGAGGCCGATGGAGGCCCTGGCTATTTGCCAGAGTTCAAAAATGTCAAAATTATTTGGAAATTTGATAAAAATCTGGTTAGCCACGCCAATAGCAAAATGTGTGTTATACCTACTCCCTCTGTCCGGTTAAAACTGTTGTCTTAAATTTTTATAAAACTCTTGTTTAACCCTTCATATTATTCAAAATTTTATGCCAATAATAAATAAATCATTATTAAAGTATCTTTAATAATAAAATAAGTCACGACAAAAATAAATAATATTTTTTTTTGAATAAAATGAATGGTCAAACAAAAATTTAAAAATAAAAAATAACATTTTTAGTAGGACGGAGGGGAGTATTTATTGTCTATAAAGACTAATAAATAGATAAAATACTTAAGAGATAGCAGTCTAATTGTCAAAATAAATTATTCATATTTTGATTTTCTAAGGTGCAAGAGCGTTTCTACCTCAGTTTTGAAGCCTGTTTGTGATTTTGCTCTTGTTTTTTTTTAACGTTGTGATTTTGCCCTTGTAATTTTTAAGCGAAGAAAGACTTACCCATGTTCTCTTATATCCATCTAACGATGGTAAGCTTTGGACAAAAGACAACTTTGCTCATACGAGGAACGTAATGTGCTTAGAGGCGTGGGACGAGGCTGGGCACAAGCACCCTCCGTGCCGAGGGCGGCGTTGGGCGGAATTGGTGGTGTGTGTGGTGTGGTGGTGTGGTGGTGGTGGTGGGGGGGGTTTGTTGTCGTCGCGAGCTAGGCGTGAGCCCCCCGCAGGCCCGACCAGCGAGAGCTAGCCGAGGCATAGGCGGCGAAGCCCCCTCGCCCCTGTGGATGTCGCGCCCCGTGGGGGGAGGAGGAGGAGGGACGGGGAGGCGGAGGAGCCAAGCCCGGGAGGGAGGACGGAGGGGCTTCGCCACACGCCCGAGCACCGAAACCCTAGCCGCGTCGAAGAAGAAAGCCGCGAGTCGCGCAATTCGTCGGTCTCGACCGATGTGGCCTTGAGGAGACGGAGAGAAAGATATTGAAGGGTATCGGTGTCTTTTGCCCAAATATCTTTTTTTTTTTCCCTTTGCCATTTAATCCATACATTGCACACGTATTACATACTAGGGGCAAACGGGAGCTTTGTTGAAACAAAAAAAAGGGTAAAATCACAAAGTTAAAAAAAAAAGTGGAGCAAAGTCACCATTGGACCTTGAAGTAGGGGTAGAAACACTAAAACCTAGTTTCCTAAAGAGTAAATATTTTGCAAGCAATGAAAAATATATATGTATTTTTACATGTATTTTAATTGTGTACATTGAACTTGTGTTTCTTAGTGTACTCACGTGGCTTTGGGCAATATTTAGGGCGTGTTTGGCGGGGCTCCAAACAACTCCGGATCTGAAAAAAACAGCTCCACTCTAAGTTTTTCTTGCCAAACACCTTAGCTCCGAAACTCCGGATCCACCAAAAACGTGGATCTAGCTCCAAACTCCACCAAATTCATGTAGTCCCTCAAGGGGTACTCACGAAGCGTTCTTGAGTCGGTTCCGGCTAGATTGGGCGGAATTGACACGTAGATTGGGAGATTTGGGGAGGGAAGGAGGAGGATGATGATGGTGGTGACGGCGGCGGGGGGGCGGCGGGGCGACGGCGGGCGGGCGGTGCGGTGGGGTGGCGGTGGCGGTGGCGGCCTTGGCGTGGAGTCTTGGGAGAGGAGGAGGCTAAAAACCGAAAGGTGTAGATATGTTTTATTTTCTTGCTTGCCTCCTAGAGATTACATGCCTCTTGCTTATATAGCCCGACTAGTGGGACTTGTAATCTAAGCAATCTCTATAAGGTTTCCTTATACGACCGAATACCTTTTACAAGCAATTTCCTATTTTATTATTTCCTAATAAGGGTCTTCCTTATAGATGAGATAGCCCCTTGCACACCAAAAATTACCTAAGATAATCCTAACTTGAAGACAGAAGCGAACTCGGAGTCGTGCGGGGGAGAAGGGCGCGCGGCGGCCGGGCCGGCCTCCCTTGCGCGCGCTCTGGCCCCCTCCCGGCGGCGGCCATCGCGTTTGGCCCAATTAGCCACTCTCGGGGCTGGCCCACTTCTGGATCATAACACTTGTTTTGTAAGAAGTCGTAGAGTTGGTTGGAAATTACCCACCTTTGTCATCCATTACACGGGTACCGGTTCGATTTCTTTTTCTCTCCCCGTCATCTCTTCCCGACGCCGCCCCAATTCCCATCGCAAGGGAGCCACGGGAAACAACTTCAGCGCCGTCGTCGGGGTTTTGGGCGCCGGGAATTCTGGTCCGCCGCCTCATCCGCCTCCTTCGTCGTCAAATCGCCGGGTAGGACTTCCTCGACCTCCTGCAACCCTAGGCACGGGTGTGGTGCACGCGATGGCGGCGCATGGTAGCGAATTTCTTCTGCCTGGGCGCGGCGGGATCAATGCTTTGGCGCCCGTCTTTGCGCCGCGCCCACGATGGTGGGAATTAGATCCTCTAAAAAATGCCGACGGATTGGTCTACCCTTCGATTTGCATCCTCCAGCAAATGCTAACAAACGAGGCCTCGGTTCAAGCCTCCAATGCCCGGCAGCCTACCGCCCTGTGACTTTGCCTCGACCTCCCGCCACCGCGATCCCTTCGGCCCGACGTTGGCCGTGAGCGAGCGCCTTGATGAATTCCGTTACCCGCGCCCCAGATCTCGGGCCACGCGGCGGTCGGTGCCGCGGCCATACCCAAAGGTTGCCGGCCGCCTCCCTTCCGCGATCGGGGCATGGCACGCCACCGAATCACGCCAACGCCGCGCTTTGACATGGGATCAGCCCTTGCGAGGCTCTATGGTCGTCCATCGGTGGACTAAAGGAGACCGTAATGTAATGAGCTAAAGCTTCGCGGTGACCGAAAAGCATAGATGCCGCGACGAAGCCGCCGGGCGACGGGCGGCAAAGACCGGTGCCACACGGATCCCGAGTCCAAGGCGGTCGGGAGCAAATCGACGATAGGAATGGTGGCCGATGTGGGGGGACGACGGAGGCATCGAAGCTCTCGCCGCCGCGGCACGCCGACGCAATCTAGGAGGTAAGCGCCGCGGGACCCGCGAGGTCGCGGCGCCCGGCCGAGAAGGGGAAACACCGCAGTTGAGTCGAGCCATGTGTTGCGGCTTTGTCGAGGTTGCAACCCGGGCCGATGATATGGGCCTTGTTGAAAAGTCTTGTTCCAAAGCTTTCTATGCTCACAGTTGATAGAAATCTGATGGTCGTGATCAACGACCGAGAGAGCGATCCGCATAACTTTAGAGGATCCGATTCCGGTGGGCGCCGGGTCGTGCCGCAACCGACATGCATGCGATCTTCACCGCGGCGGGATTCAAGATGGCAACGGGTAAATAACCGACCCGGTAGTGCCCATCCGCACCGCACCCGCCAGGGAGTAAATCTTACCCGTCGGATTACCCGTATCCGCATGCGGGTAGGAAAATCATTCCATACCGCGCGTCGCGGGTAAATTCTACCCGTCGGGTAACCCGTACCAGCGAACATACCCGTATGACATATGAAATGCTTTATAAATTTAAATATTTAATGAATATTAGGTCAATATATGTGCACAAAAGCAAATCTAACATCAATTAGTAACAATACTAGTGTTATATATGTAGACTTTAGTTGAATTGGCTCAAATTCTAGTGTTATATGGGCCAAATTTATTAGGATTGTTAGTGATATATGCGGTATTTATTACCCACGGATAGACGGTGCACGGGTAGCATACACCCGCACCGTACCAGCGTACTGATGGGTAGAAGATTTCTTCCAATAACGTACCCACGGGTAGTAAAATCATTCCACACCCGCATCTTTATCGGGTAAAACCCATCGGGTACTCGGGTTTCGGATACCCGTTGCCATTTTGAGCCGGGATTGACAACACTACGAACGTCCCAGCAAAAACGGAAAATAAAAAAAACCAACGCCATACGTTGATGGCACTAGTACCAAGGTCTGAGAGGGGTAAAGAGGACAATCCAATGGAATCTGCTATTTCTAGAGCCGAGCAGTCATTTTTGCCAAACATATTTCTTCACTCCAAATTGAGAGCATAGCTCAGCGGTGTGAAACTGCTTTGTGGTGGAACAAGACTCTCCAGCGGGTTTGGCAGAGTTGAAGCCCTACCAAACACGCCCTTTACTCGGGGGAACCAACAGCCTTAGACGGATATAGACGGATATCGATGGCTGCTGCTGCCATCCATTTGTAGTGGCACTGTGACAGCGGTCCATTACAACACCATAAATGTGGTCACTGCTTCTCTCATCATCAAAGATCCATTCTACTATATCCGTCTCCGAACAACAACCTTCGATCGCTCTCGTTACCCCTAAAAAAATGGTGAACTAAACTGGGCTAGATTTGGGATATTGAGGTGGCACTCCTACTCCTTTGCCACAATCATTCTGGGCATCGATTATGCGCTTTGGATACCTTGGCAGATTGTGATTGGCCGGATATGGCAGCTGTCCTCGCCAATCTAGAGTTAGGCACAATTTTGTTGCCTCATTGATCGAAAGTGTGGTCTAATGACAATATTTTTTTTGCGATCACGTCGAAGCGCATTTTCCATTAAGCAGAAAGAGTTTTAAACATAACAACATTGAACACTCAACACACCACAATATTTATTATTGCAGACGGTTCAAGGTTTTAGCAACAATCATGCTACTAGTTGTTTGTCTTATTGATGGTGACGTATGTGGATGCCACGTAGAGGCACCTTCGTAGCTACGGTTTTTTTTCCTCTCTTGTAGCGCCTAACACTGGTCATCTAGTCATGTGATAGTATCATCTTTAAACGGTATTCTCTCCTTAGAGATGTCATGTCATCTGTTTTTAGTTTATCTGGAATCTCATGTCACCACTGGGATTAGTTTAACCTACACTACATATAGGTATGGTGACCTTGAGTACGTCTTGATTCAGCTTACGTCTAGACTCTACAGAGAGCACAGCAACAGCTTCATTGTTTGGGGTTAGTTTGATCACCCGGTTGCCAGTTTTAGTTACCATTTTAGTTGTGTGATACGACTGGGTTACTATGTTGCTCTTGACAATCGTGGTGTGCGGAATCTTATATGCCTATATGAGTACAGTAATGATCTTATATGCCTATATGGAGTACAGTAATGCTTTCTATTTTTTTTTTTTTTTTAAAAATATTACTTCTATGAATTGTCCTATTAATCCTAGAGTTCTCTTTTGCTAAAAGGACTTATGTCTAACAACTTTTACTACGGTTGAGTCCTAGAGTTCTTTTACCTATTAATTTCAACCTTTTAACAGGAAATAAGCTGGTTACCCGTTCGTTTCTCTATGCTATAGGAAATGCTACTTTGTGGTCTTCACAGACCTGCTATCCCAATGAACAGAGTATCCTACAGGTTGGTTTTTCACCAAGTGCTTTTTGCCTATCTTGCATTTCACTTTTTTCCATTATCACGCACTACATTGCCACTAAGCCTACTCCTTTGCTCTTCAGCATGGCCTCCCATTTCTTTACTTCCCCGCATCTTCATGGGAGTCAGTTATTCCATTGATCCATTGTTCATGCAGTGAATAAAACAAATAACTAAGGTCTTATGTGGAAATAGCCGAAAACAAAGTACCTAAGTTTCGACTTACATGCCTACAATCTCAATGTCTTATTTTGATAAAGATAAGGGAAAAGGCTAAAAATAATATGTGCTCCCCGAGCTTTCACTCATGAATTTTTGTGAACGGCAGTGCCAACCAAAGCATGATCAATTAGATGTCTTTGTCGCTTTTCATCACCCATCGTATAAGCCGATTAAACCGGTTTTTCGCTTCATCTTTGCACTCCGAAGCCGCTTCCTCACGCGGAGTAGTGCCCACACAAGTGCGACCGTTAGCGGGCGCAGGTGAGCGCCTTCAAGGGAAGTAAATCTTACAATCGGGCGCTTGCCCACGGCTCGTATCGCACAGATCCATGGCGGGCTCCGAATCATCTAGGTAAATCCCTTCCACAAAAGATTACACAATATGGCATACCGTCTTGCCTCCCGCTCTCATTATCCGGAAAGCCTTCGTCGACTCATAGGTGATCTCATAGACCGTACATCTTACTCTTCATCCTATTTGCCCCGTACTAATGTTGTGGCCGGATGGATGTCCAACAGGAAGAAGTTGCTTAGTGCGTGGTGGCTTGACTGTCACCAAATTTAGATGCCTCTCAAAACATATGAAGAAGTCATCAAGATACTTATGAAAACTAACTTGAATTTTAATTCTCACCAAATTCCTATGCATAGCAAACAATATTCTAAACTGAATGTGATGGTGGTTGTTGTTGTTAATAAAATTAAAAGGGATGGAGCATGGAGGCAGAAAGAAAGTTCTTGAACCAGGGCATTTGGTTATATGGAGGTAATTCTACACATAAATCGATTATGTAGCAATTCAGAACTTAGTTTGCAGTTTTCTATTTTTCCTATTTTCATAATGTAGGATTAGCTTTGTCATGTAGTGAAATAATTGTAGACTTGGCTAGAAACATGGTTACCATTTAGGCTAGCCGGTTACATTTATTATGGGCCACATTTTGCATTACATCATGATCACCTTGCTTGAATTTAGTTATGGTGTTGTATATATTAAATTGCCATGTGCGGTCCTGTGAATCACAAGAGGTAATGATTACCCAGAACGGAGGTTTTGAGACGGAAGGCTACATCCGAAGGAGTCAGCAAAACTTTTTTAGCCATAACAGGTATTGGAGCTATTGCCTTTTAGCAAGTAGATCTTTGCATAGCATATATTGTCCTTTTAATTCTGAAATTCAGCAAGCTTTTATATCCTCCAACTTGCGATGGGTAGAATGCTACATTATTCGAAATGCTCGCTTTTGGTTGGTCGCCACGGCTTTAAACGTAGTACCTAATATGTTTGGTGCTTTTCCCCGTTCCTCCAGCCTTCCACAGCTTGTGTCTTGGTGGAGCCTTTGATTGGCCGCTGCTCTTATGCCATTCTCACTTTCGCCGTGGATTTAGTTCATGGTTTGAGGTAGAAACCCATGCAACTGCATCGCTAACTCTTTCATCACTAGGTGAAATATCTGTCTTGGTTATACCGATGGAGAAGCCATGGGTATGTTTTATATCTTTTGTCTTACTTCAGCATCCTACTCTACGAGGTTGGGTAAGACAAATACATGTCCTAACAATGTGATGAACCTTCAAACAGCAAAAGCGGAAGAGAGTAGGAGTGGAGAAAGCCTCCTCAAATAGAATTCTTCACTCCACGTCATTGTTAAATTTAAGACTTTGTTGCTATACTTAGGTTCCCCAAGATTTGTGCTTTTGATTTTGAGTGGGGTCTGAGAGGGTAAGCAAATTCCGGTGCATGCGCCATGCCACTAAGCGTGGTCGCGTGCTTCTATTGTTGTACATTGTGGTGCTAAAAGGTGGTGGAGGAAGACTACCCGATCTTTTGAAGAAAGATGATGCCCCTACAGCTCCTCGTCCCGCGACCCATGCTCAAAGCGCGAAAAACTTTATAAATATTCAAACTATGTGCTTAGATTTATAATATGATTACATAGACTGGCTTGTTTTGCCTCATATTTTGTGAACCCCCGGTAGCCTCCGTCGATGGTGGCCATGCACTTGACCGGTGGATCCCGAGACTTGCTTGAAACTCTATGCATTGCATTGTGGACCTTCGGTCATGTGTTGAGTTAAGAAGTTGAACTTTATTCCTTGCTTATGTCTCTTTTCGTTGATCCTATTTCAAAATTCGCGCTCAAAGGCGCCACAAAAAGAGGTGGGGGTTTGTGTTCGAACTGCCGTTGTCGGGGTTTTGTGCGAGGCTTGGCGGCTACGCCAGCCTTGTTCGTAGTTTGTTTGCTAGAGCTATGGATTCACGCTAATAGTTTCTCTGGGGTATTTTTTCGTGGGTTGTCCAAATCAGATTGAACAGAAACTAGATATAAAGAGATCGACAACACCTTGATGCTTCCCCCGATCGATGAGCAATTTACACTTTTGGGGTTCTGCTGCCATCCATTGGCTAGTCGTGTGGCACGATGGTGTGTTTATGTCTTAGCCTGGTTTGAGCTTTCAATTATGGAAAAAAATGTACCATTTTTATTGTAATGTCGATAGAAAATGCCAATGAACTTTTCGCTTTTGTAGATTAGCATTTCCAACCATATACTGTTGTTATTGTTGCCATGTTGGGTTGTCTTGATGAGAACAAAACCAACTGTTCTAGAGTTCAGGATATAGCAAAAGGAAATGTATATGTTCATGTCTTTATGAAATCTTTTATCCTGTTTCAAAATAGATTTTTATTTGTGCAAAAATAGATGCACATATCAATTGCTTCGTATATCGCTCATGCGTTATAAGGTGTACAATAAGAGATTTGCTTTTAGGTATCTTCAAATATTATGCTTAATATTCTTTTGCCTATTTTGCATTTTAAACATTTTTTGATAAATGATATTTTTTTTTTTTTTTCCTTATGTGGAAACTTTCAGGTTTTCCTTTGCATGTTTTCACCGATTTGGGATATTTTTTTTTTTTGAGGGTTGATTACTTCATTGATGTTTCATCTTGGGATAGCAACAAGCTCATTGGTAAATTGCTCTATTGATAGGATGCTTTTCCGAACAGTAATTTTTGAGTACCAGTTAGTTTTTCATGCCTACATGTGCATTAGACATCATTGTAAAAAATGTGGTACTGCATCTTTGCTTGGCCTGTGGTATTAGTGGTGATATAAAGAGTATTTCCTTCGACTCTGTTTCATGCTCATATCTGCTTTCTCATTTTTACAACTGTTGTGCCTTTTCAAATATTGCTTTATAATGAACTGACTGTTCTCTTATGGTGCATAATATATACCTTATCATTTTCATGCATATTCGTAACATGTGACGTCAATTTCATTGTTCCTTGATTTGCATGCAGATTCGTAACCAGCCTGTTCTAATGTGTTTTAATAATCCAAAATTTTTTTTCTTTACAGATCTAGAAGAAACAATGTCGGATCTCTCCTTTGCTGACAAAGAAGCGAAGCGGTGCCACAGCGCGCTCAGCTATGTGTTGCTTTTTAAGTCTTATCGCTATACATATGCCACTTAGATCTCTCTGGATAGAACCCGTAATCATTTGTGCAGTTTATAGTCTATAGATCTGTCACAGATATAAATAAGACCTACAGATTATGTGGACAGATGTAGGACTGATTCAGATACTATTGACTGACACATCGACGAGATCATGCAGATTCTTCGCTCGACATCCCAAAAAGACGAGCAGGATGGCTAGGAGTCCGACTGATCCGGGCACTGTTAGCTAACGAAGATCCAAATGCACCCCAAACATATTATTAGTCTGCTATGTTAGAACCTCAACAGTAGCTACTTATGTTGTCTTATGGTACTATAACATTTAACTCGACCAACGACTATTTTATTCTGTTTATGCACTGTTGGACATCGGTTCCCCAGCTATCTATATTATCTGTGTTGTTTTACTTCGTTCTAAACACTGAATTGTATGATATCCGTGGTACAATTTTTCCTCCTCAGATGTCGCTCATTACACCACGCCTTTTAACATCCGGATGGGCATCTTCGGGTCTCCTCCCGTACTATCCAAATGATCCGTATCATGCATTGATCTGTATCCTCTTTTAGTTGTATGCGACGTACCGTGTCTATTGTGCCTCTCCTCTAGATCGATGTATCCTCGCTACGCGTGTCACTAGTTCCCCTTGAATTGTCGATGACGAATGACGATGGTGGTTGTCTTGCTCTTGCTCACCAAGGCCTTGGTGCCATTATGTTGTAAGGTATCTAGAGACTTCAGACAATGATAGATGACCTACATGCCCTACAAACTCTCATATGGTCCTGAAGCGTTTAGAGACATGTTTTGCTGGTGAATACTCAACTTACTGTTTAGAGTTCTTCCCCTACGTGGAGTTTATTATTTCTGCTATCTTGGTTTTAACTCACGCCTATTCTTTTTTGACATGAAGTGTGGCGAAGCTAGTTCTTTTGGAGCTAACATCACGTGTAGCAAAGTTGCAATGATGTGAATAGACTCAAGGTGTGTTGTTGATTTGGGTTTTCTTATTTTTCTTTTTGTTTCTTTAGTTATATCATGTTTATTTGTCGTCTTGTGCATATGCCCTTTCAGAAAAAATGTTTTTTTGTCATAAAACTAAGTACCTTTTGTAATAATCGTCGATTCGATCCACTGTCGCAGGGAAGCACAGTTTGTTCACGTGTAGGCGGTGGTGGCGTTGCGGTGGTCGGCGACGTAGGCGGTGTCTTCCAGGAGCACCCAAGGGATTGAGATTTCTTCTCCCCCGTGGCTCTGAGCATCGCCTTCGCCGTCAAGAACAGGCGGATACAAGCTGAGCTTGCGCACTGGCATCATGGCCCTGTCTCTCTTTCACTCTCTCCTGGCGATGCTACAGCTATCTGGGTTTATGCTCGGATCCAATTATATAATATGCAGAGCAGAGGGAAGGGAGGAGTTTGAAACCGATTGCGATTGGGCAAGCGAGGCCGAAACGGAAGAGGAAAGGTAGCCCAAAAGCTTCGAGGAAGCCCAAACAAAGAGGCCCTAAATCTTAGTTGGACTGAGGTGCGGCTCTATATGTGCCCGCCTTTTGCATCAGAATTGTGCAGCCTCGACCATGTGTCTGTAGTGTCTGTAGTATAGTCAAGTGAAGAATGAAAACGGGGAACCAAGCTTTCTGGCAAAAAGCAAAACATCACATTATATCAAAAGATTCAGTTAACACCAGACTTTGGTTCCAACATCACAGCAATCAGTACTCATCAAGTAACTGTACAACGACTCATCGTTCCTCCACCGGCGCCTCGTGAGCAGCGACTTGAGGAAACCCCTGCCTTTGCTTGAGCTCTTCTCCTGTTCCTTGTGCTGATCCCAGTCGCTGTGTAACTGCATAGAAGTTTGTCTCTGCACATTACAAAAGTTGACAGCATTACTCTATGATCAAACACGACGGGAACCTAATAATGTTTTTAGAAACCTATGCCTAGTAAGCTAGAGTTCTAGACAAACAATGGTTACCCAAAACTGACATAGCAATGGGTATGCTCAGGACATACCAAATGCTTTGAGTTCAACGGCGGTCTTCTTGCAACCGTAGCGGACCGTGCCAGAGGATTAGAATTTGGTATCGGCCCGAGCCTGCCCTTGTTTCTGTGTAGCAAAAGTGAATGCGATTAATGTCCTTTTATTATGCAAATTTCACATTCAAATATGCACTCAGTCAGCCAAAGGACAATGTACCTTTTGTAGTGTTTGTGTTCACGATTCGAGGAGATGGAGATTTAGCTTCGTGCCTTACGAGAAGGTGACAAGGACCGTGATCGATGATCGCGATCGTTAGGTGTAGGAGATGGTTCCGCGAGCACGCCTGCAGCAGACCAGGCATTAAAGAAAAAATTTCTAGCAGTGTATATCTCTATGGACATTGAACATTGAACAGTTGACTTTGACCCCAAACAAAACGAACTTGCAACAGAGGGGACCTGAGAGTTACTATCTGTTTACCTCATAAATAGTCTGCCGACAGACTGGAGTAGAGATGGCTACAAGGAGGAGTTCAGATCAGTATCTATCCAAGTAATCTTTTCAGGTATTCAGATACCAGAGATCCGATGAACTTACAAGACTGAGACTTGTGCATCTTGCGACTTGTATATTGCCTGTTATACCGTGGAGGTTCGAAGCGGGGTGGATGGAAGATTCCAGTAGATCCAGGCCTATACAACGTAGCTATGATGATCCGTAAGTCCAAAAAAGGAATAGTGCATAATGTGTTTCTAGTAAAAAATAGAGCGTAAAATTGCCTGGTAATATATAACGCCTATGGTACTTGGCGCCTTGATGAGAAAGAGCTTGTTGAGATCTTCCTTCCTGGTCAGTTGTCTGTTGGCAAATTCGAACCCTCTACAATCATAAGAGACAATGGTCTGAACAGTATGGTACAGGCAGAAAAATGTAATACCATCTCTGATGGCCTTTAACTACAAAACGGGGTAAAGAGAACAATCAGCTGAAAGAAATTTTGCACAGTTGGCACTCAGCATTATACCTGTTCAACTGAAGATACTAGAAATTCTGTTTAGTTAACCTCATCAGCTTTCTCGCTGACAAGGTTATCCACCTTGTATGACACAAAACCCAGATGGTCCACTGTGCTAACAACAGCCTCAACCGTGTAATCTTTCAAACTCGTCATGACCCTACATAATAAGATCAGTGCGAACATGATGAGAGGATAAGTGTTGCTACTTGTTTATTGAACAAGCAAACAGCAAACAGGACGAACATAGATCCAGAAAATGATTCATACGTAGATTTGTGCGAATTGTTTCGGTAGAATACTTCAAAATATTCTGCGGCTGAGTACAGTTGTGACCGCAGATTCCTCAGGTCCTACAAATATAGCATACTTTATTAAACCCAGGCAGATAGAGCATAGGAGATAGTAATAACAAATGCCAGGTAAGCACATATGGAGGACACATTAATCATTAACAAAGGCATAGCCATGTGGGGGGTTTTGTTGTTGTTGTGGACAAGGATCCTGTCTGTTTTTCTTGACCCCAAACAAAGACAAATTTGACAATAGATGGCAGCAAGCACGTTATAGGTTAGCATTAGCAGAGCAGTAAACTCAGTAACACTCAATTTGACAGCAGGTTAAATCTTTTGCCGAACATATAGCACTCACATATATGGCCAAAACAATGCCATAAATCACAAAAGGCCTTGATGCTGCTTTATTAGCAAGAGCCTTGGTGCTGGGTCGGCGTCATGTCGCCGTTATGCAGACAAGTCCATTTTCAAACTCCAAATGGGATGGCGCTTTCGCTTAATAAGGGCAAAAGCAGGGGAGAAAAGGTGCGGCCATTATAGAGCTGCAAAGGCAGTTATTATACCACTAATAATGCATGATTCTCTCACTTTTGTCGAAAGGAAGAAAAAGAGCAATCCAAGGTTAGACGACCTTCATAAATGGTTGATGTTATTGCTAGTCCTACAAGATTAATTGAATTACTGTAACACAAGATATGGACAGGACAACACACCCCTACAGTAGCACAGTGTGTGATAGAGATACTAGTCGGATAGACGTAATTGGGGACAAAATCTCGTGATTGACATGGACAGGAAAGCGCACAGGAGGGAAGGGACACGGCATCGCATTTCGTTTCTAGTTTTGGTGTGAACGCCGGCAGGCAGTAATCTTCGGCAAGCGCATGAGCTAGATCCACAGAAACAACAAGAACAGAGAGAACAAGAAGGGGGGATATGCTGGTTACTGGTACCTTGAGGGTGTCGGAGAAGGGAGGCCTTCCTGCAAGGACATGTCCTCGGTGCCGGAGGCGTCGTCGTGGGTGTGGGTGTGGGTGTGGGAGGAGACGGATGACGGCGACATTGCGACCGCCTCCATGGGGAAACAGGACGGCTCCCTCCCTCCCCCCTGTTGCCAGGCCAATCTTGTTCTTGTGGGGAACAAAACAGAAACCCTCCCAAGAAAGCAGGGAGCTTTTGAAGGAGGAGGAAGACGAGGAAGCTTTGGGTGGGCGGCGGTGGCTCACCTATGAATGAATGAATATGTCAGGAAAAGAGGAGGTTGAACCACCTCAGCCCTACTCTAGGTGTGTTTCGTGCCAAGATCTGGTTTGGGTCCCCTCCCTCCTTTCTGAGTCCGTCCCGGAGCAGTTGGAAGCTTGCTGGTGCGCAGGAAGCTAGAGATTAGGGTGATGGGCCATGGGAGGGGGAAGGAGCGGATCGAATAATGCGACGGACGGGGGAAGAAGATGGATGGAGTAGGTAAGAGAGGAGGGTACAGGACAGGATTAAAAGAGGCTCCTTGTTTCTTGTCTGCTGGGACTGGAGTGGAGCTTGAGCTCGAGCATGAGCTTCCCCTCCCCTGGTTTCACATTCATTCAATCCTCGTTTCCACAACGGCAGAAGGCTGAGGGAGGTCACGTGCCACGCATGAGTGCCCCCCCTCAGTGTGGTCGGAAGCAAGTGAAGCACAAAAGGTTTTCTTGATTCCTTATATTTATGATATATAAAAAAGACGATGTCTTATTTGGTAGGCTTCCTCTGCATCTACTTTCACATAAAAACCAAGAAAACATAAAAAGTCTCATTTAGATGGCTTTCTCCGTTTCTCGTTGGATTGTAGTACACAAAAAAATGGCTTCTTCTCTTGCCAAGTCATTTCTTGACTTATTGTATGATAGAGCTTCACCTAAGAAAACTAACTTATCATCGCGAACATCAATAAGTGGTGCAATGTCCCCACTACCTTCTTTCAACGAGATCCTTTCAAGCGGGCTAAAAAACATTGCTACTAATTACGATTACCGACAAACAAACTCTCCCGCGTAACGAGAACTATCCAACTTGAAAAAAAGTTCCCACGTGTAAGTATCACGAACAACGAGGTATTTGTCATACCTTCGTTGAATTTCAAATGGAACATTCATAAAAAGTATAAGCAAAAGAGTTTTGTAAAACAATTCCCAATTTTGATTTTCTAGTAAAAAGTAAATAAGTGTCCTCAATAGTTTGGTAAAAGCGAGATCCTTAAAACAAAAAATCTTCAAAATATCCTCTCTAGCTCATAAGTGAGTTTTTCCCAACCAAGAGAAGTAACTATGAGTAGCAAAAAAAAAAAAAAAGAGTAGTAACTATGTATAGAGCTCCCACGGTCCCACCCTAGTGTTTTTCTCGGAAGATCAGTGTAGAGGCATAAAAAGTTTTAGATTAGAAAGTGATAAGAAAAAAAAAAACACTAAAAAGTTTTGGTTAGTTAGAAATAATTTGGGGTTCTTAATGTAAAAAATGTTGATGAAGTTATTATAGAAGACTATTGAAGGACAAAATTTAATGTTGCTATTTCTTCTGCTAACTTGCTAGATCTGTTATTTTTAGTGAGTAATAAACTATAATAAACTCCTAAATATCCTCTAATGTTATAGAACTATGCTCTTGTTGTACAAACAAATAGATAGAGTAGATTATATATATTTTTTAAAATGTTTAAAAAAAACGGCGCTGTTTGTGTTGTGCCTGCACCACCGTGCCGCCACCCGGCCTGGGCCATCCATCAGTCAACCGGCCTGGTATCTAACCATGGGCCGGGACAGAACCAGGAAGCCCACACAATTGCCGACTGCCGGTAATGACAGCAGCATTGTCACGGCCACCTCCAGCGGTCCGCTGCCTCTCGCTGCCGGTGACAGCTGGTGGCCGCCGGCGATCCCACTCGATCGTTTCTCCTTCACAGGCAATCTGATGAAAATGCTATGGCACACATTAATATGTTTGTTCTGTAATTAACATATAATTTTTCGGCAACCCTTCAGGCAACCTTGCCTCGCCTATTCTTTTCTCACTGTCCCCGAAAGCAGGCCGGGCGTGGTAGAGACGGTCAGGTGGGACAAGCCGTAAATCACAGTCTTTCGCCCCTTTGTTTTCGGGATTTTTTTCGGGATTTACGGCGTTATGCATTAAGTGGTGGCGGCGTTCCGTGACCGAAGCTATGGTGACCGGCTAATCTGCCGTTGCTTCGGCCTTGAGTGTCTTCCATTAGGGTTTTCGTGTGTTCACGTGCGTGTGTGAGCCTGCGTTATCTTGTGTAATTCTCAAAAAAAAAAAGCAGCCAACAGGCCCAACACCTCAATCAAATAACCAAGCAACAATTTAATATGAGTACGCCACCTAAACCGGAGAACGTCAAGAGCAAGAGCCACCCCAGAACTTCAATTTACATGCGGTGTAAATTACAGAACACTGAGACTCTAGTTAGTATACTGCTATGACATTACAAATGAGATGTTGGTCGTCGATCTAGATTTTGGTCAGCTCTACAACGCAACTCCGATTTACAAGCGCCTGCAAACGTTGGTCTATGTACAGGAAGATTACAGCGGGGAGCGGGGAGAAGAAAATCACACCAATACCTAACATGACCAGCAAACCTCAGAGTCATCAATCTAGAATCTAAACTCTCCCTTAATCACCTGAAACAACAGGGATCATCAGCACGTCCCGCATCAACCAACGAACCACCTGCACAGTCGTGCGGCTGCACATCTGCGCCACACGCCCAAGAATTCAGTAAGCAACTGGAACTAATCCTGCTGGGCTTCTATCTCCATCATGTTACATCTCGAAAGAATTCCATAGGGGATTGACGGTGGGCACTGCTTCCTTGCAACAAATTTGTACTGGTGAAGGAAAGGGAGAGGATGGCGTTAGTATTACTAGCAACAGGGTTGTTAACTGAAGATATTTAGGACCAGCCCAGTCAGTTTACCTTATGTTGACTGTATTTTGCTCTGATTGCTGGAAGGTTATTCCCAGGACCAACGCAAAAAGGGGTGCAATGCCTTTACACAGTCACTCAGTTCCGGCGGCTTATACTGTGTGTGATGAGTAAGTGAGGAATTCTGCTCCAATTCTCAATGAGATGTGTAAGTTAGCTTATAAAGACATTTCAGCAGGAAACTACTACAAAAGATGTGTAGGAAAAAGCAACATGATTATACCACCTACCCAAAAGGATACTTTGTTGGCTGGAGTACATATCTTGCCAAGAAAACAGCTGAGGCAGCTATTAGTGATGGAGGGTAAGTGAGTAGATTGTACTCCAGAAGTGATAGCTTCGGCGATGTAATGAGAGGAACTCGAGATGCAAAACGATTCTGTACAAGATAAGTTGTCAGTGAAATGGTATCATTTACTCCACATGTTACTTGAGAATTCCTCCTTCCAGTGACCAGAAGCTGACTATACACTATACAGTAGTACCTCATCACACTCTTGTGCACCTTTTTGGGCAAATCTACTGTTGTAAGAAAAGAAATTGAGTTAGTGAAGTTAGGTTAGCATAATAGTCATGAATCTTAATAAATGAAATAAAACAGAAAAGCACCTCAGAAAGCACTTTGGTGTAGGTGCTGTCATTTCAAATTTCAAGTAATCCAGTACAGAAGTTTCCATCTCTAAAACCTGTTAATGAACACATTATTTAGTGACAATGACAAACAAAGGGATTATGGATATCTAATAGACAAAAAGAGGGATGCTTGTAAGTAATATATCACAGACCTCATCTCTGAAGTATGTATTGGCAGTTATGTAGCAGAACTCTTCTACTTGGGGTGCACATATCTCCTCGTATTTTTCTGGATTTGAATATTGCAACATCTCAAAATTGATACGCCAACAGTGTACAGATAACTGAGGATAATTGAAAGAAATAGATGTAAGGTGAACTAGCAGAAGCTTACTGTGGCTATAAGCATGCAAGTAACACCAAGTAATTGCAGCCTTTGGCGGTCAATTTCATTGCCAGAAAGATAACGGTCAATGTAGTTAACTGTCAGGTACAGAGTATCAGGAACAAGACAGAATTCTTCAGCAACCTACAGGAAGGAAAATCATATGAATACAGTAGAAAGTCAAAAGCATGGATTGTAGCTAATCAATTGTGTTTCTACTTTATGATTAGCAGAAAACTTACTTCCACGAGCCAATCGATCAAAATAGCCCTCATGCTTGTGTTGACACTTTTTTTGAATCGTTTCCATGAAGTCAGTTGATGGTCTTTTCTTCGTCTGCAGAAAAGAAACAGAGATTTTCTAAGATTCACTAACGTATGTACAGATCAATCTAGATAAAATTCCCTCAAAACAGAGATAACATTCTTTTCAACTGAACCTCTTCATTAGTGTACCAATAAAAAACTTCACATAAAAACAAGAAATTACTCTCACCCTGGGAAACAGAAATTATATACAATCAAACACATTTGGAAGTAAGCATATTTGGGGCATTGTTTGTTCAGTAGACATCAATGTAGAGCTTTTGCTAGTTGACCCAATGCAATCTACATGCATAGAGATTCTTTTCTCCAAAATGCAATTCCTTATGTTAATTGCTTGAGGGAAAATGCAATTCCTTATGTTAAGTGATTGAGGAAACCATTTCAGCACCAGAGTACAGGAAAGAATGTATCACCTCAGCCTCTACGCAGATACATGTAGATGTCGAAGCCAAAAGGGGCACACAACTGTGGGTCCTCATAGTTATTAATCAACATCACAGATGCGGTTGATTTCAATTGGGGCAGGGGCATTTTCTTCCACTTATTTTCTGCAATAGAAACCGGGCGAATGTAACAGAATCCACAGAAAAAATAACAGAATCCACTTGAAAGTCAAATCTCAAAAAGATTTCCAGCAGACCTTTAACATCTCTATCCTCTGATATACGAAGATGTTCATTTGTCCATCGCTGCAACGAAGCCAGCACCGAGGAATCCCCATTGTCTATGTACTCAAAGTCGGACTTCTCACTGAGTTGCAGATTGACATGGTCTCATCAATAGAAACTGAATCTCCTGAACGTCCAGGTGACATGAAGCTGCTCAGGGCACCATGGCTGGAGCACGACTTGGCACATCGACAGTGGTCGGCACTTTAGGGGGAGGAACATTTATGCTTCTGCATTGTGCTTCTGTCAAGGCGTGATACACGTGGAGCTGGCTTGATGGAATAGAACCCCGAATGGAGCTCACATTGCGTGCAGTTGCTGAATATGGTTTCGTCAAAGGGGTGCTGCTGAGGTTGCCGGATTCAACTTCTGCATGAGATTTGAACAACACAGATAAGTTAGTTCAAGCCTTCGTTTGGGACCTATAGCAACACTGCAGATGCAGTATCATGTTGAGTTATTGACAAGAGGAGATTCCAAAGCAAACAAACAAAAAAAGATTGCCACGTTGTGAAAACAAGGAACCTTCTTTTGAAAATGCCGATACATCTGTACTATAGTCTAGTCTTTTGACCCAGTAGAATCAACTAAATAATAATAATAAAAAGTAGTAACAAGTCCACGAGGGTTTCCTCCTTTAAGACAAGAAGAGGGAAAAAACTTGCAAGACTAAGGGCATGTTTGGTTCCCATAAGATTAGGAGACTAGGGACTAATTTTTAAGTCTCATTTAATCCTAAATAACAAACATAAGTACTAGAGATTTTTTAGTCCCTATTTCAATAGAATCTTGGGAGGCTAGGGGGAGAATTTTAGTCTCATTTAGTCTCTAGTCTCATGAACCAAACAGGCCTCATTAGAATATTTATTAGAAAAACATTGAAAAGGAAAACGTAGACCGCATTTCGAAATGAAACCAAAAACCACCAAACCAGAAACTGTGAATGCCATTGCCATCGATCAGTCTCCCAAGGCAGGACCACCATTGAGCCAGGCAGAATGTTGGCCCGGAGAAAAGCAGAATGCGTTCCGTTCCGCGTAAATCCCCAATTGCAGATTCGTAGTAACGATCAGCTGACGAGCAGGAGCCCAGAGGCGGCGGCGTACGTACCGCGCTGGTGGCGGCTGGGGGGTGCGCGACCTTCCCGACGGCGCCCCTCCTCCTGGAGCTGGGCGGAGACGTTGGTGATGTTGCCGAGCGCGACGCGCTTGGTGGCCTGCGTTTTCGTCATCCCGGTCCACCGGCGACCATCGCGGGGCGCTTGGCGGTCGCGGACGAGGGAGGAGCGGCGGGAGGCGGCGATGGTCGACATCGGCGGAAAGAGGGCCCGTGACTGAATCCCCTTACTCGTTCGTCTAGGGCTAGGGTTTGGGTTTGGGTTTTGGGGGGCAGCGGTGGGAAGGTTCGGGTGCCGGCCTGAAAAAAAGGCGGCGGCGAGGCGAGGCGAGGAGAGGAGAGGACGAGGGAGGGAGGTGAGGGGATGGATTATTTGCCAAGGGACCCCTAATACTTTCAACTGTGTTTATTGCCGCCACCGCCATGGTGGGGGTAGGGTGATTAGGCCGTTGAGTTGTGCTGTTTAATTTTGTGAGGGGCGTGTTTAGATTTTTTGATCGTTTGTTGGTTATTAGTCAGCTTGCACGTTTCAGTTTTGTTATTTTAGAAACTTGCACACTAGGTTGTGGAACTAAACTTGTGTTTGATTTGGCCATATATGATTGTTCGTACGGCAACAGTATGACAGAAAGTAAAGAGTATTTATGTCCATTGATTTTATAAAAGCTTCCTATTGTTTTCATCTTGAGGAGTCATGGCTTGTTAAGTGGGTTGTCCATTGCATAAAGAATCAAGGTCAGAGGGTTCTTTTTCAAAAAGCAAGAAAAGACTGAATTTGGTTTTGGTTTGGTTCCGTGTAAACAGAATATAAAGTTCTTTGTACGGGTTTATCAAGCCAAGAAAGAAATAAAAGGAAAAAAAAAAAAGAAGAAAAAAAAACGGGTAAGCAAAAAAATGATGTAGTAAACATAAACAAGATGATGATGAAGCAGTTGCATCGTCGACAGCATTAGGAAATGACTAGAGGCGAGACGTTAATAGGCCTATGACTCCAGATTCATAGTGTTCAAAGATCAACTTTTTGCTTCAAATCAAATTAAGCAGATTAGAAGATGTTGGACCAACATGCACGAACATTGATAGTTGTGTGTTAAAACAAATAAATTACAAGATTTTGGACTAAAATGCACCCACTTAGTTAGCGTTTGTATGGTGAGTGCAATTTACTGTTTTTTTTTAAATTGGGTTAAGCCTTGAGGGTATATCACTTTAGAACAACTACATTCAGTGCAGCAACACATATTACAAAGGATTTAATGTCTAGTATATATATCATGCGAAATGTGTGCACACAATTATTGAATGGCCTAATAATGTATGTATTACAAGTGAGGCTCTGTTGGATTGTGGGGGGAATGTTTTTTTTTACTGTTGTGAGCTGTTTGTTTCTTTTAAAATTCATATGCGGTTTTTAAGGGTGTGTTTTAAAAGGGCTGTGGAATTTTATAAAAAGGCTTTAGGCTATAATTTTGTTGAAAAGCGGTTGTGGCAAAAGTAAAAAATGAGTCGTTTTGGTGGGAGAGTCTTTAGCCAAATTGTGAGCTGTCTGAAATACTTGTAATACCATGAATGTTTGGGACATATTTATGCAAATTGCCTGTCGTCCGCTGAGCCAGCCGAAGCTCTGTGCCTATGGCGGATCTCGTTGTAGCGTCTGTGTGAGGGAAAAGCGAGCGGCGACCTATGGCCAGTCGGGGAGGAGGCTTCTTGGGAATGGGGGAGGATGTTGTTTGGAGTTCGAGGGGGATCGCCGGTCGTGCGGGGGCTTCGGTTGGGCCGGGCGGGGGTCTTTGGGACATGGCCGGCCGGCGGCGGCGGAAGGCTGCGTGTCCGGACTTTTCCCTCTCTGCGGATCTTGAATAGAAGAAATAAAGAGCGGCGGGTATCTTCATAGCGGGTGTGAAGTGGGTAATTATTTGTCCCAAAAGCGGTGTGAAGGAGTCGAGAGGTGCTTTTTTAGCTTTGATGAAATTTATCTTGGATCAAAATAGGCTTTTTTAGGTACGTGGCTTTTGGTGGCGGCTACCCCATTGGTTTGGGCTTTGGCTTTTGAGGGCAAAAGCCAAAAGCCCAACCAAAACAACCTAAAATAGGGGGTCTGAATGGATGCTATACGGTTAGAAGGCGGTGTGCCTGCCGGGAGAGAGAAAAAAACTAAGGATATCTTGCCCCTTTGGAGTAGTTTTCATAGCAGACAACAAACTGTGAAGACCAGCTATCAGTGTGTGGTGCCGCTGATTTTGCCACCACGTGTTCGTGCGTGCGTCGTATACTCACTCCCACTCGTATGTTTCTCCGGCAGCACAACAGAAGAAAAGAGACCTTCATATCTTTGCTGGGTTGGCATGGCGAACCCTGTGTTGGAGGTGGGTTGCCGTGCCGGCGGCGAGACGCGACCGCACGGCACGGTCGGCGCGGTGCCGGTGCCGGTGCTGGTGGGTTTTGTGCCTGCCTGCCTTCACACCATCTGCATGCGTGACATGTCAGGTGGACCGTCACACCGGCCTGGTACAACTTGAGAAGGCCCAATAGCCCCCAACAAACTACTGCCAAGCACGACCACTCCAGACATCCTTTGCAGACAGACATGCAGACAAAGAGGAGGTCACATTTTGCCACCAAAACCCAAATTCCTTCCAATAGCACATCACAATAAAATGCGATCCCTCATCAGAACCAAGAGCACTGCAACACGGTAGATACAATATACAATACAAACGAGTTAAGGATGTCACCCGATTTTTAATGTCATCAGAGTAACAGTAACACCTCCCATATATATATACTTACTAACATAATATTTACACAACTTACATACCCAAAGGTCCATCTTATACATCCATCCTTGTTATTGCTTCTTGCCCGCCACTAAGGCTAGCTTTCACTAAGCAGAGGCAGATTACTAGACACGCATTAACTGTCATCTTGTTTAGACCAAACCAAACCAAACTAAAAAGACACATTATATCAATTCCTTTTCTTTTCTGCAAAGCCTATGTTACATCACTTCTTCCTTCCACTGAATTCTTCTGAAGAACTGACGCCAGCAACCAATCTGCTGCCTTCTTCGTCATCGACAATCTACGCCATGTTTCAGCTACAACCATCTGCTGGCTGGCCCAGCAAAACGACCACCTTCCATTCCATCCCAGCCCAGCTACTCTCCCTTCTTCTAAAAGTCCCTCTTAAGCATCCTGCCCCGTGCAAAATAAGCCTCCCATATGGCTCGCATCTTCATTGGGATGGATCACGATCTTCCTCACCATCTGGCAAAACTCCTGCACGATTTATTATAATGTGCGTTATTCAAAACCTATATAGTATTAAATTAGTCTACTTTTCTTTTCAGGAGGATATTATATGCACTTACAGCCAAGGAACAGCTCCGACTTCCATCGTCTCATTCTCATCGTTAGTGAAAGTAACCTTCCAGTCCTCTTTGGAGCCAAGGTCTTTTTATCTCAAACATCTCTTCAAGCTCACCCATCAACTGCTCATACCCATCCAGATTTCCTAAATCCACAGCTCTGCCCACAGCATTTCCATGCATTTGAACCTAGCATAGATCAAACACACAGCTTACATACACAGCAGTCTAAGTGGGGAGAAAAGAGAACAACAAAAACTCTTACCTTATCGGGCTTCTTCCACTGCAACTCTGATGGCTTTTGGATTTCTCGGGGGCTTTCATTCACCAAGTGCGTGTAATCTTTTGTGACTCTTACGAAAGCGCCGATAACTGACCAGAGTCTTCAAAAGAACCAGCAGCTCGCATTGATGTTTCCCCTACTCCCACAGTCGTCTTGTCAGCAGTAGCGCCAGTCCTAGTATGGTTAACCAAATTGACACCAAACAAAGCCCGGAACATGCGGGCTCCTTCTTTTCTTACCGACAGCAATGGAAAATTTTGGAGCAACTTCCTCAGTCTGGTAGCTACATAGAGCAGTGTTGCAAGATAACTTGGAAGAGGGCTCCTCGAAAGCGATAAGCAGAGAGCCCAGGCCACGGAGGAACCCTGGCGCGTCGTTGCTGGTGACCTGAAACAGTTTCTGAGGAACCTCTGGCAGGAAGGAGAGGCCCCTTTGGTTGACAAGGTGAAGTCCTTGAACCAGCTCCATTTACTGCAGAATTCTGACAAACTGAACTACTCATGGCACTGTATCCTGTGCGTTCACTTGTCAAAAGCGACTTGATGTACAGATATACAATTGGGATCGCTGGAGCTTATACTTATCTTCTCATGCTGTTCAGGCCTTCCAGAGAGCCAAGTCTTGAACAGGTTCTGCAAAATTACGAACATTAGACCCAAATTTTCCAGAGATGTGTTTCAAGGACAGCAATATGAAATTTTCAGTGTCATACCCAGCGCATGAATATCCAAGCTTTCAGCCCCGTCTCCCTAGACCTTTTGTTTTTCATCGATGGTTGCACAGAATACGTTGATGGCAGGTGCAGAGGCATCGGGTGTTCGATTTCCCAAGAGGAAACCCTCTCAGGGCCACTGAAATTTGTGGCATCGTCCCATTTGACCTAAACCAAGAAAATTCAGAAGACGTTCAGCATCTTGTCTAAGAAAAAAATATCAAAATAAAACAGATCAAGCTGATCTTACCTTCAATGTCTTCCACTCAGAACCTTGCCATTGTGGCGAAAGATCTGCTTTATGGATAACAGTTCCCAGAAAACCTACAGGATTGAAAGAGATGGACTGATCATGTCAGCATGAGAGGACAGCAAATCGGCAACACATGATAAACAAATTAAAGGAGAAACATATAAGATGACAGGATGAATAGTTACTTCTTGACAGGGACGTCTTCCCCTTCAAAACTCATCTTAAACCTCGTGCCCACATTAAATCAATTTTACTAGATTCAAGGTACTTGTTCAGACTGGCGATGTATTGGCTTTTGGCTCAACCTGAAGAAAAAAAACAATTAGCAGAGAATAATAAGAACTGTAGTAATATTAATAGAACTGATGTTAGAAAGTGTCTAACCTTGGTCTATAATACACTAGGAAAATGGAATTAGTCTTAATAGCATCACGGCGCACTTGCAAGCACCCCAAGATGCATGCTTTTGGCTTGATATAACAGATGCTGGCATTGTGCTTTGCTTCTGCACAAGGCGTCTCACTCCTACACGCTGCTCCCCCTGTCTCACTCCTACAAAAAAAGTATGGTACCATGTAAGTTGTACATATACTTGATATATGACCATGTGCACAAGGTTCCCCTTTTTTTGGATGCACAAGCTGTTAGTTTAAGTTCAGTAGAGATCTACCTCAGGTAGACAAGCGCGTCACCAGCAATCAGCTTCTTTGATGTGACAAGCGTGCTCCATCCAGTAGTCAGAAGGTGGCGGCGGGGTTGGCCTAAGAAGAAGAATTGCAGAATTAAGCACCAGAAGTTGCATAAAGGTACCATTTTTCCTCTTGATCTGTGGCCTAAATGATTACTGTAGAAGACAATTCAGTGTAGACTGTATTGTACATACCCCTAATAGATATGCTTGAACCTCCATTCAGATCCATGTAGGTCCTTTGTGATGAGCTCTTGGGTTGGGGTTGGCATCGACATATCCTGATTATTAGCATGAAAAAAAAACTAAGAATCTTCCGTCACCGTGCTGTGTGAAGTGCTTTTTTTTTTGAAAGTAAAAGTGTGAAGTGCTTAAAGCATGAGAATTATGCATACCAGTGGTGGGAGGCATTCGTTTTGCATGGCAGCCGAAGAAGCGGAGAAACGCCATGGGTACTGGTGTCGGATGGTGTGAGGATCTTGCAGAAGGAGTGCACCACAGGCCTTGGCGTCTCCGGCAGGGTGGGTCAGGTAATGTGGGCAGATCCCACTTGCTGCAAGCAACAAAGGAATTACAATTTTTAAAGACAAATCCGGCCACATAGTAAATTCTCCCAATATACAAGTGCAACACACTGAACTGCTTTGCCTAAAAAAAATCAAAAATACTTGCAAGCAAGCAGAAGAAGAGTTGAGAAGTGAGTGCATCCCATCCATCCAAAGGGTAAGTAAGCGATGGGCGGAATTAGGGAGGGACAGCAGAAAGGACATTTGTAAAGCAGAGGGCAACCAAAAAACAAAAACTAGTAGCAAGTAAAATGATGGTGGTCAGTGAGTCCACTCTGTGTCTGTACTCACATCTGGTTCGGGCTGCAGAGTGATCTGGGCGTACATCTCGTCGTTTCTGTCTCGGCCTGCAGCACAGGTGCAGAAGGAAAGAGAATTAGCAGGTCGGGGGCTGGCACACCCGAAAGTGGAGGCCCGAGAAGAGAAAAGGCAGTGAATTACTACCTTGAGCTCGACGTTGACGACCTTGCAGCAGAGGATCTTGTTGGGCACCTGGAACATCTTGATTTGCTCGGCCAGCAGCGCCCGGGTCCGTTGGCTCTTTGCAGCTGCAGGGGCAGCAAGAAACAATTCAGAGGAATTCTCTCAGAAAAACATAGAAGTGGAATTTCAGAAAGAAGAGAGGTGAGTGAGGAGGGCGACCTGCTCCAGGTGACCCCTGGAGGGAAGTAGAAGACCCTCTCGTTGGTCTGGGGCAGCTCACGGCGGCCCAGCGCAAGCAGCGCCACAGCTCGGGCCGAACAGCTCGGGTCCCGTCCTGCTCCTGCAGACAGACATACCAACAAACAGCAGGAGGGCGTTTAGTTTGTGGCCACGAACATGAGCATGAGCATGCGGAGACGAAGGAAGCGGCGGGGGTGGGCTGACTCACCTTGCGCCATGGCCCACGGCTGCTAGCCTGTGGGTTCGCGGTTCTTGGCAGGCCTCCTTCTTCCTGGTCCCGAGGCGGAGCGAAGAAGAAGGCGGCGAGACTTTGGAAGGGAGAAGAGAAGGGGCAGTGTGGCCACCGCACGGTGGTGGTGGTGGTGGTGGTGGTGGAGTGGTGGTGTCTCCCTGGCCTCCCCTCTGCTGCTCGTGTTTGTTAGCCTAGCCTCCCTCAGCCTCGGCGCATTAAAAGCTTGGCAGCGGTGGGACTTTGTTGTGGAGATGGAGATGGAGGGGCAGCCGCAGGAGAGAGATTGGGAGGGGAGAAAGCCGCAGGCGGAAAGACAAGGAAACGGCGGCGTTACAAACAGCAAGTGGACTCTTATGCCGCTCGTAGGACGTTTTTGGTTCGCGGAGAAATGCACAGTCAGATGAGCAAAAATGCAGAGTCAGATAGGGAAGGGGTGAAAACCGTATCCATGGTTTGCTTATTCTTATAACATTAATTATTAATTAATTATAATATAATATCATTAAATATTTTTGCCGAGGTGGGAGAGGAGAAGCAGCAAAGACGAGAGAAGAAGAGAAAAGCGACATCTAGCCCTCACACCTGTTGCGGGGGCTAGCCGATCTGTCCCACCACGGCGTGTCATCGCTTCACGTGCCGAAACTCAGCGATTACACCGATCACGCCACCTACCTTTGATCATGTCCACGTCGCACCTCGTGCTCGTTAGCCTACCGCCGCGCGCGCTAGCCTACCCCCTCCCTCACACACACACACACACACCCTACTGCTCGTTGCCTCCCATTGGTATTTATTCGCATGGGGAAGAGAACGGGCCGAGAGAGACATGGATTGGAGAGAAAAGAGCGATAGAAAAATGTTATACTAGGTGCTAGAGAGTTTTCTGAAAGCGTTTCTTAACGATCACGATATATATGAAAAACTAATAGATGTTTTTAAAAAGTTATTAGGGATCTGCTCTTAGTAGCCCACCCTTATGTAAATGCCACATGCGGCTCATTGATGGCCACCCTTGTGTAAATACCACATTCATGCCGGTGCATTTCTTGTTTCTCCCTTCTCACCAATCTAAGTCTTTTTCTACAGCGTGAAGTCGGACCGTGCACCTATACATAGCTTACCTCCAACCAAGTTCACGTCGTCGTTTGCTTGCACTCATTAGCCCAACTTCCACGCGCCGATGTAGTGTGTACGCCCCCACCCAATGTGGCCCGATGTGGTGTTAGCAGTCACCGGCACCATCCTTTCTACACGGAACTCCAATCATGCGACCCTACACAACTTACTTTTTGCTGGGCCCACGTTGTATCCATGGTTTGCTTGCATGCGTGTGATTCTTATAGCGTGAGTATTAGTTAATTATAATATAATATCATTAAGTATTTTCGTCGATGTGGGAGAAGAGAGAAGCAAAGACGAGAGAGAAGAAAAAGCGACCGCTAGGCCACACACCCGTTGTGGTGCTAGCCATCTGTCCACCCCGTCGCGTCATCCCTTTCGTGCGAAACTTCGACGGTGTGCCCTGACACGCCACCTACCTCGATCTTGTCCATGCTCGTACGACTCGTGCTTCGTTAACTGTCCTCCACACCATCGTAACTCCGCCAGCCTCCACACTCTATCAAGGTTGCTTTGCTACCCACCGATGTTATCTCGCATGGGACGGAAGAGAATAGGCGAGAGGCGATGGATAGGAGGAGAGGAAGCGATAGATTATAATAGG